>BPLQ01003121.1:213016-621830 GCA_021605075.1 Caerostris darwini
CAACATACAAATTTCTTTAAAATTTATTGTAAATTTATGCATAGTATTATATATAGACACACACACACACACACACACACACACATACATACACGCATACACACACATGCACACACACTCACACATACACATGCATACACACATACATACATACATACATGCACCCATACATACATACATACACACACAGACACACATACATACAACATACAAATTTCTTTAAAATTTATGGTAAATTTATGCATAGTATTATATACAGACACACCACACACACACGCGCACGCCCGCCCGCCCGCCCGCCCGCCCGCCCGCATACATACATATACAAACGCACACATACACACAAACACACACATATACACAAACATACATACACACACACACATATGTATATATTATTTGAGTACATTTTTAATCTATCATAGATTAGTTCTTTAAAAAATGTGAAATTGAACAAACAGTACTGGTTTTATTAGTTAGCCTTTCTAAATTTATCAAGAATTGAAGACATCAACCATTTAAACTTTTGCCATATACTGTCATGAATAGTTTACCTTTAGACAAAATCATTCAACTTTCTCTGAAGCTAATATAGAAATTCAATCTCTCCATAAATAAATAATATTTTTGAGATGAGAGTAAAGAAGACTTTATTGGAAACGCCATCATTAAATGAGACGGGGAACTGTTTATGCGGTTCGAGTTATTTCTCTGCAGAAAGTTTAGAAATAAATTTGGAAGAAAAAAGGATATGCTTTTAACCACATATGACGGCAATATATATGGCAACCTTAAATAATGTAACATTTAGAGTGGTTAAATTCAGGTTGTTTTAATATATTATAAAAATGACGGGATTTTTTTTTTTTTTTTTTTTGTTGTTTTAAATTATCTCTTACTGGTTTCTGACATTGAATGTCGGATAAGTTTTATGAGAATAATTTCGCATCCATCTGAAATAGTTTCCTCAATTCCGATTATGAGCATCATGATAAGAAACATTGCCTATGTCTCATTTGAGGCTTGAATTCTTGATACCACCTCAATTTGGAACGAACACTAAGAGGTGTGGGGTGACATTTTGAGGAATTTTTTCCCCCAATTTTAATACTCAATGTCCGTTTGAGTCACTTCACTTGTCCTCGTGTCAGATTTGTTCACTGTAGTCAGACTTGATTCACTTGACGTCCACTGGAGTCAGATTCATTGCTAACAGAAGATCACTTCCGAAGGATGATTATTATTGTTTCATACTGAGGCTGGACCTAGTAGTAACCCACAATTTGGAACGAGGTCACCTTTTCACCTAGTTAAAGTATGATGACTTTCTATTCTAGGGATTTATGGGGCTCATCATCAGCATAGACACTGGAGATTTTAATTCAGTTCATCTTGTACTATTGTGAACTGGAATGTATTCATTTTAAGAATGCTACAAAAGTATTTGGTTCATCTAATATTAATTTTTAACTGTGGTAGTAAAATTAATGTTAAACATACGGTATTTTCCTATCGGTTATCAGTTTTATGAAAAGTTCGCTTACTAAAATTATAATTTTTTTTTTGTGATGGAAATAATAATAAAAGTAATTGAAATATAAATTTATAAGTCGAAATTAAGTAAAGAAAATTTATCATAAAAATTTAAAATTATATAAATTTAAAACTTGTCATCAGTTCTTGTAAATTAAAAAAATTTTTTACGTTATTCTAATTTGTTTCTCTATAGTGTTGTTATTATGACTAATTCTCATTGTCCTGCAGTGCGGGACAGACATCCCATGAGCAGTCTACTCATAGATGAATGGAAAGGGGCAGGTTCTGTTGTGAAGCTGCACCTGTAGGTAGTATCTGATATAGCTTCGAGCCGCTGAAGGAAAAGTGCAAAGGTTTCAGGAGGACTTTTAGGGTCACTACTCTGTATTTGCGTATAATGTGGGAGAAAACCCGGATAATACGTAATATACGTAATTTATTTGAGTAATCAGAGATTACCATGGGTTTCTCGGGTATGGAAAGTAAAAAAATTTTGGTCAATTAAGTCCCTCAATATTTGCTTGCCATTTATGCAAAAAGGCTCGAAAAAATCATATGGCAATTTTACTACTAATGCGAGGTTCACACATGCTATCGCATCTGCTTTCGGATCTCTCTTTTTCAAGCCTTTACAAGCGGAATATCTTATCTGCACCATTCGCATATCAACTTGCAAGCATTATTACTCAGACACGAATAGGGCATTAACTGCCTTTGTTACTTATACCTGCTTTTCTTACATTAACAGCCTTTTTTATTAAAACTAGAATCTAGAGCTTTATAAAACATATTACGAATTTTAACTCATAAAAAAAATCGCAACATCTATTTTATGTAAGACAATCTCAAAAGATTTACAAAAATCAGAAGCAGTTATAATTGCAAATCTGCCGCTTCGATTCCTTTACAGTTCTAACATCGCCATTCCAATAGACTTCGAAAATTGCAGCAGGATTTCCTCCGAAGAAAGTCATTACCAATCGCTCTGCTTGCCACACACCACAAACAAGTTGAGACGTGTACCATAAAAGAACCTCGCGGACCCGAAATCTTGTCCTAATCCGGGACAAAGCCCCGACGCGCGATTCGATGCAGTACCATTTCCCGGGGATCTCCAGAGCGCGGAAATCTCCAATTCCGTTTGGAGAGGTTGTCACAATGGTTTGTGTGGATCTTGAAACGGATTCATGTAGTGGTGGTGCATCAAGCGCAAGTTACTTATGGAGGAACTGCATCGGGATTTAGCTGGAAGGAAATAGTTTCGCTTGAGTTTGGTGGAGATGATGTTAGCAGAAGGCTGACTTTTGTTTACCGTAGGGCTGAGAAAAGGAATGAAAAAAAATATTAGTTTCATATCTTGGTGAGGAAAATTTCTCTTTTCTTGAGAACAAAAATAAATTCACCCAATACGTAATATACGTAATTTATCTGAGAAATACTCGGATTTGTCAGATGTAGAAAGTAAAACATCTTTAGTTTTGGTAAAACATATTAAGTAATAAAATATGTGCAGGATTAAATGCGCTAATTTTAATCCATTTAAGATTTATTTTTCGAAAAGGCGACAGTGTATAAACATTATTTTTCTTTCCTGTGATACATTGTTCCAATTTCTTTTACTGCATAGAGAAAGTTTCGATGAATGCGTAGAAAAATATGAAATATATTTTTGTCACATGATGATTTATTTATAACGATTTGTTGTCAATTTTGGATAAATTTGATATTTTGATCCTTTTTTTTTATACATAAATCAGAAGCAGTTATAATTACGAATTTACTACATTGATTTCATTACAGTTCTAGTACCACCATTTTAGTACACTTCGAAATTTTTTTATTTCTGTGATACACTTTTCAAATTTCATTTACTGCATGTTTTTCTATAACGATTAGTTCTCCTTTTTAGATAATTTTGATACATGAATAGGAAGAATTTATAACTACGAATCTACTACATCGATTCCCTGACAATTCTAGTACTACCATTCCAATACACTTCGAAAATTGCAACAGGATTTCCTCCACAGGAAGTCATTACCAATCGCTCTGCTTGCCACACACCACAAACAAGTTGAGACGTGTACCGTAAAAGAACCTCCCGGACCCGAAATCCCGTCCTAATCCAGGACAAAGCCCCGACGTGCGATTCGATCCAGTACCATTTCCCGGGGATTTTCAGAGCACGGGACCTAAGAGTCAATTCTGTTTAGAGAGGTTGTCACAATGGTTTGTGTGGATCTCGAAATGGATTCGAGCAGTGGTGGCGTATCAAGCGTAAGTTACGCATGGAGGAACTGCATCGGGATTTAGCTGGGAGGAAATAAATTGATTTGAGTTGGGTGGAGATACTCTTAGTAGAAGTCTGACTTTTGTTTACCATAGGGCAAAGAAACAGGACGAAAAAAAAAGGGTTTCATATGTGGTGAGGGAAATTCTCCTCTCCTTGGCGACAGAAAATAATTTCACCCTATATGTTATATACGTAATTTATCGGAGAAATACCCTGGATTGTGAGATACGGAAAGTAAGACAATTGTATTATTTGGGAAATTTATTAAGAAATAAAATCTGTGAAGGATTAAAGATTTGAGATTTTAACCTATTTAAAATTGATTTTGCAAAACTTAACAGTAGATGAACTTTGTTATAATTTTTTCTTATTTTTCCTATGACTCATTTTTTCAAATTTCTTTTACTGCATGGTATTGAGGAAGTTTCGATGATTACGGGGGAAAATATATTTTGTTAATAATAGCCCTTAAAAATTTCAGCTCAAATATACCCAAATGAGCATCATCAGATCTTGCCAAAATCCAGGTTTTATGGCTATAGACCAAAACAAGTTTAATAAACCTCTTAATTCTAATATTTAAATAATTATAATTATCATATGTTCAACATTTTTCGGAAGCTAAAAATTTTACTTTCGTGAAAGTTTCAAAGTTTCAGATTACACAGAATTTAACTAATGTCATTCATTTAACTAATGCCACATCTTCAACGGCTAATACATCCATATAAGGGCATTAGTTATAATTCAAACAATAACTGTTATTTATAATCTAATACTTCTATAAAGGAAAAAAAATGTGAATGATTTTTTCTTTTAATATGATTAAAGAAAAGGATGTCTGAATTGGAAATTGTGTATTTTTTAAATAAAGTAATTTTGCAAGGCTAATATGTAATTATTGATTGGAGAAAATATAAATTTATAAATATCTGTGTACCATCATCTCCAACAACCACTTTGCCTAACTCCTCCAAGAATTGCCGTTGAAATTTTCAGCTGAAATATACCCAAATAGGTCTCATAATTTTACCTTATAAAAAACAAAAAAACAAAAAAAAAACCCCATTTATTTTATGTAATGCAATATTAAAAAAACAGTTATAATTACAAATCTACTATATTGATTCGCTTACAGTTATAGTGCCACCATTCCAATACACTTCGAAAATTGCAGCAGCATTTCCCCCGAAGAAAGTCATTACCCATCGCTCTGCTTGCCACACACCACAAACCAGTCGAGACGTGTACAGTAAAAGAACTTCGCGGATCCGAAATCCCGTCCTAATCCAGGACAAAGCCCCGACGTGCGATTCGATGCAGTGCCATTTCCCGGGGATTTCCAGAGCACGGGACCTAAGAGTCAATTCCGTTTGGAGAGGTTGTCACATTGGTTTGTGCGGGTCTCGAAACGGATTCCTGCACTGGTGGCGTATCAAGCGTAAGTTACGCAGGGAGGAACTGCATCGGGATTTAGCTGGAAGGAAACAGATTGGTTTGAGTTGGGTGGAGATAGTGTTAGAAGAAGGCTGACTTTTGTTTATCATGAGGCAAGGAAACAGGATGAAAAAAAATGTTTCATATAGGGTGAGGAAAACTTCCCTTTTCTTGGGGACAGAAAAGAACTTCACCCTATATGTAATATACGTAATTTATCAGAAAAAATACCCGGAATTGCTCAGATATAGAAAATAAATCATTTTTAGTTTTGGTAAGATTCATTAAGAAAAAATTTCTGTGTAGGATTAAAGAATGAGATTTTAACCCATTTAAGACTGATTTTGCTAAAGCTCAGCAGTACATGAATTCTTTTTTCTTTTTACTGTGATTTATTTTTAAAATCGCTTTTACTGCATCGTGTTGAGGAAGTTTCGATGGTTACGGGGAAAAATATACTTGGGTAATAATAGCCCTTAAAAACTTCAGCTCAAATATATCCAAATGTGCCTCATCAGATCTTGCCAAAATCCTAGTTTCAGAGCAATAGACCAAAAGAGTTTAATAAGCATCTTAAGCCATTTGGCTCTAATTTATTTTTAAAAAAAGTATTATCTAATTTAAGGGCGATGATAATATATTATTTATCTTCATTTTCTTAATTTGTGTACGAAAATGACGTTTACTGAACGCAGATGAATGTTAAATTCATTTATTTGATGTCCCATTTTTGATTAAAAGCGTCACCGAAAATAATAAAAAAAAATATATAATATTATTTATATTAATATATTAATATTATTTATTTTAATATATTAATATTATTTATTTTAATAATATTTTAAGTGCGAAAAAGAAAAAAAAACATGCATAAATATCAAAGCGCAGCAAGATTACAAACTGAAAACGCGCCTTCTACTAGAAGCTTATCAAAACAGGAAAATTAAAAGAGAGAAAACACTCTTGCCAAACTTGAAAAGTAAAAAAATATATAAATATTATTATTAACGAAATTTTCCATTGCGGGATCTTTAATTAGTTTATCGAAATTGACGTCTTTTGCAAAATAGATGAAATTCTCTCCTGCCCTCAGAGAAAAACTGAGAGATTTTATTAATTAATAAGAAAAGCAACAAACAGCTCCGATAAAGTTTTGAACACCGAAAAAAAAAATTAATTAATTGCATCCGTCTTTTAATTAGAAAATGTGATTTATCATTGCACCCCACATTATTGCTGCATTCCTTGAGTCAGATGGCACCCACTGCTAGCATGCATGGAGACACTTTTACGTTGCCAGAATTCATAACAAAAAAGCTTTTTTTAATCTCCGTATTGACGTTAATGTTACAGTGGGAAATATGTTTTTCTCTCCGAAAAATGAAAACTGTACATTTCGGATGTATCGTTTGATGTAGTAAAACGAATTTATATTTGAATGCATGGTAATTGTCGAGTGATTTATCATTTATTCCTGTATAGCTGGAATTCATTTGCTTTTAAATACTTTATTTTGTAGGAAAGGAAATGTTTGAGTTCAGTTGCTAATGAAAAAGGATTAAGGAAACATTCGCTATCGTCTTTTTTCCCTTCTAATTATGAATTATTAATTGCCGTGTCTTATCGCTCGTTATTGATTATGCCATTAACTATTAAAATTGTTAAGCATAACTATTAGTGGCGTCATTGTGTTCATATATCATAAGGATTAATTTTATTCTGTTAAATAAAAATGATAGTATAAACGTTTTTTTCCCCCCCAGACTGTTTGGGCCGCCTAGTGCCCAATTGACTAGCTCTTTGGCCAGGCACAGGCTTCACTAAACTGCAGGTCCCTGTCTAATATGACTGTAGGGCTTAGGATGGCAACCCTGCGCCTTAAAAATAAAAACATCTGTTGTTTCGAAACAGCAGCGTGATGGCCAATTGGCTAGCGCTCTGGCCTTTCGTATCTCAGGCTTCAGGTTCGAATCCTGGCGGTGGTATGGATGTTAGTGAGTGGTTCGGAATCGACTTTAAGCTTTAGGTTCCGGTCTAATTAGCCCAAACTGTGCACAAAATGACAACATAGTGACAAACCGAACCAAACACAAACGGTGGAATATGAAATCTTTTCTGAATTGAAAGTTATTTTCCTGTAAAAAAATTAGTATAATATTATGATATACTATTGAATCTATAGCAGCAAAATAAGTTAAATTAGCTAAATAAAAGTCAAAGTCCTTCTGAAAGGCACTTCCCACCTCTTTTAGCAGCACGGAACCAAGTCACAATTCTACCTACAAGTGTTCCATCACAACAGAAGCTGCCTCTTATAAAAATTATTTACTAAAAAATTCAAACAAAACAATGTTAATAAAATCAGGGATACAGTTCAAAACGTAATTAGAAAAACATAAAAGAACTTAAATAAAATGAATTTTTATTGTTCAATCTTAATAGAATGGTAAAATGAAAAGAATGATAATTTTATGAAAAGAAATATATTTGAAATAAATATGAAATAAAAAATACGAAAAGTTCAAGTAGAAATTTATAATAATCAATATGAGTAATTAACAAATAATTGGGAAAGTAATTATCCATCATAATTAGAGAAATTACTTACAATTACGAGGAAGTCATTCAAAAAGGATCATTATTTTATTATGACAATAAAGAAAGGAATGTTTTTCTGTCAAAAATTAATGTCATTTTTATTTTTATAATGGTACCTTGGAATTATACATGATGTAAGCAAATTAATTGATAGTTAAAGTAATTATTTTGTTTTATAATAATTACTGTAATATAAATATAAATTATTAATAAAACCTTGCTTTTTGTTTTAAATTATAACAAAAAAACAATGCAGAAAAAATGCTAAAATAATAAAATAATTTATTATTCTTTAAAACTGACTAATACGTCTTTTGATAATATAAATAGATTAATTGGTATATTATTTCTGAATGTTAAATTTGCATGATAAAATCTTATTGTCAAAATTAAAAAAAAATCATTCAGCAACAAATTTCTTTAAAATTTATTGTAAATTTATGCATAGTATCATATATATACACACACACACACTCACATTAATATACATACATATATATACACATACATACATACATACACACATAGATACATACATATGTACATACGCACATACATACACACATACATACACATATATACACACACACACACACATAAACATACATACATACACACGCACATATATGTATATACACGCACCATACATACATGCATACATACATACATAAAAACATATACACACAGACATACATACATAAACACACACACATTTATATATATATATTATTTAAGGACAATTTTAATCTATCAGGCTTAGTTCTTTAAAGAATGAGAAATTGAACAAACGGTACTGTTTTTATTAGTTAGTCGTTCCAAATTTATCAAATTTATCATGCATAGTTTGCCCTTAAAATCATTCAACTTTCTCTGAAGCTAATATAGAAATTCAATCTCTCCATAAATAAATAATATTTTTGAGATGAGAGTAAAGAAGACTTTATTGGAAACGCCATCATTAAATGAGACGGGGAACTGTTTATGCGGTTCGAGTTATTTCTCTGCAGAAAGTTTAGAAATAAATTTGGAAGAAATAAGGATATGCTTTTAACCATTTATGGCTGCAATACATCAGGCAGCGTGAGATTATGCAACATTTTGAGAAGTTACATTCAAGTTGTTTTAATATCACATAAAAATGACGTGATTTTTTTTGTTGTTGTTTTATATTATCTCTTACTGGTTTATAACTTTGAATGTCGGAATAAGTTTTATGATGATAATGTCTTGTCCATATGAAATAAATTGATCAGTTCAGATGAAGAGCACCATGGAAGAAACATTGGCAATGCCTCATTTGAGGCGTGGATTATTGATACCACCACAGTTTAGATTGAATACCAATAGGGGTGGAATTTTGAGGGGATTACTTTTCCTCAATATTATACTCAATGTCCATTTGAGTCACTTGACTTGTCCACTTCAGTCAGACATGAGTCACTTGACTTGTCCACTGGAGTCAGACTCGAGTAACTCGAATTGTCCACTTGAATCAGAAATGGGTCTCTTGATTTGTCCACTAGAGTCACTCGAATTGTACACTTGAGTCACTTGACTTGTCCACTAGAGGCAGACTTGATTCGCTTCACTTGTCCACTGGAGTCAGACTTGAATCTCTTGACTTGTCCACTTGAGCCATTTGACTTGTCCACTTGAGTCACTTGACTTGTCAAATTGAATCACTTGACTTGTCCACTTGAGTCACTTGAATTAACCACTTGAGTCCCTTGACTTGTCCATTGGAGTCAGACTTGATTCACTTGGCTGGTCCACTTGAGTCAGATTCATTGTCAACAGAAGATCATTGTCAACAGAAAATCATTGTCGGAGGAAGATTATTATTGTTTCAAATGATAATGATTGATTCAAATGGCTGGATACCACCACAATTCGGAACGGTTTTCCCCTAGTTCACACATCCAATATGAAGACTTTCTGTTCTAGGAATTTATGTGTCTCATCCTCAGCATAGATATAAGAAATTTTAAAGATTTTAATTCTGTTTATCTTATACTATTGTGAGCTGGAAAATATTCCTTTTAAGAATGTTTCCCCTTGCTCACCATGCCCAATATGATGATTTTCTATTCTAGGGATTTATGTGGCTCATCATTAGCATAGGCATAAGAAATTTTAATTCAGTTCGTATACTAAGTTAGTTCAGTTCGTATTATTTCAGTTTACTAAGTATATGTAGCATATGTTTATGTGGACTAATAAGTATATATAGAATAAATATGTGTGAAGTGATAAGCATATGCGGAATAAGTATGTGTAGACAAGTAAGTATAAGTAGGATAAGCATGTGTGGTCTAATAATGATTAAAAGTACTTAGAATAGGAATGTTTGGGTTATTAAGTATATATAGAACAAATATGAGTGGGGTAATAAGTATATATAGAATAAGAATGTGTATATTATAATTGTGAGTGGATTAATAAGTATGGGGGTCTAATAAGTAAAAGTAAAATTAAAAAAATTGCTACAGAAAATCTTTTAGAACTGCTATTTACAAGACTGACTCAAAAGCAAAGAAAAATTATCTAAAAAAGATAACTAATCCTTATAAAAAGTTAGGGATGCAAACCAAGTATATTTTCCCCCGTAAGCATCGAACCTTCCTCAACATCATGCAGTAAATGAAATTTGAAAAATGCATCACAGAAAAAAAAATAAAGTTTATGTTCTGTTGAGTTTTAGCAAAATCAGTCTTTGTTAAAATCTCAAACCTTTAATTCTGCACAGAAAAAATTTCTTAATAAATTTTACGAAAACTAAAAATGCTTTACTTTCTATACCCGCGCAATCCCTAATAATCCCCGATTCCTCAAATAAATTACGTGTATTATGTATTGGATGAAATTATTTTCGGCAACCTAGAAAAACAGAAACTTTCCTCACCAAATATGAAACATTTTATTTTATCCTTTTCCTTTGCCCTGTGGTAAACAAAATTCAGCCTTCTGCTAACAGCATATCCACCCAACTCAAACCAATCTATTTCCTCCCAGCTAAATCCCGATGCAGTTCCTCCATGCGTAACTTATGCTTGATGCGCCAAGACTGCAGGAATCCGTTTCGAGATCCACACAAACCATTGTGACAACCTCTCCAAACGGAATTGACTCTTAGGTCCCTTGCTCTGGAAATCCCCGGGAAATGGTACTGCATCGAATCGCACGACGGGGCTTTGTCCTGGATTAGGAAGGGATTTCGGGTCCGGGAGATTCTTTTACAGTACACGTCTCAACTTGTTTGTGGTGTGTGGCAAGCAGAGCGATTGGTAATGACTTCCTTCGGAGAAAATCCTGCTGCAGTTTTCGAAGTGTATTGGAATGGTGGTACTAGAACAGTAAAGGAATCAATGTAGTATATTTAAAATTATAACTGTTTCTGATTTGTGTAGATATGTTACATAACATAGGTATATTATATAAAAAAGAAAATTAATCCTGCTGCAATTTCCGAAGTGTATTAGAATGGTGGTACTAGAACTGTAAGGTAATCAATGTGGTAGATTTGCAATTATAACTGATTTTGATGTATGTAGATTTTTTACGATTGCATTGCATTAAAAAAAAATTGTGTTTTAGGTTTTTTTAAGATAAAATCCGTAATATATTTTTATTTTAAGCAAGTAGAGCGATTGGTAAGTACTTTCTTCGGAGAATATCCTGCAGCAATTTTCGAAGTATATTGAAATGGTGGTACCAGAACTATAAAGAACTGTAAACTTCAAAATTATCTAAAAAGGCGAAATAAGCGTTAAAGTATCTTTTTACCAAATATATTTTTCCCCGCAATATTTAGAACTTCGTGTAGTAAAATTAATTTGAAAAATGTATCACAGGAAAAAGAAAAAAAATTAAAGTTTATGTACTGTTAACTTCCGCAAAATCACTTTTAAATTGCTTAAAATCTCAAACCTTTAATCCTACACAGAAATTTTTAATTAATGTATTTTACCAAAACTAAATATGCTTTACTTTCTATACCCTTGCAATCCATGATAATTCCAGATTCATCAAATAAATTACGTATATTACGTATTGGGTGAAATTATTTTTTGTCGCCAACAAAAAGGAACTTTTTCCTCTCCAAGATATGAAACTAATATTTTTTTTCATTCTTTTCCTTTGCCGTATGGTAAACAAAAGTCAGTCTTCTGCTAAGAATATCTCCATCCAACTCAAACCAATCTATTTCCTCCAGCTAAATCCCGATGCAGTTCCTCCATGCGTAACTTACGCTTGATACGCCACCACTGCTCGAATCCATTTTGAGATCCACACAAACCATTGTGACAACCTCTCCAAACGGAATTGACTCTTAGGCCCCTGTGCTCTGGAAATCCCCGGGAAATGGTATGCACATCGAATCGCACGTCAGGGTTTTGTCCTGGATTAGGACGGAATTTCGGGTCCGCGAGGTTCTTTTACGGTACACGTCTCAACTTGTTTGTGGTGTGTGGCAAGCAGAGCGATGGTAATGACTTTCTTCGGAGGAAATCCTACTGCAATTTTCGAAGCGTGTTAGAATGGTGGTACTAGAGCTGTGAAGGAATCGATGTGGTAGATTTGCAATTATAACTGCTTTTTTAAAATTGTATTACTTAAAATAAATGTTGTGTTTTGGTTTTATGTTATGTAAAATTTGTAATATATTTTATGAGAAAGTTATTGCCTATAGCTCTACAAGCCTAAAGCGATTGGTAATAACTTTCTACCGAGTAAATCCTGCAGCAATGGAACAACATGGACATTTTTCAGGACATTATGGATATTTTTTCTGTCCATGGTTCACCAATCCCGATGCAACAAACTCATGGCGTAGTCCATATCCCATCTGTAATTGTTTCGGCCTGTGAAGTTCGCACAGACAATCGCTCATTTCCTTAGTCTCATTATACTCAATTTTCTTTTTGATAGTGTAAATATGATTTTTTTTTAAATGTTGCGACAGTGCAACGTCGGTACAAAATGATACCATGAAAATTATATTTCTTGGTCTTAAGAGCACCCGAGATACATTAAAAGTGTTTTTTTACAGTCAATGAAGCTTTTGAGTAAAATATAGTGACATTTCAAATTTTTTTACCGATTCATTTCTTTAGTCATTGTTCCCATTATTCTTTATACTATTGCACACCCCTTCTCAGAAAAAAAACTTGTGCTGCCTACTTTATGATTATGGTATCGTAGGCAGGTCAATACAAATAAAAGAGAAGAAATAAGGCTGGTCAAATTTTTCTAACATCATTGACGTAGCAAAAAGTGCTGGATATATGTAAAATGGATTGTAAATCAAAACATTATCTCTTGGACTTTCAAAGGAGTGTAGTAACATCATAAATGAAAACGAAATATATTTATACTGAAGACTCACAGCCGTTCTCGTCATTCTCGCGTTGTCACCCATCTCTCAAAATTTTTCTCTTCTAAAAACGAAAAAAATTCAAGCAATCATTTTATTGAGAAGCAAAATCAATCATTCAAAAGATGTAGATGCAGATACTGTCGTAGAAAAACTATATGTAAGAAGTGTAATGTACCTTGCATAGCAAATACTTTAAAAAATATCATTTATTGGAAAAGCAAGCGTTTCTGAATGTGTTTTCACAACATTCTGCTTTTTTTGTAGTATTTCGTATCTCGCATAAAATACATTTTTTTCCATTTGTCACTGTTATTCCTTTAATAAGATCATAAGATTCTGGTCAGTACAAAAATGAAATTTTATCTATTTCCTCCAAGTTTAAAATGGGTTGGTTCCTTAATGTAACAAATAAATCGCCTTAAATAGTGTAATTTAGATGGTGGTCACATGATCATTTCTTACTTCGTTTTAGTCCTGTGAGCTTTCTTATTTGTTCATTGTTCCTTCCTTTCCCATTTATATTTAAATCTTTATCTTACAGTTTAAGATTTATTTAAATAACCTTTTACCTTACCTTTTTACATTAAATTTTACAGCCTACGTGTCACCTTTGGCTCCATAGACTTCAGGTTCGTATTCTGGTGGTGGCAAGCATGTTTGTGAGTGGCTAAACAATTGGTTCTGGTTTAATTAGTCTAAATGTACAAAAAAAGTCCATAAAGTGACAAACCAAACTTTCATTTTTGTCCAAACTTCTCCGTTGGTTGTAATTTTTATACAAGAGAGAATTATTTATTCATGAAGAATACATGTTAAACATTTTTATTTTAAATGAGTTTTCTCATGGTGTAATAAATATCCTTTTTTTGCGGAGAAGATTTTTGTCACACGTCACACTCCATTTTATGGAAAACAAAATCTTGCAAGTAATCATATTTTTGTCATAATTTAAAGAATTTTGGATAATTTTTAAAATTTGTTATTTTATTTAATTTTCTATATCTTCTATTCTATTTTTCGGTTATTTTGTGAACAGTGATGTTTGAAACGGAAAAACGGCCGTCAAATTTATCTTGTTACTTTTTTTATAAATATCATATCCTGTTAAATAAGAAATATTTAAAATGAAATAATGCTTCTGTAATTATTTTGTGAAATTTTGGTAATATTTGAGGAATGGTGTTAAGGAGATTAATAATTGTTAATTATATCATTTTAAACTAATTAATTATTATGTTATGAAATAAAGTTCTTGTTTCTTTATAAATGAACTAAATTTGTAAATTATATGCTCAATTTGAATGTTTTTCATCTACAAGGTAAGAAGATTGCCCTCTCCCCCTATTTTTGGAATTAAATCTGAAATATCAACTTTTTCAAGAATTCAGGTTGGAGAACACAGATGAGAAAGCAACTACAAAGTGAGTATTTTTTTTATCTATTTTGATGCTGGAGTTTCGAAGAAACACAGCGATAACAGATTGAGGGGAGTTGAGAGATTTGAAGTAATTCACAAAAAAGGGAGAATGGTGGGAAACCATTCCCCAAATTAGGTGAAAGCGCCAAGAAGATCCGACAAAATTAGTCAGTTTGCAAAAGGAATATCAGAAATTGAATACTGCATTCAGTACACTTATACAGTAATAACTCACTTGTCAATAGAATGTCTTGGTTATATGTGTCTTGGACATAAAAACTGTTTCAAGGATTCATAAATTGCATTTAAAGTTGTTTTGGAGTTTCAGAGAAATCAGAAAATCCCTCATTACTAAAAAAGAATTTAAATTTTGTTAAGAAAATACCAAACGTGTAATATGCGATTAAAGTCATTTCTTAACATAAGAATTTCTAGAATCCTTGAAACTCAAGGAAAGTGTTTTTGACACAAATATATTGAAAAGTAACTGATGGTTCATCTAACTATAAATTTCGTAAACATAACATAAGAGAAAGAATTATATCTTAGCTTTTACCAAAAAAAGATTAATTAAATACAAATCTTTGGACTACTAAAAGAAAAGACAATTCGTGGTTTAAAAAAATGGAACTGCAAGTGCATTTTTACTTTTGTTTTATATACACACTTTCCTTTACTCCACTGAAGATTTTAATTATAATGGCAAATGATGAACTTTACAGAAAACCTATGGGTGACAGGAGAAAAACGATTCAATAATTGAATAATGAATATTTCAAAAAAACACAAGAAACAACTTAAACTGTGAAAAGAATTTTAAAAAAAAATACATTTTTCTAGCTTATGTTACATTCTATCATATTTATTCTATCACCAAATAAATACCACCTCTAGTAACAGTAACTCATTATCCTGCAAACTAAGGGCACTAAATAATGATCTCTTTTATGTAACAAAAACATATGGAAAAGCATGTCGCTATCATTATTAGTTATCCTCAGAGGAGCCATTCAACTGTCAAGGCAATATGGGCGAGTGTATGATGGCAGAACGTTCGGCACTCGCGAAAATTAATAGGAATGCTTTGTTGCTTCCTAATAGAAAGGAAAACAGGATGTAATACCAAAACCATATCACTTAAGGATCACTTTCTATTAGACTATCCCAGGATACAACCATCTTTTCAGCCGTTATGACATACATTCCTCATTTTTTAAGTAATCATTTAAATCTTAAAACTTTCATGTGGTACATTATATTGATATAAAAGTCAAAAGACTAACATTTATACGATAACATAAAAACTTTCTTTATACTTCATTATATATTAAACATATATTGCATTATATATTACACATATTTCTTTATATTGTATTAGATATTTGCTCTTTTATATTACAAGCAATTCAATCACAGTAGCCTAATGCAATACTAAACATAAAATTATGTATCCAATTGTTACAATGACCTTGAATATAATCTTGAAATAACAATATTTATTTTTAGCCAATACTGTTGCATAAATGCAACAATCAATAAAACATGTTTTAGATATGTATCAAACAGTTAGAACATTTTTGTAACGTTTAACTTCAGCAAACAGTTTTACTTTTTTGAAATTAATGTTATATGGAAAAAAAATCATGTCAAAGGATTTACAGATGTTTCATGTTTTAAAAACGACACGCAAAACTATCACATGTCCATTGATAAATAGATGTATAGCCTCATTGAATATTTTAGCTAATCCATTCAACAAGGCGGATATATATGTCTGAACAGCTTCAAAAATACTTAGCAATTATAATATGATAATCAATTGCAATTTATATAATTATTAGAATTTAATAGACATGTATTGTGTTTCCTAATTTTTTTTTCCTAAATTATTGTAGCCTTTTATTCTAATGTTTGCACTTACTTGTTGAAGGACAGTTATTTTTTTACAAATAAACTCATTTAGCTTAAGAGTTTTTTTGGCTATTTTGTATCCATATTTTGTCCTTAGTGACTCAATGGCGTCTAAAATCTTGCAAATCTTGTTAAAATATCGATATATAATTTTTTAATAATCAATACACAATTTCATTTTAGTTAACTGTCAGCAAATGTTGTGCCGTAAGTTTTTTTTTTCACAAGAAAAGTTTTGGCATTTCATTCCCATTAGAGGAAAGTGTAAGTTATTTGAAAAAATATATAATAAACCTATCACTTTAATTTAACAGCAGACAATCTTTATTGTGTATAGTTAAATTACTTGAAATTAGTGTTTTGTACTACTCAAAATAACCTGTCACTCAAATCTGATAGCAGATATTCGTTTTTATGTATAATGAGGAAATTAGCGAATTTCTGTGCGATCTTCAGAGGTTGAATCAACTATAGATTGAATATGATATGCGATGAGTTGTGCCATCATGACTAGTAATAGACGCGGGCTGAGAAATGTCTATTCCAATGAGAAGTGAGGGAAGTTGAGCTCCCCCCCCTTTTTTTTAAAAGGATTGTGCTAAAAGGAGATTATTGGTGAAGAAGAGAGATTTCTGCGACGAGTTGACCAAGGGTGTTTTTTTTTTTTCCTTTTTTTTGAAGTGACTGAATAGGCGGAGTTTACCGCCCATTTACAAAGTGACCCCCTTGTGGTTTCGTTAATTACATCGCGTAATAGTTAAAATCTCCTGCAGATCAGTGTTTAGATTTGTCGTAGACTCGAAAAGTGTGAAAATCTCCGCCCTTGGAGGGAACCGCACTTGTGAATCAAATTTAAATCTTAAATTTAATGTTTTTTTGTAAATGAACTATATTAACTCAGAGTTATGTATATATATATATATATATATAATGTTTGTAAATAAAATTTAAAGTGTGCTCATGAACCCGAAAGTGGTCCTCTTCTTGAAACCGTTATAAGTCTAGTATAGGTCGAGACGTTACAGTGTCCTTCTTAAAGATCATTCAGTAAAAAAAAATCCCTCAAATTTTGATGCAATTTACTTTAAATATACAGTTCTTGAAATAATTTTTTTCTATAGTCTATAACAACAATGTGGAATTTTACCATTGATGTCTGGAGTAGGGAACTTAGAAGGCGTCCAGAATTACATGTACTTATTTAATTACTGCCAAAACTCCAAAATAAATTATAAATCATAATTTAATCCAAAATGGAATTTATCAGCAATATTTATCAAGTTTCTTATTAGGTTTCTCAGATATCTGTATTTGAAATGGTTAATTTTTTATCAAAAAACGAAATTCACATTTTCGTTCATTTTGTTTATAAAGAATTTCCCATTTCGTACATGTGAAAAAAAATCTAAACAAAGGTGAAATGGCCCATTTTCTTGTCATTAATATTTAATTTTTGGCATTTTATAATACTAAAATGAACAAGGTGACTTCAGAAAACAAATTCAAATTGTTATAGGGGTTTGAGTAGAATTAAAACTGGATTATTGACTCCAATGATGTGAGCAAATATAATTTGTTATATTTTTAGAAAAAGGTCCTTGATAAATTTTCATTGAACTTTGAAATAAGGTACATACATATTATGTCGTTGAAAGGGACAATATATGAAATACTCAAAAGACGTTATACGATTCCTGCTGTTTATTTTCCAACAAACATTACTTGATTGCAAAATTGGAGGAAATTCATGTAAGCCAAGCTATTGTGAATCCTGACCACAATTTAGAATAATATATTAAAAATAGCATTGAGAAAGCTAATCATCCCAAATCAAACATGGCAAGAATTGCTTTTACACAAAACCGACGATACTCTGCAAATGAATGCGCGTGTATCGTAAGCTAAACGCCAGTCTGTCAATTAAGAAAACACTTATTTGAAATATATTAGTTAAAACAAATTTTTTATACTGTAGTACCTTTGTTGAATGATTCCCTAACAGAAGATTTCTGAAAGAATATTTTAAGATTTAATAAGTGGTATATATTATTTATGTGAAGTTACTTGATATTTCTCTTTTAGCATAAGATTAATAAATATTTTTTGCGTGCATTTTTTATTTTGGTTGAATGATTATTTATCGAAGAAATATCTAATTAAAAAATTTAAACCTCGAATGTTTCATAGGAATATAATTAAGTTACAAAACAGTTTCATGTATTCTCAATAACGGTTTTATTCAATTCCTTCTATTAGCTGACACTCTCCCTATAAATAGCTTGTTCAAATTTTCAATCGTTCATAAAATACTTTTTATTCATCCACTCAAGTTCAAATACATTTTTTTTCAACTTGTAATGGATGACACTTGATGTTAATACAGTTTTTTTAAATATTAGTTCATTAATTAAATTTAATTAATTAATTTTAGTTTTTTTTTTTTTTTTTTTGTTTTTTTTTTTAGATTTATGTTTAAGTTGCATGTATATACCAATAGACGGTGCCAGATAAACTTAAAAAAAAAAGGAATGAAAATTATTTATAAAGGACTTTCGCCAATATAGTGAAAAGAAAGTAGGAATTGTCTATAAATTTTTTTTTATATTGCTTGTTTTAATATTAACCTTATCAATAGTTGCAATAAATTCACGAAGTTTCACCCGTCCCACCCGAAGGCGTACAGAAATACTGAAGACCAATTATCACGGCAGCATACCCCTACACAATAGAGGACAGACGCTCCTCGACTGCTAGGTAGATTACTGCAACAATGACGCATCCCCTTACAATCGGTTAGCCACAAAGGAGCTTTCTGTAACCCTCCAGGAAACAGCGAACATATTATAGTGTTATTATAGCTTGCTGCGGAACCCTTATGAATTGAGCGTCCACGCTGCGGGTTACAGTTGAAATAAATGTCATTAATAAAAAACATTTGCAAAAACACTCGCCAGGTCATATAATTAAATCAGAGCCATAAATGTTTAAATCAAAATATCGTAATTAAAAAGTAAAATGGTAATTACTGTATTTTTTAATTATTAAATAATGAATTATTTTTTTATTTAGTTATGTGTAATTGACTTGGAATTATAAATAATAATTTGAAGAATATAAATTAAAAAATTATTTTGAAAATAAAAAAATGTTTCTACAAAATAAATCAACAAAAAAGTTACAAATATTGTTGGAATATCGCATTAGGTATTTTAATGTTATGTAAGGATCCTGAATGGCCGAGTGTCTACCGATCTGGTGCTAGGTGCCATGGATGTTTGTGGTGGTTCGGAATTCACTTTAAGCCGTAAGTTCAAGTCTCATATGACTGTTGAGCGTCACGGAGTCAAGACAGACTTTTACCTTCGGGTGCTCCATCACAACAGAAGCTGCTCCCTTTCATTCAACCATCAGACCACACGGGTTTGTAGGCTTGGTCTAGATGTCTACAAGTGGGGATAATAATAACAACAGCACAACAACAATGTTATATAATAGTCTTACTTTCACGTTCAATTATAATACTTAATATTCAATAAATATTAATATTCCGATAAAACGTTTATCAAAATATACAAAAATTTTCTATATATACGTAGATGTAAAAAAAAAATGCAATTTTATTTTGATGTCTATCATTTTAAAAATGAAAGTTTGCAAATTGTTTAAGACGCTTTTCAGTATCCATGCTAATATAAAAATTCAATTTGGAACTTGTGTTTTTGAAGTTTTATTCTTAGAAATAGAAAGAAACTGTATGAAGAATTATATTTTCGTAAGTAAATACAATTTAGCAAAAAAGTTAAAACGTTAAATAAAATCTCGATTTAGATGTAGATCTCGCACTACAGCATTGCTAATAATTAAAAGACTAGGTACTTTTTCAATATTATTTAACCAAGTCCTTAGTGATAGACCATTGCTACTCAGATCTTATGATCATTGATTCATAGTTCGTTACATGGAAACAAAAAGTAAGGGTAAGTTGCTCCTAAAATTTCAGTTCAGCTGAATTCAAAGTATCAATAAGTACAGTACGAGAGGCATGCAGAGAAGTCTGTTTCCACTGCTTGGCAGGAAAATATTTTGGAAATATTTCGTATGCCAGACGAATCGTTAACTACTTTTAACATTTGCAGATAAAAATGTACATCGTGGCTCTGAATATTGAGAAAAAAATCTCAGATGAGAGTTATTTTAACATTGTTGTATTTAATGGAACGAGAAAGTTGTAGTGAAAACTAAACACAAAAATGTATCCAAAGAATATTTTTCTAACAGTAAATCTTGAAGGAGTTTCTATGCTGGGGAGTGTTTGGGCACGTATGAGTACCTCTGATATAGGAATTTAATCTTTATTGATGGAATCCTGTTGTACAATGATATACAAAGCAATAACTTATAAACAAACACCGCAAAAATAAGATGCTGTTAAAGTGAACTCAATTTCACCGATGCAATTTTGGACGAATACTTGCAGACATGGATCAGGGGATTTTAATAAAATCCCCTATTCTTTTAACGCAGTAGAAGTACTTTATAGCCTACAGATTTATCGCACCTAACTTCAACACAGAAAAGGGGATTATTTAATTAGGTTTCACTTGTTGTGTTTCGACAAGGGATCCAGGTTTCCTTCGATTTAAAAACTTAACATGCTATTCACCATAAAATATTATTCCCCATGCTATTCCAACATTCTTTTTAAGGAATAAAATGTAAAAGAAATTACTGAAATTAAATAACGGAATTTACCAACTATATAAGCAGAGGCAAGTTTATCTTGTCAATCTCGAATTTTATAAAAAATCTATTTTGTGGAAGGATATTTTTATTTATTTATTAAAACTCTTTGCACGGCCAAATCACTAAAACCAATTTACTACAAATAGAACAATTTGATCAAGTAAACATTTCAGCTAATTTATTACTTTAACAATTTCTAACATTAATTATTTATAAAATATCCTATGACTGAAAAGTATAGAGTTTCGTTTAACATTTTCTACTAATTACTTTAAAAGAAAATTGAACAGCTAACTAGAACGAAACGCACACTGCTAATATCCTTTAACTAACTAATAATAACTTACGGCAATATTTTCACAAATGACCCACAAATCACTCATTATTAAATTACAGAAGTGCGTAATTTTGTTCCATTCAGAAAGCAGACCTCACAACTCTACCCGATCTTTAAGTAGCAGTTAAAATAACCTAATTCATTTCCCACTTAAAGCCCGAAACTCAAAAGAGGCTCTTGTTGGCGATATTTAATTACATCCAGAAGCCAAAAATTAAAAATCGGGCGAGAAATTATGCAGAGAAAAAGAAAAACCATAAAAGAATCTTCCACATTTCTTGGAACTTCTTCGCCCTGAGGAGAGCACTTTCAACTAATCATGGAAAATCCAGCGAAAAGTCACGTACGAGGATGCAATTAAAGGCCTTAAACGTTAATCCACCTTCTGGGTTGGTTCCCTTTTCGAAGATCCTTGCAAATTAAGATAATTGCAAGAAATCTCGTGAAAAGACTACCACTTCTACTTTGCCAAAAGATACGATTCTCCTGCCTAGTGAAGTGAAGAAGAAACCACGGAATAATAAATGGATGAGCCGAGTTAAATAGAATTTTCCGACAGCTGATTCTTTTATAGAATGTAGGTTTTTTGTTAATCTAGAAAGAAGGAAGTCCAAAGAGGTTGGCTTAAAATGTTCCTGAATTGGACTCCTGTAACTGAAATAGTTTTGGAAAAGTTATTCATGTTCTAAATGTTTTAAGATTGATAATTTCAATTTACTTATATGCCATTGTGTTTATAAGATTTTTTTTTGTGATTGTTTATTCAGTGTAAAAATGCAGGTAAATTTTATTGTAATATAATATCTTTCATCTTTAAATTTATTTATGAGATGAACAAAGAAATGTGGATGGTATAACAAATTTTCAATCTACATTACTACAATATTTAAAACCAGTTTTAAACAAAAAATAGAAAAAAAAGTTGTAAATTTCTATTGTACATTTTAATTAGTTGCATTTCTTAAATATTTATTTCTTAGTTTTCTGAATTGTGTATAGATCTTGCTGGTTTTTTTTTAAGTCATTATCATGAATCAGAATCTAGAATTTTATAAAAACCCTTTTTTTACGAAAGTCTATTTATATTTTAATTTATTAAAACTCTTTGATCGGCCGTATAACTGAAAATAGTTCACTACAATATAAATTAATTATATAAACTAAATATTTCAGAAAATTTATTAGTTTAACTAGTCCTAGCATTAATTATTTATAAATACCCTATGACTGAAAAGTATAGGGTTTCGTTTAACGTTTTCTACTAATTACTCTAAAAAAAACTGAACTAGGACAAAACCCACACTGCTAATATCCTTTAACTAACTAATAATAACTCACAGCAGTACTTTCAAAATTGACCCACAAATCACTCATTATTAAATTACAGAAGCGAGTAATTTTGTTCCATTCAGAACGCAGACTTCTCAACTCTACCCAATCTTTAAGTAGCAGCTCCTAGAACATAGCTCATTTGGAAACTTAAAGCCCGAAACTCAAAAGAGGCTCTTGTTGGCGATATTTAATTACATCCAGAAGCCAAAAATTAAAAATCGGGCCAGAAATTATGCAGACAAAAAGAAGAAACATAAAAGAATCGTCCATCTTTTCTTGGAACTTCTTCGCCCTGAGGAGAGAGCACTTTAAACTAATCATGGAAAATCCAGTGAAACGTCACGTACGAGGATGCAATTAAAGGCCTTAAACGTTAATCCACCTTCTTGGTTGGTTCCTGGTTTGGAGGGTCCTTGCAATTTAAGATAATTGCAAGAAATCTCGTTAAAAGACTACCACTTCTACTTCGCGCACCAAAAGATACGATTCTACTACCAAGTGAAGTGAAGAAGAAACCACGGAATAAAAAATGGATGAGACGAGTTAAATAGAATTTTACGATAGCTGATTCTTTTATAAAATGGAGTTTCTTTGTTAATCTAGAGAGAAGGAAGTCCAAAGAGGTTGGTTGAAAATGTGGCTGAATTGGACTCCTGGAATTAAAAGAACTGAAATAGTTCTGGAAAAGCTGTCAATGTTCCAACTGTTTTAAATCTGATAATTTCGCATTTCAATTCAATTGCATGCCATTTTGTTTTAGAAGATTTTTTTTTTGTGGTTGTTTACTAAGCTATTGAATGTAAAAGCGCAGGTTAAATTTTATTATTAAACTCAATGATTATTGAATAATTACGAAATCCTTTATTTATTTATTCATATCATATACTACTTATTCCTAACTAAATTCCAGTTTATATATATAATTTAAAATTAGAACATTAACGTTTTTATACAAATGTCTACGTATTAATTTAGAATTTTTATCATAACATCTGCTACAGTTGATTTTATTAACAAATATCATAAGGATAACGCCCGATTTGAAGAAATCTTTTAAATTTTTCAATAATTATACATAAAAAATCTTTAGACTTTTGATATATATATATATATATATATATAAAACATGTTTCTGCTTATGTGAATTATGTTTGTATCTTGCAGGTTGCTTAAATTCAGTATCATTCATTAGAGTCTAGAATCTTACAAAAACTTTTTTTTTTTATGAAAGGATACTTTTATTTTAATTTATTAAAACTTTTTTCACTGTCAACTCACTTACAGGTCACTACAATATAGAAAAATTAGATAAAGTATATATTTCCGTTAATTTATGTTTAACTATTCCTCACATTAATTATTTATAAATACCCCATGACTGAAGAGTATAGGGTTTCGTTTAACTTTTTCTGCTAATTACTTTAAAGGAAAACAGAACAGCTAACTAAGACTAAAACCACACTGCTAATATCTTTCACCTAAATAATAATAACTTACGGCAATATCTTCAAAAATGACCCACAAATCACTCATTATTAAATTATAGAAGCGAGTAATTTCGCTCCATTCAGAAGGCAGTCCTCTCAACTCTACCCAATCTGTAAGTAGCAGCTCCAATAACCTAGTTCATTTGCCAAGTTAAAGCCCGAAACTCAAAAGAGGCTCTCGTTGGCGATATTTAATTACATCCAGAAGCCAAAAATTAAAAATTGGGCGAAAAATTATGCAGAGAAAAAGAAAAAACATAAAAGAATCGTCCATCTTTTCTTGGAACTTCTTCGCCCAGAGGAGAGCACTTTAAACTAATCATGGAAAATCCAGTGAAAAGTCACGTACGAGGATGCAATTAAAGGCCTTAAACGTTAATCCAACTTGTGGGCTAGTTCCTGGTTTCAAGGGTCCTTGCAATTTAAGATAATTGCAAGAAATCTCGTTAAAAGACTACCACTTCTACTTCGCCAAAAGATACGATTCTACTACCAATTGAAGTGAAGAAGAAACCACGGAATAATAAATGGATGAGCCGAGTTAAATAGAATTTTACGATAGCTGATTCTTTTATGAAATGTAGTTTCTTTGTTAATCTAGAGAGAAGGGAGTCTAAAGAGGCTGGTTTAAAATGTTGCTGAATTGAAATCCTGAATTTAAAGGAACTGAAGTAGTTTTGGAAATGGACAATACAATTTTTGAAACTAGTTTTAAACAAAACAAGTAATATAAAAAAAAATTTAAAGTCAATTCCTACTATTTTTTTCACTCTATTGCAGAAAGTCCTTTATAAATAATTTTCTTTCTTTTTTTGAGTTTATCTGGCGCCCTCTATTGCTGGATATATGCAACTTAAATCTAAAGAAAACTAAAATTAAATAATTAAATTTAATAACTGAATTAATATATGAAGAAACTGTATTAACATGTGTCCTCCACTACATGTTTCAAAAAATGTATTTGAACTTGAGTGGAGGAATAAAAAGTATTTTATTAACTATTGAAAATTTGAACAAGATATATATATATAGGGAGAGTGTGAGCTAAAAGAAGAAATTGAAAAAATAGGAAAAGTTGTGGGTGTTCCTTGTATATTTTTATAAAACTTTTTAAAAAAATGTTCACAGATTATGCAGGGCTGGATATAATCCGAACTTTTAAATTACATGATATTTTTATCTTATAATCCACGGATTAACGGTAGGCAAATAACTGAAATGATAATAAATATCCCTCTCAAACTCAAATATCTTTGTGTTCTCCTCCGATTTGAGGAACGTATATTGAAGAAAATAATTTGAGGATTAATATGTATATATAGAATAACTATGTGGTGAGTATATGCAAAAAAAATAGGTGTGGATTAAAATGTATATTTAAATTTAAAAACAATTGCTACCAAGATTTTTTTAACTAGAACCTGCCATCTATGAGACTGACCCAAAAGAAAAGAAAAAAAAAATTCAAAATTACGTAAAGAGGAGAACTAATCACGTTACACCAACATGAAGAAATTATCATGTAACATCAACACCATACAGTAAAATAAATTTGAAAAAACGTATCACAGGTAAAACAAAAAATAAATAATCTTTATGTACTCTTAAGTTTCGCAAAATCAGTTTTGATTAAAATCTCAAACCTTTAATCCTGCACAGAAATTTTTCTTAATACATTTTACTAAAACTAAAAAAAATTACTTTCTATAACTGAGCGATACCGGATAGCTTCTTATGGTTTTCTGTATTTCTCAAATAAATTACATGTATTATGTATTGGGTGAAATTATTTACTTTTCCCAAGAAAAGAAAAATTTTCCTTAAGCAAATATAAAACATTTTTTTCAAGCTTTTTCTTTGCTCTACGATAAACAAATGTCAGCCCTCTGCTAGCAGTATCTCCACCAAACTCAAACCAATGTGTTTCCTCCCAGCTAAATCCCGATGCAGTTCTTCCATGCGTAACTTACGCTTGATGTGCCACCACTGCAGGAATCCATCTGAAGATCCACACAAACCACTGTGACAACCTCTCCAAACGGAATTGGCTCTTCGGCCCCTGGCTCTAGAAATCCCCGGGCAATGGTACTGCATCGAATCGCACGTCGGGGCTTTGTCCTGGATTAGGACGGGGTTTCGGGTCCGCGACGTTCTTTTACGGTACACGTCTCAACTTGTTTGTGGTGTGTGGCAAGCAGAGCGATTGGTAATGACTTTCTTCGGAGGAAATCCGGCTGCAATTTTCGAAGTCTGTTGGAATGATGGTACTGGAACTGTAAAGGAATCAATGTGGTAGATTTGCAATTATAACTGCTTTTTCAATTCCTTCTATTAGCTCACACTCTCCCAAAAATTGTTGTGCTTACATTATGATTATGGTATAGCAGGACGGTCAATACAAATAAAAGACAAGAAATAAGGCTGTTTAAAATTTTGCTAATATCATTGATGTAGAAAAAGTAATGCATATTGATTATATAAAATTGTGTGTGAATCAAAATTCCTCTTTTGGATTTTCAAAGAAGCATCATAAAAATTGATGCTCATATTTTTATAAAGATATTTATGCTGTAGAATCACAACCGTTCTCGTCCTTCTCGCGTTGCCACCCATTATTTAAAAATTTTCTCTTCTAAAAACAAAAAGTTTCAAGCAATCATATTATTGAGAAAAAAAAATCAATCATAGAAAAGATGTAGATGCAGATATTGTCATAGAAAAAAATTATGTAGTAAGTGTAATGTACTCTGCATAGCAAATACCTAAAAAAATATCATTTATCGAAAAAGCAATCGCTTTTGAATGTGTTTTCACAAAATTTTGCTTTTTTTTAATATTTCTTGCCTCGCATAAAATTTTTTTTTTTTTCCCATTTTTCACTTTTGTTGCTTTAATAAGATCATAAGATTCTGGCCAGTACAAAAATGAAATTTTATCTATTTCTTTCAAATCTAAAATGGGTTGATTCCTTAATGTGACAAATAAACCGCCTAAAATAGTGGCAATTTAGATAAATAAAGCAATCTTT
Source organism: Caerostris darwini (assembly GCA_021605075.1). Classification (NCBI taxonomy): domain Eukaryota; kingdom Metazoa; phylum Arthropoda; class Arachnida; order Araneae; family Araneidae; genus Caerostris; species Caerostris darwini. The sequence continues at coordinate 240,513 of BPLQ01003121.1, forward strand.
CTTTTTCCACAAAATCCAATTTTTTTTTTAATTCCACTATGTTTTAATCCGTTTTTTTAATTCATTTATTTTTTAAAATATGATAGCATTAGCTTGCAAAATTAATTTAAAACCAATACTTTAAATTTTCTACCTTATCGACATAATCTTATTTCACATAAATAGTTTTCAGTTTGGGTTAATGCAATATATTTACAAAAAAAAAAAATAATAAAAAATAAATATTTAAATTTGATCCTAAAGTGCAGTTCACTGCAAGAACGGATATTTTCAGAAGAGTCTCTAGTCTACGGCGAGTTTTGGGCACTTGGATTGCGGCAAACATTAATTATCATGTAGCGTGATATACGAAACCACAAAGGGCTCACTTTGAAAAGTCACTGTTCAGTCACTTAAAAGAAAAAGTAAAGACAGCACTCTTTGTCGACTCGTCGCAGAACTCTCTTCTTTTTCTTGTTCAAAAATCTTCGTTTAAGAAAATACGTCAAAAGGAGGAATCAACTTCCTACTCTTCTTCTTGGAGTAAATATTTTCTAAACCCATGCTCTTTCACCAATCACGATGTGACAACTCATGATGTTGTCCATATTATATCTGTAATATTTTTGACCTGTTAATCTGCTTAGACAATCGCTAATTTCATGAGTCTCATTGTACATGATATTGAATATCTTTTATCAGATTTGAGTGACAGGATGTTCTTTTTAGTACAAAACATCAATAGTTTGTAATATAACTACCCACAAAGCTGCTTATCTGCTGTCAAATTGGAATGCTGGATTGTTATTATGTACATGCCAAAGAATATGCATTCCTCTCTCCTGGGAATGAAATGCCACAACTAGAAACTCCTGTAACACTAACAAACAACTATATATTAAATAAAAATAAAAAGTCTTTGGATAATTAAAAGAAAATGCATTTCGTTCTTTAAAAAATGGAACTGCAAGTGAACTTTTTACTTTTTTATATACACCATTCACTTTACTCCATTGGACTTTGGCATTGTAATGACAAATAATGAAGTTTACAAAAAAACTATGGGTGACTGATGAAAAACGATCAAATAATTGAATAATGAATATCTCAAAAAAACACAAGAAACAACTTAAATTGTGAAAACAATTTTTAAAAACATCCTTTTTGTTAGCTTATGTTACATTCTATCATAGTTATTTTATCACCAAATAAATACCACCTCTAGTAGCAGTATCTCATATTCTGCAAACTAAGGGCACTAAATAATGATCTCTTTTATGTAACAAAAACATATGGAAAAGCATGTCGCCATCATTATTAGTTATCCTCAGAGGAGCCATTCAACTGTCAGGGCAATATGGGCGAGTGTATGATGGCAGAACGTTCGGCACTCACGAAAATTAATAGGAATGCTTTGTTGCTTCCTAATAGAAAGGAAAACAGGATGTAATACCAAAACCATATCACTTAAGGATCACTTTCTATTAGACTAGCCCAGGCTACAACTATCTTTTCAGCTATTATGACATACATTCCTCCTTTTTTTAAGTATTAATTTAAATCTTAAAATCTGTATGTGGTATATTGAACTTTGTGTGTATCTTTGTGTGTATATTAATCTAGAAGCCAAAAGGCTATCATATAACAACAAATACGTATATAACATAAAAACTATATTTATATTGCATTAGTCATAGTTAAATATTACAAGAAATTCAATCACAGTAGTCTAATGCAAAACAAATAAAATTATCTATCCAATTGTTGCACTGCCTATTCTTGAAATAACAACATTCATTTGGAAGCAATACTGTTGCATAAATGCAGCATTAAAATAAAATATGTCTTAAATATGTATCAAACATTATGAAATGTTTGGAACTTTATGTAATTCCGAAACCATATTACTTAACGATCATTTTCTAATAGACTATCCCAGGGTACAACCATCTTTTCAGCCATTATGATATACATTCATCCTTTTCTAACTAATCATTTAAATCATAAAACTTTTATGTGGTACATTATATTGATATAAAAGTCAAAAGACTAAAATTTACAACAAACATTTATATGACAGCATAAAAACTTTCTTTATAGTGCATTATATATTACACATATTTCTTTATATTGCATTATATATTTGCACTTATATATTACAAGCAATTCAATCACAGTAGCCTAATGCAAGACTAAACATAAAATTATGTATCCAATTGTTGCAGGGACCTTGAATATAATCTTGAAATAACAATATTTATTTTTAGCCAATACTTTTGCATAAATACATCATTCAATAAAATATGTTTTAGATATGTGTCAAACAGTTTGGAAATGTTTGTACCGTTTAACTTCAGCAAATAGTTTTACTTTTTTGAAATTAATGTTGTATGCAAAAAAAATGTCAAATGATTTACAGATGTTACATGTTTTAAAAGCGACACGCAAAAATATCACATGTCCATTAATAAATAGATATTTTGTCTGATTGAATATTTTAGCTAATCCATTCAACAATGCAGACATATATTTCTGAAAACGTCAAGAATACTTTGCAATTCTAATATAATAATCAGTTGCAATTTTTATAATTATTGTAATTTTAATTAATTGATTTAATAGACATTATTGTATTCCATATTAGCATTTCGCTCTTTTTCCTAAATAATTGTAGACTTTCATGCTAATGTTTGCACCCATACGTTCTTGTGAGAAAACAGCTATTTTTATACACCCAAACTTATTTAGCTTCAGTTTTTTTGCTATTTTGTATCCATCTTTTGTCCTCTGTGACTGAATGGCGCCTAAAAGCTTGTTGATCATGTTAAAATATCTATAAACAATTATTTAGTAACCAATACACAGTTTAATTTTATTTAACTATCAGCAATCGTGGTGCTCTTCTTAAAGATGGTTTAGTTGAAAAAAAAAATCCCATTGATGAAATTTACTTTAAATACACGGGCCTATATATACTGCTTTCCAACCGTCCATAACAACATTGTATATTATCATCGATGTCTGTAGTAGGGATCTGAACAGGGTGTCCAGAATTACTTGTGATTATACTACTGTGTCCAAAAAGTAAGACAAATTTCCAATTTGAAATTCCCGGAGCATATGGAACTTCATTTTTTTATTCTTTTTTAGGTTGCAGGCACTGTCCTTGACATCTGTGTAAAATTTGATGTCAAAATAATCATTAGTGTTTGAGCTACGCTTGACTTCGTGAGACGCTAAAACATGATTCCGGCGATTTTTGAAATGTCTGAATTAATTGAGTAAAGAACTTGCATTAAATTTTGTTGGCAGATATGTATAGAATGTTGCAGAAGGCATTCGGTGAGCATTCCTACATCGGAAAGAAATGTTTAGAAGTGGTATAAACAGTTCAAAGAAGGCAAAGAACGCGTTGAAGACGAAGGGCCCTCTAGTCGACCATCAATCTCAACCGACGAAGCTCACGTCCAAAAAAATAAATACTTGGTGCTTGCAAACAGACGATTTACAATTAGAGACCTTGTTGATGATGTTGGAATTTCAAAAGGATAGATCAATTCCATTTTGGCCTCAAACGCGTCAAATCTCGATTGGTACCAAAACAATGAATGCGCCAGCTCACACTGCATTGATTCTTCGTGACTTTTTTGCCCATAATGAAACCCATATCGTCCCACAACCACCGTATTCACACCTTGCGAACTTCTGGCTATTCCATAAGATCAAAAGACCACTCCGCGGACACCATTTTGAGTCGATTGAAGCGATTCAACGTGAATCGACGCGCGCTTTGAAGGCCGATGTTTTTTAGCATGCATTGAGGATTGGAAAAAAGTTGGCATAAGTGCATTGTGTCCGGAGGGGATTACTTTGAATTCGATGAAATAAACTTTAAAGAATAAATAAATAGTTTTTGATAAAAAAAATAAGTAGTCTTACTTTTTGAGCATTGTAGTATAACAGCTGCGGAAAGTTTTAAATAAATTATAATACATTTTAATCGAAAATTGTATTTATACGTAATATTACTCAATTAATTATATTTTTTCAATTTTATGAGATATCTACATTTCAAACAGTTAATTTTTTATCAACAACATTATTTACATTTCCTCCATTTTGTTTATATAGAATTCCCCCTTTCTTACATGTGTATGAAAAATCTAAGCAGAGGTGAAATGGCTCATTTTTTGTGTTTTTAATATTAAAATTTTTGGCTTTTTATAATATTGAAAGAACGAGATGGTTTTAGAAAAACATGTAAATTGCTATAGTTTTTTTCAGTAGAATTAAAATTAGATTGTTGACTCCAATGATGTAAGCAATTGTAATTTACTATATTTTTAGAAGCAAACCCTTGATAAATTTCCATTGAACTTTGAAATAAGGTACATGCATATTAATATAACATATTGTTGAAAAGGACAATATATAAGGTACTCAATAGGCGTTAACGATTCCTGTTGTTTATTTTTCAGCAAACAATTGATTGCAAAAATGGGGGAAATTCATGTAAGCCAAGCTATTGTGAATCTAGACAACAATTTAGAATAATATATAAAAAATAGCATTGGAAAGCTAATCATCTCAAGTCAAACATGGCAAGAATTGCCGTTGCACAAAACCGACGATACTCTGCAAATGAATACGCGTGTATCGTGTGTTAAACGTAAGTCTGTCTATTAAGAAAACATTTATTTGAAATATAATTAGTTAAAACAACTTTTTTTATACTGTAGTGCCTTTGTTGAATGATTCCCTAATAGAATATTTATGAAAGAATATTTTGATTTAATAAATGGCATATATTATTTATGCGAAGTTACTTGGTTTTATTATTATTTTTTATTATTTTGGTTCAAGGATTATCGAAACACATCCATCAATAACTTGATACTAAGTACCATCTAATTAATGATTTTCGAAACTTACATCAATAATATGATATCGAAGAAATATCTAATTAAAAAATTTAAACCTCGAATGCTTCATAGGAATATAATTAAGTTGCAAAACAGTTTCATGTATTCTCAATAATGGTTTTATTCAATTCCTTCTATTAGCTCACGCTCTCCCTATAAATATCTTGTTCAAATTTTCAATTGTTAATAAAATACTTTTTATTCATCCACTCAAGTTCAAATACATTTTTTTGAACTTGTAGTTGATGACACTGGATGTTCATATAGTTTTTTTAAATATTAATTCATTCATTAAATTTAATTAATTAATTTTTTTTTTATTTAAGTTGCATATATCTACCAATAGATGGCGCCAGATAAAAAAATGAATGAAAATTGTTTATAAGGGATTTTCTGCGACATAGTAAAAAAAAGTTGGAATTGACTTTATTTTTTTTTTTTATACTACTTGTTTTAATAATAACCTTCCTAATAGTTACAATAAATTTCGCCCGACCCACCCGAAGGCGTACAGAAATACTGAAGACCAATTATCACGACAGCATAGCCCTACAAAATAGAGGACAGACGCGCCTCGACTGCTAGGTAGATTACTGCAACAATGATGCAACAATTACAGCAACAACATCGCCTTACAATTGGTTAGCCACAAAGGAGCTTTCTGTATCCCTCCAGGAGACAGCGAACACGTAATTATAGCGTGCTACGGAACCCATATGAAGTGAGCGTAGGGGGTTATAGTTGTCATTGGAAATAAATGTCATTAATAAAAAAAGTTTGCAAAAAAAACTGGTCAGATCATACAATTAAATCAGAGCCATAAAAGTTTAAATCAAAATATCATAATTAAAAAGTAAAATGGTAATTACTGTATTTTTTAATTATTAAATAATAAATTATTTTTTTTATTTAATTATGTGTAATTGAGTTGGAATCATAAATAATAATTCGAAGAATATAAATTGAAAATTTATTTTGAAACCGAAACTGTTTCTACAAAATAACTCAACAAAAATATTATAAATATTGTTGGAATATCGCATTACATATTTTAATGTTATATAAGGGGCCTGAATGGCCGAGTGTCCAGCGCTCTGGCACTCGGTGCCATGGATGTTTGTAGTGGTTCGGAATTAACTTTAAGCCGTAAGTTCCAGTCTCATATGACTGTAGAGTACCACGGCGCCAAGACAGACTTTTACCTTCGGATGCTAAATCACAAAAGAAGCTGCCTTTTTCTCTTCAATCATGAGTATATACGGTTTCGTTGGCTTGGTCTAGATGTCTACCAAGTGGGAATAGAAAATAACAACAACACAACAACAATGTTATATAATAGTCTTACTTTCAAGTTCAATTATAATATTTATAATTCAATAAATATTAATATTCCGATGAAATGTTTATCAAAATGTGCATAAATTTTCTATATATACGCAGATGCAAAGAAAAAAAAAGGAAATTTTATCGTGATGTCTATCATGTTAAAAAGGAAAGTTTGCAAATTTTTTATGACGCTTTTTAGGATTCATGCTAATATAAAAATTCAATTTGGAACTTGTGTTTTCGAAGTGTTATTTTTAGAAATAGAAAAAAACTGTATGAAGACTTTTATTTTCATAAGTAAATACAATTTACAATTCCGCTAAAAAAGTTAAAACGTTAAATAAAATCTCGATTTAGATGTAGATCTCGCACTACAGCATTGCTAATAATTAAAAGACTAGGTACTTTTTCAATATTACTTAACCAAGCAAATAGCGATCGACCATTGCTACTCAGGATCTTATGATCATTGATTCATAGTTCGTTACATGGAAACAAAAAGTAAGGGTAAGTTGCTCCTAAAATTTCAGTTCAGCTGAATTCAAAGTATCAATAAGTACAGTACGAGATGCATGCAGAGAAGTCTGTTTCCACTGCTTGGTAGGAAAATATTTTGGAAATATTTCGTATGCCAGACGAATCGTTAACTACTTTTCACATTTGCAGATAAAAATGTACATCGTGGCTCTGAATATTGAGAAAAAATCTCAGATGAGAGTTATTTTAACATTTTTGTATTTAATGGAACGAGAAAGATGTAGTGAAAACTAAACACTAAAATTTATCCAAAGAATATTTTTCCAACAGTAAAGCTTTAAGTGGTTTTTATGCTGGGGAGTTTCTGGACTCGTATGAGTGTCTCTGATGTAAGATATTTAGTCATTATTGATGGAATCTTATAGTACAATATACAAAACAATAACTTCAACAATCAACTAACTTCTAATTCTTCTATTAAAACAATAAGGTTCAGCAAAAATGAGATACTGAATATATACTGAATTCAATTTCACTGACCCAACTTTTGACTCCGCAGAGATGGATATGGGGATTTTAATCTCTTAATCTCTTCTTCTAATACATTGTAAGTACTTTCTGCTCTACAGATTTATCGCATCTATCTCCTATTTATTTATTTTTGTTGTGTTTCAAAAATTTATTCCGTCTTTCTCTTTGATTTAAATACGAAGCAAGCTATTCACCAACCTGTTCAAAACCATTTTTTTTTTATAAAATTTAATTAACATTTAAGAAATAAGACGTAAACAACAGATGTTTACAACAACAGTATACAACAGATGTAATAACAACAACTGTAAACAACAGTATTTTACAGATTTTTTCTTGTCATAAACTTATGAATTGTTTTAAAATCTGCAAAATTTATACCTTTTAATAGACAGTTTAATCATGTAAATTTGATTTTATACATTAGATAAAACTATAAATTTGTGAATGAAATTAAAAAAAGTAAAGACACAAAATTGCAATTTGTAAAAATACAAGTTAGTAAACATTACTTGTTTTCTTTACAATAATGAATTAAACTTAATGATGAATGAATAATTAGAGAAAAATGAATGAATGAATAATTTAACTCAATGATTGAATAATTATGAAGTACGTTTTGAAGTTTTTTTAATATTTAATACTTATTTCTAACTAAATTTTATCAAACATAATTTAAAATCCACAGTACATTTAAATTTAGATAAATTGTCTATGATTTAAGTTAACATTTTATTATAACATATGCATAAGCATTTGTTATCGAAGATTTTAGTAAAAAGATAACATAAAGATAAAGACATATTTGAAGAAATCTTTTGAATATTTCATTAATTATCTTAATTTGTTAGGTATTTGATAGCTATTTAAAAGGTATGCGCTTGAATTTTGTATCTATCGTATTGTTTTAATTCATAATCATTCATTAGAAATTAGAATTAAAAAAAAACAATTTAAGTAAGGGTATTTTTATTTATTTACTGGCCTTCTTTGCACGGCCAAATCACCAAAACAATTTACTACAATATAGAACAATTTGATAAAGTACACATTTCAGCTAATGTATTAGTTTGACTATTCCTCCCATCAATTATTCAATTATTTATGAAATAGCCTGTGACTGGAGAGTATAGAACTTCCGTTGACGTTTTCTGCTAATTACTTTAAAAGAAAAACGGCTAACTGGGACTAAAACCACGCTGCTAATATCCTTTAACTAACTAATAATAACTTACGGCGATAACTTTAAAAATGACCCACAAATCACTCATCATTAAATTACAGAAGCCAGTAATTTTGCTCCATTCAGAAGGCAGACCTCCCAACTCTACCCAATCTATAAGTAGCAGCTCCAATAACCTAGTTCGTTTGCCAACTTAAAGCCCGAAACTCAAAAGAGGCTCTTGTTGGCGATATTTAATTACACCCAGAAGCTAAAAATTAAACATCGGGCGAGAAATTATGCAGAGAAAAAGAAAAAACATAAAAGAATCGTCCATCTTTTCTTGGAACTTCTTCGCCCTGAGGAGAGCACTTTAAACTAATCATGGAAAATCCAGTGAAAAGTCACGTACGAGGATGCAATTAAAGGCCTTAAACGTTAATCCACCTTCTTGGTGGGTTCCTGGTTTGAGGGTCCTTGCAATTTAAGATAATTGCAAGAAATCTCGTTAAAAGACTACCACTTCTACTTCAGCAAGCACCAAAAGATACGATTCTACTGCCAAGTGAAGTGAAGAAGAATCCACGGAATATTAATTGGATGAGCCGAGTTAAATAGAATTTTACGATTGCTGATTCTTTTATGAAATGTAGTTTCTTTGTTAATCTAGAAAGAAGGAAGTCCAAAGAGGTTGGTTTAAAGTGTTGCTGAATTGGACTCCTGAAATTAAAAGAACTGAAAGAGTTTTGGAAAAGTTATTCGTGTTCTAAATATCTGAAGTTGATAATTTCGCATTTCAATTCATTTACATGCCATTGCGTTTATAACATTTCTGAACTTTTTGCAATTGTTTGTCAAGTTATTCAATATAAAAGTGCAGGTAAATTTTACTATGAAAACTATTAAAATATAGATATTCATCTTTAAATTTAAGTATGTGATAAACAAAATAAATGTGGATGCTATAACTTATTTCCAACATACAACAAAGTTTTTGAAACCAGGTTTAAACAAAAATTAGAAAAAGTTATAAATATTCATTGTATATTTCAATTAGTAGCCTTTTAAAAATATTTATGTGTCTGTTTTCTGAATTATGTGTAGATCTTGCTTTTTTTTTTAACTCATTATCATATTGCTTTCTAGAATTTCATAAAAACTCTTTTTATGGAAGGTGTTTGTATTTTAATTTATTGAAACTCTTTGTCCACCAAATCACCGAAAACAGTTCAATAAATATAGAATAATTCGATAAAGTAAATATTTTTGTTAATTTATTAGTTTAACTAGTCCTAAAATTAATTATTTATAAATATCATGTAACTGAATGGTATATGGTTTCGTTTAAAGTTTTCAGCTAATTACTCTAACAGAACTGAACAGCTAACTAGAACAAAACCCACAGCTTACTTACTTTTACTTAGCTTACTTACCTTACAGCCAACGTCTTCAAAAAGAACCCACAAATCACTCATTATTAAATTACAGAATCGCGTAATTTTGTTATATTCAGAATGCAGACCTCTCAACTCTACCCAATCTTTAAGTAGCAGCTCCAATAACCTAGTTCATTTGCCAACTTAGAGCCCGAAACTCAAAAGAATCTCTTGTTGGCGATATTTAATTACATCCAGAATCCATAAATTAAAAATCGGGCGAGAAATTATGGTGAGAAAAAGAAAAAAATATAAAAGAATCGTCCATCTTTTCTTGGAACTTTTCGCCCTGAGGATAGTACTTTAAACTAATCATGGAAAATCCAGTGAAAAGTCACGCACGAGGATGCAATTAAAGGACTTAAACGTTAATCCACCTTCTTGGTTGGTTCCTGGTTTCGAGGGTACTTGCAATTTAAGATAATTGCAAGAAATCTCGTTAAAAACTACCACTTCTACTTCAGCAAGCATAGCGCGCCAAAAGATACGATTCTACTGCCAAGTGAAGTGAAGAAGAAACCACAGAATAATAAATGGATGAGCCGAGTTAAATAGAATTTTACGATAGCTGATTCTTTTATAGAATGGAGTTTCTTTGTTAATCTAGAAAGAAGGATCTCAAAAAAGGTTGGTTTAAAATGTTGTTGAATTGGATTCCTGAAATTAAAAGAACTGAAATAGTTTTTGAAAAGTTATTCATGTTATAAATGTCTTAAGTTGATAAGTTCGCATTTCAATTCATTTACATGCCATTGTGTTTTACAAGATTTCTGCTTTTTTTCTGCTTTTCTACTAAGTTATTCAATGCAAAAATGAAGGAAAATTTTAGTATAAAAACTATCTTTCATATGTGTATCTTTAAAATTAGTTATCGAAAAAACAAAATAAATGTAGATGTTATAACTTATGTCCAACATATAACACAATTTTTGAAACCAGTTTTATGCAAAAATTAAAAAAAATCCTAAATATTCATTGTACATTTTAATTAGTTGCTTTTTTAAAATATTTTCTCTGTTTTCTAAATTGTGTATAGACCTTGATTTTTTTTAACTCATTATCATTCCTTAGAATCTAGAATCTTATAAAAACTGCATTTTATGAAATGATTTCTATAATTTAATTTATTAATACTCTTTGGACGGCCAAATCAATGCAAACAAATCACATAATATAAAAAGATTAGCTAAAGTAAATATTTCCATTAATTTATTAGTTTAACTATTCCGAACATTAATTATTTACGAAGTAGCCTCTGACTGAAGAGTATAGTGTTTAGTTTAACGTTTTCAACTAATTACTCTAAAAGAACTGAAGAGCTAAATAAGACGAAATCCCACACTGCTAATATCCTTTAACAAACTAACAATAACTTACGGCAATATCTTCAAAATTGACCCACAAATCACTCATTATTAAATTACTGAAGCGCGTAATTTTGTTCCATTCAGAAGGCAGACCTGTCAACTCTACCCAATCTTTCAGTAGCAGCTCCAATAACCTAGTTCGTTTGCCAACTTAAAGATCGAAACTCAAAAGAGGCTCTTGTTGGCGAAATTTAATTACATCCAGAAGCCAAAAATTAAAAATCGGGCGGGAAATTATGCAAGAAAAAGAAAAAAAATAACAGAATCGTCCATCTTTTCTTGGAACTTCTTCTCCCCTGAGGAACTAATTATGGAAAAATCCACTTTAAACTAATCATGGAAAATCCAGCGAAAAGTCACGTACGAGGATGCAATTAAAGGCCTTAAACGTTAATCCACCTTCTTGGTGGGTTCCTGGTTTCGAGGGTCCTTGCAATTTAAGATAATTGCAAGAAATCTCGTTAAAAGACTACCACTTCTACTTCGCCAGAGCGCGCCAAAAGATACGATTCTACTGCCAAGTGAAGTGAAGAAGAAACCACGGAATAATAAATGGATGAGCCGAGTTAAATAGAATTTTTCGATAGCTGATTCTTTTATAAAATGCAGTTTCTTTGTTAATCTAGAAAGAAGGAAGTCCAAAGAGGTTGGTTTAAAATGTTGCTGAATTGGACTCTGAAATTAAAAGAACTTGAATAGCTTTGGAAAAGTTATTCATGTTCTAAATATCTTAAGTTGATAATTTTGCATTTCAATTCGTTTACATGAAATCGTGTTTTATAAGATTTCTGGTTTTTTTTGTGAATATTTATTTGGCTATTGAATTTAAATATAAAGGTAAATGTTATTGTAAAAACTGTAGTTTATAAGTTGATCATTATATTTATATATGTGATAAACAAAATAAATGCGGATGTTATAACTTATTTCCAACACACAAAACAGGTTAAGCAAAAATTAGAAAAAAGTTGAAAATAGCCTTTTTATATTTTAATTATTTGCTTTTTTTAAATATTCATGTCTCTGTTTTCTGAATTGTGTATAGATCTTGCTGTTCTTTTAACTCAATAACGTTCGTTAGAATCTAGAATTTTATAAAAACTCTATTTTATGGAAGGCGTTTTTATTTTAATTTATTAAAACTCTTTGCACGACCAAATCCTTAAAAACTCTCAGAACAACATAGATTAATTAGATAAACTAAATATTTCCGTTAAATTATTAGTTTAATTTTAACATCAATTATGTATGAAATAGCCTGTGACTGAAAAATATACGGTTTCGTTCAACGCTTTCTACTAATTACTCTAAAAGAAAACTTAACAGCTAAGCAGGACGAAATCCCCACTGCTAATATCTTTTAACTAACTAATAATAACTTACGGCAATATCTTCAAAAATGGCCCACAAATCACTCATTATTAAATTACAGATGCGCTTAATTTTGTTCCATGCAGAATGCAGACCTCTCAACTGTACCCAATCTTTAAGTAGCAGCTCAAATAATCTAGTTCATTTGCCAACTTAGAGCCGGCGACTCAAAAGAGGCTTTTGTTGGCGGTATTTAATTACATCCAGAAGCCAAAAATTAAAAATCGGGCGAGAAATTATGCAGAGAAAAAGAAAAAAACATAAAAGAATCGTCCATCTTTTCTTGGAACTTCTTCGCCCTGAAGAGAGTACGCTCTGAGGATGTTATAACAAATTTCCAATACTAAACACAAGTTTTGAAATCGTTTACAACAAAAATTAGAAAAAGCTTTAAATATTCATTGTATACTTTAATTAGTTGCTGTTATAGATATTTATGTCTCTGACTTCTGAATTGTGTATAGAGCTTGCTGATTTTTTAACTCATTATCATTCATTAGAACCTAGAATCTTATAAAAACTATTTTACGAAAAGATATTTATATTTTATTTTATAAAAACTCTTTGCATAGACATATCAATTGAAACATATCACTATAATATGGATTAATTAGATAAAGTAAATATTTTCATCAATTTATTAGTTTACATAATCTTAACTTTATTTATAAAATAACCTGTCACTAAAGAGTGCAGAGATTCGTTTAACGTTTTCTACTAATTACTATGAAAGAACTGAACAGCTAACTAAGAATAAAACCAGATTGCTAATATCCTTTATCTAACTACTAATAACTGACGGCAATATCTTCAAAAATGACCCACAAATCACTCATTATTAAATTACAGAAGCGCATAATTTCGTTTCATTCAGAAAGCAGACCTCTCAACTCTACCCAATCTTTAAGTAGCAGCTCCAATAACCCAGTTCATTTGCTAACTTAAAGCCCGAAACTCAAAAGTGGCTCTTGTTGGCGATATTTAATTACATACAGAAGCCAAATATTAAAAATCGGGCGAGAAATTATACACAGAAAAGGAAAAAACATAAAAGAATCGTCCATCTTTTCTTGGAACTTCTTCGTCCTGAGGAGAGCACTTTAAACTAATCATGGAAAATCCAGCGAAATGTCACGTACGAGGATGCAATTAAAGGCCTTAAACGTTAATCCACCTTCTTGGTTGGTTCCTGGTTTCGAGGGTCCTTGCAATTTAAGATAATTGCAAGAAATCTCGTTAAAAGACTACCACTTCTATTTCGCCAGAGCGCGACAAAAGATACGATTCTACTGGCAAGTGAAGTGAAGAAGAAACCACGAAATAATAAATGGATGAGCCGAGTTAAATATAATTTTTCGATAGCTGATTCTTTTATAAAATGCAGTTTCTTTGTTAATCTAGAAAGAAGGAAGTCCAAAGAGGTTGGCTTTAAAATGTTGCTGAATTGGACTCCTGAAATTAAGAGAACTTGAATAATTCTGGAAAAGTTATTCATGTTCTAAATGTCTTAAGTTGATAATTTCGCATCTCAATTCATTTACATTCCAGTTCTGTTTTTTTCTTTTCTTTTGTGATTATTTACTAAGCTATACAATGTAAAAATACAGGTAAATTTTATTATAAAATATATCGCTTATATGTTCATATTTTATTTATGTGATAAACAAAAAAATACGGATGTCATAACCAATTTCCAAATTACAATAAAATTTTTGAAACCAGTTTTAAGCGAAAATTAGAAAAAGTTTAAAATATTTCAATCTGTCGCATTTTTTAAATAATTGGACTCCTGAAATTAAAAGAACTGAAATAGTTTTGGAAAAGTTATTCATGTTCCTAATGTCTTAAGTTTATAATTTCGCATTTCAATTCATTTACATGCTATTGAGTTTGATAAGATTTCTAGGGGTTTTTTTTTTATGATTATTTTTTTAGCTATTTAATTTAAATATAAATGTAAATGTTAGTGTAAAAACTGTAGTTTATACGTTCATCTTTAAATATATTTACAGGATAAAAAAAATAACTGTGGATGTTATGACTTATTTTCAACATAAAACACAATTTTTGAAACCAGGTTTAAGCAAAAAATAGAAAAAGCTCTAAATATCCATTTTATATTTTAAGTAGTTGTTCTTTTTTAAATACTTATATCTCTGATTTCTGAATTGTGTATAGATTTTGTTGTTTTCTTAACTCATTATCATTCATTAGAACGTAGAATTTTATAAAAACTGTTTTTTATGGAAGGTGTTTTTATTTTAATTTATTAAAGCTCTTTGCACAACCAAATCACTACAAGTAGTTCCCTATATTATAGATAAATTAGATAAATTCCAATAATTTATTAGTTTAATACCTAACATCAATTATTTATGAAATAGCCTGTGACTGGAGAGTATAGAACTTCTTTTAACGTTTCCTGCTAATTATTCTAAACGAAAACTGAACAGCTATCTAGGACGAAACCCAGACTGCTAATATCTTTTAAGTAACTAATAATAACTTACGGCGATAGTTTCAAAAATGACCCACAAATCACTCATTATTATATTACAGAAGCGATTAATTTCACTCCATTCAGAAGGCAGACCTCTCAACTCTACCCAATCTTTAAGTAGCAGCTCCAATAGCCTAGTTCATTTGCCAACTTAAAGCCCGAAACTCAAAAGAGGCTCTTGTTGGCGATATTTAATTACATCCAGAAGCCAAAAATTAAAAATCGGGCGAGAAATTATGCTAAGGAAAAGAAAAAACATAAAAGAATCGTCCATCTTTTCTTGAAACTTCTTCGCCCTGAGGAGAGCACTTTAAACTAATCATGGAAAAATCCAGCGAAAAGTCACGTACGAGGATGCAATTAAAGGCCTTAAACGTTAATCCACCTTCTGGGTCGGTTCCTGGTTTCGAGGGTCCTTGCAATTTAAGATAATTGCAAGAAATCTCGTTAAAAGACTACCACTTCTACTTCAGCAAGCAGAGCGCGCCAAAAGATACGATTCTACCTGCAAGTGAAGTGAAGAAGAAACCACGGAATAATAAATGTATGAAATGATGTTAAATAGAATTTTACGATAGCTGATTCTTTTATAGAATGTAAATTCTTTGTTAATCTAGAAAGAAGCAAGTCCGAAGAGCTTGGTTTAAAATATTAGTGAATTTGACTCTGAAATTAAAAGAACTGAAATACTTTTGGAAAAGTCATTCAGATTAAAATTAGATTAGATTAATTAGATTTCTGATTTTTTTGTGATTATTTATTAAGCTATTAATGTAAAATTGTAGGTAAATTTTATTATAATCTTTTATATGTTCTTCTTTAAATTTATTTATGAGATAAACAAAAAAAAAATGTGGATGTTATAACAAATTTCCAGTACACAAAACAATTTTTGAAACCGTTTTAAATAAATATTAGAAAAAGTTGTAAATGTCTATTGTATATTTTAATTAGTTGTTTTTTAAATATTTATGTCTCTGTTTCAAAAATGGGGATAAATTTTTTTTTTTTAACTCATTAGCATTCAGTAGAATCTAGAATTTCATATAAACTCTATTTTATGGAAGGATCATATTTTTTAAATTTATTAAATCTCTTGTGACGATTAAATCACTGAAAACAGTTCTGTATAATATAGATTAAATAGTTAAAGTAAATATTTAGGTAAATTTATTAATTTAACTATTCATAACACTGATTATTTCTAAAATAGCCTGTGACTGAAGAATATAGGGTTTCGGGCAACCTTATCTACTAATTACTCTAAAAGCAAATTGAACAACTAGGGCTAAAGCCATCCTGCTAATATCCTTTAACAAACTAATAATAACTTACGGCCATAACTTCAAAAATGACCCACAAATCACTCATTATTAAATTACAGAAGCGCTAATTTTGTTCCATTCAGAAGGCAGACCTCTCAACTATACCCAATCTTTAAGTAGCAGCTCCAATAACATAGTTCATTTGCCAACTTAAAACCCCAAACTCAAAAGAGGCTCTTGTTGGCGATATTTAATTACATCCAGAATCCAAAAATTAAAAATCGAGCGAGAAATTATGCTGAGAAAAAGAAAAAACATAAAAGAATCGTCCATCTTTTCTTGGAACTTCCTCGCCCTGAGGAGAGCACTTTAAACTAATCATGGAAAATCCAGTGAAAAGTCACGTACGAGGATGCAATTAAAGGCCTTAAACGTTAATCCACCTTCTTGGTTGGTTCCTGGTTTCGAGGGTCCTTGTAATTTAAGATAATTGCAAGAAATCTCGTTAAAAGACTACCACTTCCACTTTGCCCGCCAAAAGATACGATTCTACTGCCAAGGAAGTGAAGAAGAAACCACGGAATAATAAATGGATGAGCCGAGTTAAATAGAATTTTTCTATAGCTGATTCTTTTATAAAATGGAGTTTCTTTGTTAATCTAGAAAGAAGGAAGTTCCAAAGAGGTTGATTTAAAATGTTGCTGAATTGGACTCCTGAAATTAAAAGACTGACATAGTTTTTAAAAAGTTATCCAAGTTCCAAATGTTTTAAATTCTTATAAAACACAAGAAAAAAATCTTAAGAAATCTTATAAAACGCAATGGCATGTAAATGAATCTCAATTCATTTGCGTGCCATTGTGTTTTATAAGATTTTGCTGTTATTCATATTAGAAATTATTATTAAAGTAAAATGATAGATGCCAAAAGAAACTTTCAGACTTCTATTTAAGGAAAATATTGAAATGATTATTATTTTTAAAATCAAACCTAAATAAACATTGAAACCAATAAATTTCTTTCCAACCATCACCTCAATTGAATGAAAGTTTAATTTGGTTTGTTGCTCTATGATCATGTTTTGCACAACTTAGATAATTAGACCGGGACCTGCATAATTTGATTATAAAATACAGCCATTTTCTGCTTGTAATACACAGCACCATGTAATTGTTTGTCAGAAAAAAATTATTCAAACTTATAATTCGTAGCTGTGTATAAAGCGCGGGAGATTGGCACCGTTTCTTTGGTGGATCTTTTTTTTTTATATACTCATAGCATAAAAGTAATAAAACGTTTTTAACTTAAAAGAACACTTTTGATACTACAATCACATAAAAGAACTATTTTTTAAATTAAAAATATGCGGAAAACGTAAAGATTTGGTTTGTCGCTCTACTTTATTTTGTGCACACTTTGAACTAATTAGACCGGGACCTACAGTATAATGTGGATTCCGAACCACTAGCAAACATTCTTGCCACGGCCAGGATTCGAATCTGAAAACCGTGATACCAAAGGCCAGAGCACTTACCAATTGGCCATCAGGTCGGGGAGAACGTAAAAAAAGTATGTATAAAAATGATGGTGAAATATAAACAGATATTTTTTTTGGGGACATAAATTTTGAAATTTACAGTAAAGAGGAAATTCTTGCATTCTTGCATAATTTTTACAATTGATTATTAATTAATTAATTTGTGAAGATGTCATCATTTCATTTGTCTAATCTTGTAAAACTCCGATTCACAATTGTAATATTTCTTTTTTTTATTTTAAATTTTTATTTAGAAATTTTATTTTTCTCTCACACAGATTTTTGCTTTTTTTTATCTCAAAAAACCATCTTTAGGTATCTTTCATTTTAGAATTATTTTTATGAATCTTTTCAAAAACCTGTTCACATATTATTCTCAATTGAATACAATCCGAAATCCAAAAATTGCATGATTTTTTTATAGTATAATACACTGATTAGCGATAGGTAATTAACAGAAATTATATGGAAGATCATTCCTAAACCCTTTCATGTGTTCTTCCTAGTTACTGCCCAAAATCAGGTTTGAGACTAAAATAACTTCGCGATCGATATCATAGCTATCATAACAATCGTTCTTTTAGTCCACTAAATTTTCAAGAGCAATCATAAAATTTTTCACTTCAAAATTAATTTACTTCCTGAAAACGAATCCTCTCCAGTGCAAAACCGAGATTTCTCTCGAAAGCCCGCAATTTTTCAGCCCTGTTGAACACGAGCGCCCAGTGCAAAGGGGTCCATCTTTTAATTACACTTAATTAAACGCAACCGGGCGCTCATTTTTATCATCCTCCACCACATATAGGAGACCCGATAAATTAATCTGCCTAGAATAATGAGGAAAATTCCTCGGTCGTCGCCCTAATAGAAAATTGTCGGCCTAAAAGGCAGGCCCGGCTTTTATTTCAAGGCGGGTTTGGCGCCCTGGTGGGTAATTAGCAGGATCTGCTCCACGTTGTAGAAGGGCCGTTGGAGTGTCGGCGGAACTATGTGGGGTTTTCATTACGGGATGATCTGGAATCGATGCGCACCATAGGGACCTGGTGGAAGGGTCAATGCGAAGAGTCTCTTGCTATCTACAAACAGTGGGGATGATACTGTCTGTTTAATAAAACGGAGTGCTGGATGAGTTTGGGAAAGGGATCCTGTTATTGTTATTGCCGTGGAAAAAATAGAAAAAGATTCGTTATAAAATGGTGTCTAGTCTAACACAGGTATCTTGCACTAGGTTATTTTATGGTTCATTAATTCATTCAGTTGTTTATTTTTTGTAAAATATGAAGTTATTCTTTGCACTTGAAGATAAATTACAGTTGACCATTGTTATTTCTCCTGATAGTATTTTTAAGAAATCTCTTTAGTATTGATCTTTTTCGGATTAAAAATACTTTATACATTATATATTATTTTATACATAATATAAATAATAATAAATACATAATATAAATAATAATAAATACATAATATAAATAATAACAAATACATAATATAAATTATATTGATTACTGCAGTTGTAATGTTTCTTTCTTTTCACCGTTTACGTTTAGAAGTGATTTTATTTTTCACTCACACAAATGTTTGCCATTTTTTGATTTTTAAAAACATTTGTAGGCATCGCTTTTTTTCTCTAGAATAACTTTTAGGCATCGCGTTTTCCTCTAGAATACTTTTCATGAAACTTTTGAAAGTGTTCTTCACTGATTGTGCACAGGTGATTGTGAGACACCAAACTCCGAAATTGCAAGATATTTTTAACGTATATTGGATTATCGGTGGAAAATTAACAAAAATGATAAGAAATACCACACTCAAACACAAATATTTTTGTGTTCTTCCTATCCATCGCACATAACCAGATTTGAGTCTAAAATAACTTTGCGAGCGATACCATAGCTATCATAACAATCATTCTTTTTAGTCCACCAAATTTTCAAGAGGGCAATCATAAAATTTTTCACTTCAAAATTAATTTACTCCCCGAAACCTCTCTTCTCCAGTGCAAAACCGAGATTTCTCTCGCAAGCCCGCAATTTTTCAGCCCTGGTGAACACGAGCGCCCACCACCTTCTGCAAAGCGGGACCATCTTTTAATTACACTTAATTAAACGCAACCAAATTATTAATTAAATTTTTATCATCTTCCACCACATATAGAAGAGCCGATAAATTAATCCGCCCAGAATAATGAGGAAAATTCCTCAGTCGTCTGCCTAATAGAAAATTGTCAGCCTAAAAGGCAGGCCCGGCTTTAATTTCATGGCGGGATTGGCGCCCTGGAGGATAATTAACATGATCTACTCCACGTTGTCGAAGGACCGCTGAAGTGTTGGCGGATCTATGTGGGGTTTTCATCACGGGATGATCCGGAATCGATGCGCACCCAAGGGACCCGGTGGAAGTGTCACCGCGAAGAGTCTTTTGTGGTGGACAAACAGTGGGGATAATAATGTTTGATTAATAATAAATGGAGTGTTTTATGAGTCTTGGGAAGGAATCCTTTTCTTATTAGTGGCGTGTAAAAAATGGTATGTAGTCTAGCACAGCGATCGGACACTAGGTTAGTTTATGGATGATTAATTCAATCAATTGTTTATTTTTTGTAAAATTTGAAGTTAAAATTCTTTGTACATGAAGATAAATTATTGTTGACTATTGCTGCTTTTTTTTTCAGGGGCCTGATGACCGAGTGGCTAGCACTTTCGTTCTCTGTACCGCAGATTTGAGTTCGAGTCCCCTGCAATGGATGTCTGTTGTGGTTCGGAATCCACTTTAAACTTTAGGTCCTGGTCTGTTTAGCTCTCGTGTGCATAAGATGACCGTAGAGCAACAAACCAAATCTGCTTTTTTTTTAGATAAATATAATTTATATGTATTATATATTATTATACATATAATAAAAATTATAAAATATAAGTAAATTACAATATACTATATATATAATGTAGTCAGGCTTCGGCCTATGCAGTTTGGGGCAGCCAATGTGACATACGGGGGGTAGCCTTCAATATTCTCAACGGAGAGGAACTACATCGCAACAATTTCCTTTTGTTCAGAAACGTTTACTTTACAGTATCTCATCCTGAGAGGAAATATATTTAAAGCAGCCCTGCTTATAAGTTGGACTACAGTTAAAAGTTGGTTGTATAAGTATAAGTTGGCAATGGAGAGCAAGTATATTTCGCGCATCCCGGGCGTGCTTGAGTATTGAGTTTTCTGAATCCTTTCATGAATCTAATAATTATAGATTATGTTTTTTTTTATGTTTTTAAATGTGTTACATATTGAATGTTTTAATTGTATGTGCATTTGTAAATAAAGCTTTGAGTCCTCAAACCTGTGTCTCAAGTCTCTCTTTTATATTTATAATAGTTTTTATGAAACGTTTAAAAAAACATTTTCGCAGATTAAGAGCAGCTAGTTATAAGCCGAACTCCATAATTACAGGATTTTTTAAAGTATAAATCACAGATTATTGGTAGGAAATTAATTGAAATGATAAGATATATCACTCTCAAACTGAAATATCTTTATATTCTCCTATCCACCGAACAAAAACAGGTTTGAGCCTAAAATAACTTTGCGATCAATATCACAGCTATCAAAACAATCATTCTTTTAGTCCACTAAATTTTAAAGAGCAATCATAAAATTTTTCACTTCAAAATTAATTTACTCCCCGAAACCTCTCTTCTCCTCTGCCAAACCGAGATTTCTCTCGCAAGCCCGCAATTTTTCAGCCCTGTTGAACACGAGCGCCCAGCACCTTGTGCAAAGCGGGAAAATCTTTTAATTACACTTAATTAAACGCAACCGGGCGCCAATTTTTATCATCCTCCACCACATATAGAAGGGCCGATAAATTAATCCGCCCAGAATAATGAGGAAAATTCCTCAGTCGTCTGCCTAATAGAAAATTGTCAGCCTAAAAGGCAGGCCTGGCTTTAATTTCATGTCGGGTTTGGCGCCCTGGAGGATAATTAACAGGATCTACTCGACGTTGTCAAAGGGCCGCTGGAGTGTCGGCGGATCTATGTGGGGTTTTCATTACGGGATGATCTGGAATCGATGCGCACCAGAGGGACCTGGTGGAAGTGTCAATGCGAAGAGTCTCTTGTGGTGGGCAAACAGTGGGGATGATACTGTTTGATTAATAAAATGGAGTGTTGGATGATTTTCGGGAAGTAAGCATGCCATTGTTATTGGCGTGGAAAATTTTTTAAAAGCCTCTATTCAAAAATGTTGCCTAGTCTAGCACAGCGATCTGCACTAGATTTGTTTTTGGTTGATTAATTCCTTCAATTGCTAAAAAAGTAAAATATGAAGATACATTTTTATACATGAATATAAATTATATTTGAAAATTGCTATTTATCCTGCTACTATTTTTTTGAAAACTCTTTAGTATTAATCTTTTTCTGATAAAAAGTAATTTATATGTATTGCATATTATTATATATATATATAGTATAATATAAACTGTAAAGAATAAGTAAATTATTATGTAATAAAGTCGTGCTTCATCATGCATACGTTCGGGGGTGGATGCGCACCTGGGATGTTCGGGAGGTAGGCTTCGATACTCTCACCCGAGAGGAAGTACAGTGCAACCATTGCCTTCTATTGAAAAACATTTATACAGTATATCATCTCGTGAGAAAATATATTTAAAGCAATCTAACGTATAAGTTGGACTAAATACACTTACCTGGAGGGGAAGTATATTTCGCACATCCCCGCGTACCTGAGTATCGTGTTTTCTGAATTCCCTGTATCTATAATTATATGTTTTTAAATCTGTTACATATTGTATTTTTAAATGTATGTGTGGTGTTTGTGAGTTTGTAAATAAAGTTTTGAACTCTCAAACCTGCGTCTTAAGTCTAAACCCACGTTTTTTCTATAGAATAATTTTTAGGCATCCCTTTTTTTCTTTAAAATAATTTTTATTAAATTTTGAAAAACAATCTTCACAGATTATAAGCGGCTGGTTATAATCCAAACTCCGAAATTGTATTATATTTTTAACGCATAATCCACGGATTATCGGTAGGAAATTAATAGAAATTACAAGGAAGATCCAAAGCCGATTTTGTGTTCTTCCTATCCAGCTTACAAAAACAAATTTGAGTCTAAAATAACTTTGCGATCGATATCATAGCTATCATAACAATCATTCTTTTAGTTCACTAAATTTTCAAGAGACCAATCATAAAATTTTTAACTTCAAAATTAATTTACTCCCCGAACACCCATCCTCTCCACTGCAAAACCGAGATTTCTCTCGCAAGCCTGCAATTTTTCAGCCCTGTTGAACACGAGCGCCCACCACCCAGTGCAAAGCGGGGCCATCTTTTAATTACACTTAATTAAACGCAACCGGGTGCTCATTTTGATCATCTTCCACCACATATAGAAGACCCGATAAATTAATCCGCCCAGAATAATGAGGAAAATTCCTCAGTCGTCTGTCTAATAGAAAATTGCAGCCTAAAAGGCAGGCCTACTCCAGGATCTACTCCACGTTGTCGAAGGGCCGCTGGAGTGTCGGCGGATCTATGTGGAATTTTCATCACGGGATGATCCGGAATCGATGCGCACCCTAACGGTGGAAGTGTCACCCTGAAGAGTCTCTTGTGGTGGACAAACAGTGGGGATAATAATGTTTGATTAATAAAATTGAGTGTTTTATGAGTCTTGGGAAGGAATCCTTTTCTTATTAGTGGCGTGTAAAAAATGGTATGTAGTCTAGCACAGCGATCGGACACTAGGTTAGTTTATGGATGATTAATTCAATCAATTGTTTATTTTTTGTAAAATTTGAAGTTCAAATTCTTTGTACATGAAGATAAATTATTGTTGACCATTGCTATTTCTCCTGCTTTTTTTTCAGGGACCTGATGACCGAGTGGCTAGCGCTTTGGTTCTCTGTACCGCAGATTTGAGTTCGTGTCCCCTGCAATGGATGTCTGTTGTGGTTCGGAATCCACTTTAAACTTTAGATCCTGCTCTGTTTAGCTCTCGTGTGCATAAGATGACCGTAGAGCAACAAACCAAATCTGCTTTTTTTTTAGATAAATATAATTTATATGTATTATATATTATTATACATATAATAAAAATTATAAAATATAAGTAAATTACAATATATTAGTATATAATGTAGTCAGGCTTCGGCCTATGCAGTGTGGGGCAGCCCCTGTGACATACGGGTGGTAGCCTTCGATATTCTCTACGGAGAGGAACTACATCGCAATCATTTCCTTTTGTTCAGAAACGTTTACTTTACAGTATCTCCTCCTGAGAGGAAATATATTTAATGCAGCATTGCTTATAAGTTGGACTACAGTTAAAAGTTGGTTGTATAAGTATAAGTATAAGTTGGCCCTGAAGAGCAAGTATATTTCGCGCATCCCGCACGTACATTGAGTTTTCTGAATCCTTTCATGAATCTAATAATTATAGATTATGTTTTTTTTTATGTTTTTAAATGTGTTACATATTGAATGTTTTAATTGTATGTGCATTTGTAAATAAAGCTTTGAGTCCTCAAACCTGTGTCTCAAGTCTCTCTTTTATATCTATAATAGTTTTTATGAAACGTTTAAAAAAACATTTTCGCAGATTAAGAGCAGCTAGTTATAAGCCGAACTCCATAATTACAGGATTTTTTAAAGTATAAATCACAGATTATTGGTAGGAAATTAATTGAAATGATAAGATATATCACTCTCAAACTGAAATATCTTTGTATTCTCCTATCCACCGAACAAAAACAGGTTTGAGCCTAAAATAACTTTGCGATCAATATCACAGCTATCAAAACAATCATTCTTTTAGTCCACTAAATTTTCAAGAGGGCAATCATAAAATTTTTCACTTCAAAATTAATTTACTACCCGAAACCTCTCTTCTCCACTGCAAAACCGAGATTTCTCTCGCAAGCCCGCAATTTTTCAGCCCTGTTGAACACGAGCGCGCAGTGCAAAGCGGGACCATCTTTTAATTACACTTAATTAAACGCAACCGGGTGCCAATTTTTATCATTCTCCACCACATATAGAAGAGCCGATAAATTAATCCGCCCAGAATAATGAGAAAAATTACACAGTCGTCTGCCTAATAGAAAATTGTCAGCCTAAAAGGCAGGCCCGGCTTTAATTTCATGGCGGGTTTGGCGCCCTGGAGGATAATTAACAGGATCTACTCGACGTTGTCAAAGGGCCGCTGGAGTGTCGGCGGATCTATGTGGGGTTTTCATTACGGGATGATCTGGAATCGATGCGCACCAGAGGGACCTGGTGGAAGTGTCAATGCGAAGAGTCTCTTGTGGTGGGCAAACAGTGGGGATGATACTGTTTGATTAATAAAATGGAGTGTTGGATGATTTTCGGGAAGTAAGCATGCCATTGTTATTGGCGTGGAAAAAATGTAAAAGCCTCTATTCAAAAATGTTGTCTAGTCTAACACAGCGATCTACACTAGATTTGTTTTTGGTTGATTAATTCCTTCAATTGCTAAAAAAGTAAAATATGAAGATACATTTTTATACATGAATATAAATTATATTCGAAAATTGCTATTTCTCCTCTTACTATTTTTTTGAAAACTCTTTAGTATTAATCTTTTTCTGATAAAAAGTAATTTATATGTATTGCATATTATTATATATATATATAGTATAATATAAACTGTAAAGAATAAGTAAATTATTATGTAATAAAGTCGTGCTTCATCATGCATACGTTCGGGGGTGGATGCGCACCTGGGATGTTCGGGAGGTAGGCTTCGATACTCTCACCCGAGAGGAAGTACAGTGCAACCATTGCCTTCTATTGAAAAACATTTATACAGTATATCATCTCGTGAAAAAATATATTTAAAGCAATCTAACGTATAAGTTGGACTAAATACACTTACCTGGAGGGGAAGTATATTTCGCACATCCCCGCGTACCTGAGTATCGTGTTTTCTGAATTCCCTGTATCTATAATTATATGTTTTTAAATCTGTTACATATTGTATATTTAAATGTATGTGTGGTGTTTGTGAGTATGTAAATAGAGTTTTGAACTCTCAAACCTGCGTCTTAAGTCTCAACCCACGTTTTTTCTATAGAATAATTTTTAGGCATCCCTTTTTTTCTTTAAAATAATTTTTATTAAATTTTGAAAAACAATCTTCACAGATTATAAGCGGCTGGTTATAATCCAAACTCCGAAATTGTATGATATTTTTAACGCATAATCCACGGATTATCGGTAGGAAATTAACAGAAATTACAAGGAAGATCCAAAGCCGATTTTGTGTTCTTCCTATACAGCTTACAGAAACAAATTTGAGTCTAAAAGAATTTTGCGATCGATATCACAGCTATCAAAACAATCATTCTTTTAGTCCACTTAATTTTCAAGAGAGCAATCATAAAATTTTTAACTTCAAAATTAATTTACTCCCCGAACACGCATCCTCTCCACTGCAAAACAGAGATTTCTCTCGCAAGCCCGCAATTTTTCAGCCCTGTTGAACACGAGCGCCCACCACCCAGTGCAAAGCGGGGCCATCTTTTAATTACACTTAATTAAACGCAACCGGGCGCTCATTTTTATCATCCTCCACCACATATAGAAGACCCGATAAATTAATCCGCCCAGAATAATGAGGAAAATTCCTCAGTCGTCTGTCTAATAGACCGGCCTAAAAGGCAGGCCGGGCTTTAATTTCATGGCGGGTTTGGCACCCTGGAGGATGATTAGCGGGATCTGCTCCACGTTGTCGAAGGGCCGTCGGAGTGTCGGCGGATCGATGTGGGGTTTTCATTACGGGATGATCCGAAATCGATGCGCACCAGAGGGACCTGGTGGAAGTGTCACCGCGAAGAGTCTCTTGTAGTGGACAAACAGTGGAGATAATAGTGTTTGATTAATAAAATCGAGTGTTGGATGAGTTTTGGGAAGGAATCCTGTTATTGTTAGTGACGTGGAAAAAAATAGAAAAATTTCTGTTCTAAAATAGTGTCTAGTATAATACAGCGATCATGCGTTAGGTTATTTTTTAGTTGATTAATTCTTTAATTTGTTTATTTTTTTGTAAAATAGGAAGTTAAAAATTTTTGTACGTGAAGATAAATTGCAGTGGACCATTGCTATTTCTCCTGCTAGTATATTTAAGAAGACTCTTTAGTATTAATCTCTTCTGATTAAAAATCATGTATATGTATTACTGTGTATTAGTAAATTACGATTTATATATCTATATATATAATAAAACTTATAAAGTATAAATAAGTTACTACATATTTGATAAAAATAAATTTTATGCAATATATACATTATTATATATATAACAGAAATTATAAACTATGAGAAAATTATTATATATTATAAATATAAAGTAATCGTACTTCGTACTGGGCACTGTGAGGACGTCCTTGTGACTTTCCAGAGGTAGGCCTCGATAATTGCAATCCAGCCAATTGAAATCCAGCTGCACAACCTGCGCACTAAAATTATAGATATAATATTACATGGAATTGCATGATTTTTTTTCTCAACGTATAATCCACGGATGGTAGGAAATTAAAAGAAATTATAAGAGAGATCCCAAACCGATTTTGTGTTCTTCCTATGCAGACTTACAAAAACAGGTTTGAGTCTAAAATAACTTTGCGGTCGATATCATAACAATCATTGTTTTAGTCCACTAAATTTTCAAGAGAGCAATCATAAAAATTTTCAAGAGAGCAATCATAAAAATTTTCACTTCAAAATTAATTTACTCCCCAAAACCCATCCTCTCCAGTACAAAACCGAGATTTCTCTCGCAAGCACGCAATTTTTCAGCCCTGTTGAACACGAGCGCCCAGTGCAAAGCGGGGCCATCTTTTAATTACACTTAATTAAACGCAACCGGGCCCTCATTTTTATCATCCTCCACCACATATAGAAGACCCGATAAATTAATCCGCCGGGAATAATGAGGGAAATTCCTCAGTCGTCTGCCTAATAGAAAATTGTCAGCCTAAAAGGCAGGCCGGGCTTTAATTTCATGGCGGGTTTGGCGCCCTGGAGGATAATTAACAGGATCTACTCCAGGTTGTAGAAGGGCCGTCGGAGTGTCGGCGGATCTATGCGGGGTTTTCTATACGGGATGATCCGGAATCGATTCGCACCTTAGGGACTTGGTGGAAGTGTCAATGTGAAGAGTCTCTTGTGGTGGACAAACAGTGTGGATGATACTGTTTGATTAATAAAATGGACGCTTTGATGAGTTTCGGGAAGGAATCCTGTTATTGCTATCAGCGTGGAAAAAATGGTGTCTAGTCTAGCGAGGCGATCCTACACTAGGTTATTTTATGCATGATTAATTCATCCAATTGTTTATTTTTTGTAAAATGTAAAGTTAAAATTCTTTGTACTTGAAGATAAATTATAGTTGACCGTTGCTATTTCTAATGCTTTTCTTTTCAGTGGGCTGATAGCAGGGTGACTAGCGCTTTGGTGCTCGGTACCACAGATATCGAGTCCCATGCCATGGATGTTTGTAGTGGTTCGAAATCCGCTTTAAACTGTAGGTCCTGGTCTGTTTAACTCTCATGTGCATAAGATGACTGAAGAACGTCAAACGAAACCTGCTTTTATTTAGAAAACTCTTTAGTATTTATCTTTTTTTTTTTGATAAAAATAATTTTTATGTATTATATATTATTATATATATAGCAGAAATTATAAAGTATGAGGAAATTCTTATCTAATATAAATATAATGTAGTCGGGCTTAGTTCTACACACTGTTAAGTTCGGGAGACAGTCCTCGATACTACCACCCGAGAGGAAGTACAGCGCAATATTGCATTCTTTTGAGAAATATTTATACTGTATCTCATCCCGAGTGGAATTATATTTAAAGCAATCCTGCGTAATAGTTTTACTACAAACTCTCACCCTGAGAGGAAGTATATTTCAAGCATCCCGCGCGTATCTGATTAGCGAGTTTTGTGAATCTTTCCATGAATCTATAATTATATGTAATTAAATGTGCTACATATTGCATGGTTTAAATGTATGTGCGTTCTTAAATAAAGCTTTGAGTCTTCAAACCTGTGTCTCAAATCTCAACCCACGTTTTTAACTCTATAATAATTTTTATGAAACGTTTGAAAACATTTTGACAGATTGTGAGCAGCTAATTATAAACCGAACTCCGAAATTACAAGATGTTTTAACGTATAATCCGCTGAATATCAACTGGTAATTAACTAAAATAATGAGAAAGATCGTTCTCTAACCTGTTTTTGTATTCTTGCTATCCACTGCACAAAAACAGGTTTGAGTCTAATATAACTTTGCGATCGATATCATAGATATCATAACAGTCATTCTTTTAGTTCACTAAATTTTCAAGAGAGCAATCATAAAATTTTTCACTTCAAAATTAATTTACTCCCCGAACACGCATCCTCTCCAGTGCAAAACCGAGATTTCTCTCGCAAGCCCGCAATTTTTCAGCCCTGTTGAACACGAGCGTCCACCACCTTGTGCAGAGCGAGGCCATATTTTAATTACGCTTAATTAAACGCAACCGGGCGCTCATTTTTATCATCCTCCACCACATATAGAAGACCCTAAAAATTAATCCGCCCAGAATAATGAGGAAAATTCCTCAGTCATCTGTAATAGACCGGCCTAAAAGGCAGGCCGGGCTTTAATTTCATGGCGGGTTTGGCGCCCTGGTGGGTAATTAGTAGGATCCACTCCACGTTGTCGAAGGGCCGCTGGAGTGTCGGCGGATCTATGTGGGGTTTTCATCATGGGATGATCCGGAATCGATGCGCACCCGAGGGACCCGGTGGAAGTACCACAACTAAGAGTCTCTTGTGGTGGACAAACAGTACGGATGATACTGTTTGATTAATAAAATGGAGTGTTTGGTAAGTATCGGGACGGAATCCTGTTATTGTTAGTGGCGTGGAAAAAATGGTGTCTAGTGTAGCACAGCGATCCCACACTAGTTAATTACTAATTGATTAATTCCTTCAATTGTTCATTTTTTTGCAAAATATGAAGGTTAAATTCTTTTTACGTTATAAATTGCATTTGACCATTGATATTTCTCCTGATTTTTTCTTCAGTAGCCTGACGACCGAGTCGCTAGAGCGTTGGTGCGCAGTACCACATATTTCGATTTCGAGTCCGCTGCATGGATGTTTGTTGGGGTTCGGAATCGACTTTAAACTGTAGCTCCTGAACTCTTTAGCTCTCCTGTACATAAGATAACCGGGGAGCGACATACAAAACCTGGGTTTTTTTAGAAAACTATTTAGAATTTATCTTTTTTTGATAAAAATAATTTTTAATCATTATATATGATTATATACACTGAAGTGACAAAAATGATGGGATAGCAATATGCAAATTTTCAGACGGCAGTAGCATCGCGTAGAACAGGTATAAATGCGCAGTGCTTTCGCAGAGCTTTCATTTCTGTTCAAGTTATTCATGTGAAGAGGTTTTGACGTGATGTGGACCGCACGACGGGAATTAACAGACTTTGAACGCGGAATTTTAGTTGGAGCTAGACGCATGGATCATGCCATTTCGGAAATCGTTAGGGAATTCAACATTCCCAGATCCACTGTGTCAAGAGTGTGCCGAGAGTATGAAATTTCAGGCATAACATCCCACCATGGACAGCGCAGTGATCGACCGCCTGCACTTAACGACCGAGACCGGCGACGTCTGCAAAGAGTCGTAAATTCTAACAGTACAGCAACATTGCGTCAAATAACCGCAGAAATCAATGTGGGACGTACAAGGGACTTGTCTGTTAGAACTGTGCGGAGAAATTTGGCTTTCTTGGGCTATTCCAGCAGAAGACCGACTCGAGTGCCTATACTGACAGAAAGACATCGCTTGCAGCGACTCTCGTGAGCATATCGGTTGGTCCCTAGATGAATGGAAAACCGTGGCCTGGTCCGATGAGTCACGATTTCAGTTGGTAAGAGCTAATGGTAGGGTTCGAGTGTGGCGCAGACCCCACGAAGCCATGGACCCAAACTGTCAGCAAGGCACTGTTCAAGCTGGTGGTGGCTCCGTAATGGTGTGGGCTGTTTTTTCTTGGCATGGACTTGGTCCTCTGGTGCGACTGGACCGAACATTGACTGGAAATGCTTATGTTCAGCTACTTGGAGATCACTTGCAGCCATTCATGGACTTCATGTACCCAAACAACGATGGGATTTTTATGGATGACAATGCGCCATGTCACCGGGCAACAACTGTTCGCGATTGGTTTGAAGAATTGGTTGGTTCTGGATAATTCCAACGAATGATCTGGCCACCTAGATCGCCCGACATGAATCCCATCGAGCATTTATGGGACATCATCGAGAGGTCTGTTCGTGCCCTAAATCCTGCACCATCAACGCTTTCACAGTTATGGACGTCTATTGAGACAGCATGGCTCAATATTCCTGCAGAAGACTTCCAACGACTTGTTGAGTCCATGCCACGTCGAGTTGCTGCACTTCGCCGGGCGAAAGGAGTTTCGACACGATATTAAGTGATATCCCATGACTTTTGTCACTTCAGTGTATATAACAAAAATTATAATGTATGAGGATATTTTTATATAATATAAATATAATGTAGTCGTGATTAGTGCTGCTCACTGTTACGTTCGGGTGATTGACGTCGATACTATGAGCCGAAAGGAAGTACAGAGCGACCCAATTGTCCTCTGTTCAGAAACTTTTAGTTTACAGTATCTCATCCCGAGAGGAATTATATGTAACGCAACCCTGAGTAGTAGTTTTACTACAAACTCTCACCTGGAGAGAAAATATATTTCACGCATTCCGCGCGTGCATGGTTATCGAGTGTTCTGAATTAATTCCATTAATCTATAATTATATGTGTTTAAATGTGTTACATATTGTATTTTTAAATGGATGTGTGATGTTTGTGAGTTTATAAAAAAAGCTTTAAATTCTCAAACCTGCGTCTCAAGTCTCAACCCACAATTTTTTTCTCTAGAATAATCTTTAGGCATCTCTTTTTTCCTCTAAAATAATTTTTATGAAACTTTTGGAAAATTTTTTCACAGATTATGAGCGGCTAGTTATAATCCAAACTCCGAAATTTATGATTTATTTAACGTATGATCCACGGATTATCGGTAGGAAATTAACAGAAATTTTAAGAAAAATCCAAAGCCGATTTTGTGTTCTTCCTATCCATCACACAAGAACAGTTTTGAGCCTAAAATAACTTCGTGATCGATATCATAGCTATCATAACAATCATTCTTTTAGTCCACTAAATTTTCAAGAGCAATCATAAAATTTTTCACTTCAAAATTAATTTACTCCCCGAACACGCATCCTCTCCAGTGCAAAACCGAGATTTCTCTCGCAAGCCCGCAATTTTTCAGCCCTGTTGAACACGAGCATTCAGTGCAAAGCGGGGCCCGTCTTTTAACTGCACTTAATTAAACGCGACCGGGCGCTCATTTTTATCCTCCTCCACCACATACAGAAGACCCGATAAATTAATCCCCCTAGAATAATGAAGAAAATTCCTCAGTCGTCTGCCTAATAGAAAATTGCAGCCTAAAAGGCAGGCCCGTCTTTCATTTCATGGCGGGTTTGGCGCCCTGGAGGATAATTAGCAGGATCTACTCCACGTTGTAGAAGGGCCGTTGGAGTGTCGGCGGATCTATGTGGGGTTTTCATTACGGGATGATCCGGAATCGATGCGCACCCAAGGGGCCCGGTGGAAGTGTCGCTGTGAAGTTTCTCTTGTGATGGACAAACAGTGGAGATAATACTGTTTGATTAATAAAATGGAGAGCTGGACGAGTTTCGAGAAGGTATCATCTTATTGTTATTGAAACAAAAAAAAAATAGAAAAACGTCTATTCTAAATTGATATCTAGTATAAAACAGTGAACATACAATAGGTTAGTTTATGGTTGATTAATCCATTCAATTGCTTATTTTTTGTAACATATGAAGTTAAAACTTTTTGTAAGTGAAGTTAAGTTATAGTTGAACCATCGCTATTTCTTCTGCTAGTATTTTCAAGAAATCTCTTAAGTATTAATCTTTTTCTCATTAAATATTATAATATAAGTATGTAAGTAAAGTATTATAAATATGTAAAGTATTATAAGTATTATAAGTAAGTATTATATTATGTTAATATAAGTAATTTGCAGTATGATTGTATGTATTTATATGTACAAACACACTTCGACAATAGTGGATTTTTGTTCCACCTATTATATCGTGAACAATTTCTGATACATCACAAAGTGATAAATTCAAAAGTAAAAGCTTAACATATATAAACTCATGTTTGTGAAAATTGCAACACCAAGAAGGACTTACGCGAGTGAGCTGAAATTTTCAGGAAATGCAAATTAGCGCATGGTATTCAAATGATTAGAATTTCAAATCCGTAGCGCATTCGTATGCTGAGCAGCGCCCTCTTTACAGCGGATGGATCCGAATGAATAGACGGCTGTAGTGAGGCGTGTATGGTTATCGGTGGTTATCTTCTAGTGGTAAACGTTTGCTCAATCGTTACTTATGCCTCTTCGACGAAAGAGAGCGAGATTTGAACAACTTACAGAGTTTGAACGGGGGAGAATCATCGGCCTTCATGAAACTGAATTGTC
Organism: Caerostris darwini; assembly: GCA_021605075.1. NCBI lineage: Eukaryota > Metazoa > Arthropoda > Arachnida > Araneae > Araneidae > Caerostris > Caerostris darwini. The sequence continues at coordinate 274,060 of BPLQ01003121.1, forward strand.
TTGTCGTGCAGTAGCCGCTCGTGTGCAGCGTAACGGCAGCACAGTGATGTGTCTTTGGAAGCAGTGGACGGACGAGTGCCGTACAACTCGGAAATACGGGAGTGGACCCCGAAATATGACGTCAGCTCGCGATGATAGACACCTGCTCCGCATGGCGCTGACGGACCGTACAGCTTCCTCTAGACAATTGGCAGATCAGTGGCTTCATCAATTCGTGCTTCATCAACTTCATCAACTTCATCAACGTGCTTGTGTGCTTCATCAATTCGTAGACGTCTGCAGCAGCGTGGACTGCGCAAGGACTCCTTTATACAGGATCTCTCTCACGCTAAACCATAGCCGCCTGCGGCTACAATGGGCCGCTCAGCATAGAGACTGGCGTACTGATTGGCAGCATGTCGTGTTTTCTGACGAATCCCGCTTTAATTTGTGGTACCATGATGACCGCATTCGTGTCAGACGCTATGCGGTGAACGCCACCTTCCGGAGTGCATTATCGAATGCCACAATGGACGAAAATCCAGAGTTATGGTCTGGGGTGCCATAGCATATCATGGACGAACTCAATTGCTAAGAATTGTGGGCAATCTGAACAGCAACCGGTACATCAGTGAAGTTCTACAGCCCCACGCTGTTCCCTTCCTTCAAAGCTTGCCAGGCGCTGTATTTCAACAGGACAATGCCCGCCCTCATATCGCTAGGACTGTTCAATCCTTCTTTGCAACGCGGCAGGTACAGCTTCTTCCTTGGCCTGCGTATTCCCCGATATGTCGCCGATTGAACATGTGTGGTATTTCGTTGGTTGGCGTCTCGCTCGTGATCCTCGTCCTGTTACTTCTGCAGACGAACTTTGGGTGCGCATACAAACAATATGGAATGCTCTTCCTCAGACAGACATTCAAAATTTGTTTGACTCCATGCCACGTCGTGTAGCTCTTATTGCGTCGCGTGGTAGCTACACAAAATACTGATTCCGATCTCTTGTTATTGTTTGTTTGCTTTGAACATTTAATCATTTATTTGTAACACTACCACTGAACTGTGTATTAAATTTCATTCAATTATGATGATTCCTTCATGGTGTTGCAATTTTCACAAGCATGAGTTTATTTCAAGTGTGAAAATGAAGCCAAACCGGATACCTCTGATCAAGCAAGTGTTAAAACTTTAACTGTTAGAATCCCTAGTTGGCCAAAAGGGTGGAATTATTTTCTTTACTTCATTAGAGCGTGTACAAAAGTAGTACCCGAGATACATAAAGCAAAGATTCTGTTAAATTTCGACGAAAGAACATCTAATACAGTGACTTATTTAAATGATAAAGATATGAGATCTATGAGACAATAAAGTCAGTCGTGTTGCGAAAATATGAGCCTTCCCCACAAACATGCCAAGATATTAGAGAAGCTCAACGCATAAATGAATATCATGCACAGTTTGCATCGCGCTTAACAACTAATTTTAATTATCATTTAAAGTTAAGAAAGGTGTCTGATTTCGAAACATTAAAACAATTAATAGTTTCCGATGAACTATTTCAAACTTAGATAGAAAAGTCGTATCTCACATAAGTATAAGACAGCCAGATAATTGGTTTTCCTCAATTGAATTAGCTGAAGAATGTGATATTTATGTTTCATCGCGTGGGGAGCCAATTTTCGAAAACATAAGTAGCTTTCAAAAATGTAGAATCAATTTTAAAAATTCTAAATGTGTATCAAAAGTGTTTCTTTCTTAAGTAAAATATAAACATATTTTTATGTAATAAAAACCATCATATTTCTAAATGCCAAAATTATTTCATTATTAATTATTAGTCAGTGTATGTGATAATTGAGTTAGTAAAACAAAATATATGCTTTAATTGTTCAGAAATTAATACTTCAGTCTCTAATTGCAAATCAAAAGTATCTTGTTTTTGTCAACGTAGGCATCATAAAAGTCTGCAACACCCACGCAAAGACGTCAGCCCAAGGAATATGAATATATTATTTCAGAATGAGAAAAATAATGTAATAAAATCAGTTCATAAAACAAAGCGCTTCTCAAAATAGTAATAAACTATTTGCTGATGCGAATTATATCTCGAATGAATCCAAAACCATTTTTTCAACACAGCTAAACGTTATGTATGTGATGAATCAGGGAAATGATATGCAGTAACAGAGCTCTTAGTTCAAGGTTCTATGGCTTGTTTTATAGCGACAGAATGTGCTAAAAGAAGAAAGACCAAATTTAAAGAAAGAAAAAACAAATCTAGTAGTTTGAGGATTAAATTATTCGTCTTTAAATATTAAAGTTACTGACAAATTAAAAAATAAATCAAATTGTTACGAAATAGAGGTTAAGTTTTTAATCGTTCACCGAATTACTAATATGATTCCTAGTAAAATATTGAAGTTTATATGTATGATTTTAGCAATATTAAACTAGCTGATTACAAATTTAATATTCCAGGTATAGAAAACTCATGTTTGGGAAAATTGCAACACCATGAAGGAACTTACGAGAGTGAGCATTTTCAGGACATGCAAATTAGCGCATGATATGCAAATGATTAGAATTTCAAATCCGTAGCGCATGCGTATGCGGAGCAGCGCCCTCTGAACGCGGATGGATCCAAATAAATAGACGGCTGTAGCGAGGCGTGTATGGTTATCGGTGGTTATCGGTGGTTATCTGCTAGTGGTAAACGTTCGCTCAATCATTGCTTATGCCTCTTCGACGAAAGAGCGAGATTTGAACAACTTACAGAGTTTGAACGGGGGAGAATCATCGGCCTTCGTGAAGCTGGATTGTCTTAACGTGCAGTTGACACTCGTGTGCAACGTAACAGCAGCACAATGATGCGTCTTTGGAAGCAGTGGACGGACGAGTGTCGGACAACTCGGAAATCCGGGAGTGGACCCCGAAATGTGACGTAAGCTCCCGATGATAGACACCTGGTCCGCATAGCGCTGACAGACCGTACAGCTTCCTCTAGACAATTGACAGCACAGTGGTCAATAGCTATTCATTGTGTGCTTCATCAATTCGTAGACGTCTGCTGCAGCGTGCACTGCGCGCAAGGACTCCTTTATACAGGATCCCTCTCACGCTAAACCATCGTCGCCTGCGGCTACAATGGGCCGCTCAGCATAGAGACTGGCGGGCTGATTGGCAGCAAGTCGTGTTTTCTGACGAATCCCGCTTTAATTTGTGGTACCATGATGGCTGCATTCGTGTCAGACGCTATACCGGTGAACGCCACCTTCCGGAGTGCATTATCGAACGCCACAGTGGACGAACACCCGGAGTTATGGTCTTTGATACCATAGCATATCATGGACGATCTTAATTCCTAAGAATAGTGGGCAATCTGAACAGCAACTGGTACATCAGTGAAGTTCTACAGCCCCAAGCTGTTCCCTTCCTTCAAAGCTTGCCAGGCGCTGTATTTCAACAGGACAATGTCCGACCTCATATCGCTAGGGCTGTTCAATCCTTCTTTGCAACGCGGCAGTTACAGCTTCTTCCTTGACTTGCGTATTCCCCGGATATGTCGCCGATTGAACATGTGTAGGATTTCGTTGGTCGGCGTCTCGCTCGTGATGCTCGTCCTGTTGTTTCTGCAGACGAACTTTGGGTGCTCATACAAACAATATGGAATGCTCTTCCTCAGGCACCTTCCTTTGTTTGACTCCATGCCACGTCGTGTAGCAGCACTTATTGCGACGCGTGGTGGCTACAGAAAATACTGATTCCGATCTCTTGTTATTGTTTGTTTGCTTTGAACATTTAATCATTTATTTGTACCACTACCACTCAACTGTGTATTAAATTTCATTCAATTATGACGATTCCTTCATGGTGTTGCAATTTTCACAAACATGAGTTTAGATATTTTCTTAGACGTAGAGGTTTTTTTATAGTATATTGAGACCAGGTCAAGTATTCCCCTGAATCTAGCTTAGTTTTGCAAAATTATTGCTTCGGATATCTTTTTTCTGGGTGTGTTCTTAGTAATTTAATTGTGGATAAATTAGAGACAATTATGAGTAGTTATGCAAAACCGTTAAATTCTTTCGAGGAATGAAAACATAGATACCGACATTCCTCCTAATAACCAAGCCTTGATATGTGAAGAACATTGTAAGAATAATTTTTATAGAGATAAAGAAAGAAAATATGCATTTAAAATGTCCCTTGTTGATGATCCTGTGTGTTTTTGAAAGTCCAAAGATATTGTATTAATAAACTTAGATTCCTTATAAAGACGATTAATAAAAGATCCTGACTATTTATTGTTATATAAATACATTTTACGTGAATATGAAGAAATGGGTCCCATGTATGAAATTAAAGAAAACAAAGAAACTAAAGGTAACACAACTCATTTAAGTATATACAGTCCCAAAAAAATTGAAAACAACTTCATGTCGTGTTTCACGCGTTTTCCCTTAGAGGAAAAGGAAATTCGTTCAATTCTTTACAATATAACGGAGATGTAATAAAAGACTACCTTTTTTCAATTATGGTTTGATTCCGTAAACACATTTATTCGTTTGCGGAAGATAGAAAAAAAATTATGGAACCATAAACATTTGCCCCAGTCGAAGAAAATTGCAGCTCATTTTGTGAAGAAACAGAATGAATATGCCAGTTAAAGCATACGAACTCGCAACTATCACATACGGAACTGTTAGCGCCCCTTTATTATCTATGCTCAAGCTTAAGCAATTAGCAATAAATGAAATAATTTTTCTGGTATCGGCATCTATCTTGGAAGGAGTTTTTTTATATGGATAATGGCCTTTTTGGTGCAGATAAAGTAACTAAAGTTAATAGACTTACTAAAGAGTTAACGGGAATTCTGAATAGAAATAAAATGCAGTTACATCACTAGTACAGCAGTGGAAATTTTCTGATGGATAGCGACAAAGCTGATTATTTCTTTTCTCCAGATGAAATAAAAATACTCAGAATAAAATGGTAACCTAAAAAAGATTGCGTATCTTTCAAAGTAAAAGTAGACTGTGGCATTTCGTTTACAAAGCGCTGAGTATTGTCGACCATAGCAACATTTTTTATCCTTTGGGTTTGCTTGGCCCAGTTGTGACAATGACAAAAATTTTCTTGCAAAAACTGTGGCTAATCAAGCTGGACTGGAATGACAATTTGCCTAGAAAATGAGCTTGAGGAATGGCAGGAGTTCCTTATTATTTTTACATCCATTAATGACATTCAAATTATAAGATGCATAGTTATCAGTGAACCAATACTCATGGAAATTCATGGCGGCCAAATGGCTAGCTCTCTGGTTTTTGGTTACCCAGGATTCATGTTCGAATGCTAGCAGTAGCTCGGATGTTCTTTAGTGGTTAGTAATCCACATTAAACTAGTATGTGAATAAAATTTATTTCTTATAATTTTTTATTGAAATAAATCTGTTAAATTTGTTTACATAATGCTTTCTTATTTTTAGTTATCATTTGTTACCTTTCCATATAATATTCATCCATGAAAAAGTTTCAATATTTCAATTTTTTATATCTCTTATTTAGTCTTCTTTAAATAAATAAATTCGGAATCCACGTTAAATTGTAGGTCCCGATCTAATTAGTCTAAAGTGTGCACAAAATGGCCGTAGAACGAAAACCGAAACTACATCAAAGCATGGAAATTCATGGCTTCTCAGATGCTAGTGAAGTCTCCTATGGAGCAGTAATTTAGAATCCCGCAGTGTTTCTGGACAAGTGTTTGTGAGAAAAATTGTCAACAAATCTCGAGTATCCCCTTTCAAAACTATTTCAATTCCACGACTGGAGCTATTTGCAGAAATATTTTTCTCTTCTATTTCTTTTTGTGTGCCATTCGTCATCATTACCTAAGAAATGCTTTCTAATTTTACTCCCTTTCGTTTTAAACGAAGGTACAGTACAGGGATGGTCAACACGCGGACCGCCTTGAATATTCTTCCGGCCCATTGAGATTTATCACATTTTTACAAAACATATTTATTTTAGAATGGCCAAAGTAGTAAAAACTAATGTATTAAAAAAAAAACATTGTGTGCATCCATATGTTCAAAAATTAACATTCGAAATTATAAGAAAAAAATTAACTTTGATTTAAAAAAAATATTCTTGCATATATATCTCAGATATTGCTTGTTTTTTTATGAGTTCGGAGAATAATTAAATTATATTCTGCGAACTCATGATGCCCGCGCATCTTGGAACATCTAATATGACAGGTTGCAATATGAATATAAAAATATCTGTAGTGGGTCTAAATCTAATATGGGGATATATAATTCTATATGCTGTCATACAGAGTTATGATGCATTTCCAAAGTCACCCGCAAGGTCATTTGGGTTGGTCACCCCTGGTATAGTATTTCACCGGCCATAGCGTGATTGCATCCAGTGTCAGCACATGTCCATTCATTCTATTAGTTCGTATGTTTAAGACAGTTATTCGAAATTGGTCAATGCATCATAAACGAAGTTGTACCTTCTAATGTTCTTTTATCCATATTTTCAGCAGAATGGCAAGCTGGACACATTCAAAACAACTTATTTGGGTTGCTTATTTGGATTGAATTTTGTTTTTAGAATAAATCGTTTTATTTTTCACTGGAAACAGATTATTATTAAGTTTTTCACGAATTCCAAACTGTGGAACTTCTTTCAGCTTTCGGGATTACAATTCTCAGATTTAACACTTTTTAATTCTTCATAAGCATCTAATTTAACAGCTAATAGATTAGTATCAATCAATTCGAACCAGTGATCAAAAAATATTCCTTATAATCTGTGAGAGCTCTTTTTATAATTTCATCAACAATGATTATGTCCTTTCAATTAATTTAGCATTGTAACATTTAATCTCTTAAAAATAACCTTCAAAGGATCAAAAATAAGCTCAGATTCAGCAGATCAAAAATAATAATATCGCCAAAGTGTTGTCGGTATTTCTGTAAAGTAGTGCAAAACTTTTTTTTTCACTCATTTTTCAAATATAAAAATTAGAATATGTTAAATAGAAATAAATTATAATATATTTCAAGAGAATATGGTTATTGTGGTCAATGTTTTGAAATAATAGGTTTTTAAGCAGTTAATTTAGTAATATCGCTTGGAAAAAACCAATGAGAATGATTTGGTTTGTCTCTCTACGTTCATCTCGTGCACACGAGGCTAAAGAGACCAGGAACTATAGTTTAAAGTGGATTCCGAATCACTGACAAATATCCATGCCACCGCCAGGATTCGAATCTGAAGTTGTGATTCCAAGGGCCAGAGCTCTAGTCACTTGACCCCAGTCCGCCAAGGCAATGACAGACACTACCCATTTGGTAGGTATAATTTTCTTAAATGTGTGCCAATAAAAATTAAATCAGATACTAAATCAGCCTGTGCATTGTTTGCACTTTTCAATAAGTTTAACTTCTTTTAATCATAGTATATCATCAATTTGTAATTCTAATTTTTCTAATTGTAAAAAGTTTTCCATCTAGTTTTTTACTTTAAATAACTCTTTAATAAATTCTTCGTCATTGGTGTAGCATTTCATTACAGTATCTTTAATCTCAATTATTCTACAATTATCTTCCATAGCATGGGACTAAATGGCCGAGTGGCTAGCGCTCTGGCACTCTGTACCCTAGGTTTCAGATTCGAGTCCCGGCGGTGCCATGGATGCTTGTAGTGGTTCGGAATCCGCTTTAAATCGTAGGTCTCGGTCCTAATAGGATCGTAGAGCATTGCGGGGGGCATTGTTACTCCGCATCCGTGGCTTTTCTTCAAGCTACACGTGCCCCTTGGGTAATACAAAGTGAGTAACGTCGGTGCAGCGCTTGCCTTAAGGCATCCAAGACAGCTGTCTCAGTGCTTGCCAGTTGCATTAGAAAACTGTCAGCTGCATTATCCTTCATAACATTATAAAGCTCATTTGCTAATTGAATTAGATCCATTTTTACTTTTAGCTAAATATGCATTAAAATTATATAAAAAAAATGTCAAAATAGTCTATCAAATATTAAAATGATATACTTTTTACTTATTAAATAATATTGCTAAATAATATTATTGAATTGAATGCCATAAATTCTAAATGTAAAATAATTCATAAATTAAAACCAAATAAGTAACAATTATCAAAACAATATTCCATATAATGTGCAAAAATAGGACATTATTTTTAAATTTAATTATTATAAACATTTATTTAATCAAATTACTCATTCAAGCAATAGTAATTTAATTAAAAATGTTATTTCTTATCGGTTTCTGAAATAGATCAAATCAAATACATAAATTGAATCAAATTAAAGCAAATGAAATGAAATATTGCCAAAATATTCATCAACGAATAATAATGATAATAATCAGGAACTAAGGATTTGGTATGCAAATTTTTCCTTGTTTAGAATATATATTAACTTGTTAATCAAGAATTTACGAAACAAATTTTTCTTCTTTTTTTAGCTGTCAGAAAGCCGACTATTTTCAAATTCCTCAATACTTGATATATTAAATTCAAAATATATTTATCTTGATATCATCAATTTGTCGCTGAATTAATTTGAACATTTTCAAAACGGTTGTTCGGTTGCAATTTTATGTTCTACCAAGTCGAGTGGCTAGCGCTCTGGCGCTCGGTACCATAGGTTTCGGGTTCGAGTCCCAGTGGGACCATGGATGTTTGTAGTGGTTCGGAATCCACTTTAAACCGCAGGTCCCGTCTCGTAGGTCCCGTCTAACATGATCGTAGATATTTGTGGGGATAATGTTACTCCTGTCAGTAACTTATCTTCAAGCTGGGGTGTGTAACGTCGGTGAGCGCTTGCCTTAGGACATCCAAGATAACTGTATAAGTATTTGCCAGCTGCATTAGAACAAAAAAAAAATTTGGATAAAAAACGTTATATATATAAGTATGTTAATATTATGAATAAACATTAAGTCATGAAAATAATAATTTCTTCTTCATTGTATTTGATATGTTATTATGCATTTTTCTTAAATATGTATTTAAATGTCTTCGTTAGCTTAAATATATCACTGAGGTTTCGTTGGATTCAGTGTTTTCATTCGGCTTCTGGTTGAATTGGTATGCACATAAATCTTAAAATAAATACTATACTACTGTAACCTTTGGCTAAACTTATCCACCTGTTACCATTGGTCTTATGTTTTATCTCCAAGCATTTCTCATGGTTTCATAGCATGTTTACTCATTACTTGAAGAACTTTGCAATAACACTAAAGGCCTTCTACAATTATAAATTGTGATTATGATTCATTTATTATTTTTCCTGAAAATACGTATTCATGATATATGAAAATTAAATATTTTTCCCCTTAGTTTGGATTTTTAAGTTTTCTAATTCTGAAAGATTCATATTAAAAAGAAAAATTATTTTTTAATACCTCTGTAATTGCATAAATTTTATCGCCTGAAATGAAATTTGAATCGAAACTTAGGGGCATTTTTAGGTGGGGGGAGGTGAATAGTGCATCAAATCTAAAATCTTAAAATTACACACATTTCGAACTTGGTATAAACTCGACGGTTGCATAAAGGCGCCAAATTTGGCGATTAAATGCTCATTAAACAGTTTTCTTAATATTTAATTGCAGCATCTTACCACTGAGGACAAAGAAGGTATCTCTACTTTCGACCCATTTTAAACTTTAGATAATTTAACGAAACTTATTTGCGATCAAAATGGATGTAGCTAATCCTCAGTGTATGATACGTATCCGGTATTCTGTTTCGGGACATTTTTATTCAGTTACTATCAATTTCTAAATGACAGCAGCCTTTAATATTTTAATGTATTTTACTTGATATTTTATTTATTGTGATATCTCATCTTTTTATTTAATTTGTATTATTTATTAATATAAATTTATTTTTTATTATTTTTCTTACCAATCAAAATATTGTATTTGCCATAAATTTATTTTTTATTATTTTTCTTACCAATCAAAATATTTTATTTGCCATAAATTTATTTATAACATAACTTGCAATTTTAAAACCAATATTGTGTTCAATATATTTATTTCCATGATAACAAATATTACTTGGATTAAATTCAATCATAATACACGAGAATACTAATATGCGACAATTACTTTTTCACTTTTGAATTGAAAAGATATTTTATTTATATTTAAAAAAACATCTTAAATTAATCATCTCTGATTCTTAATTTATTTTGCATGTTAACTTAATTTCTACTTTAATATTACTTTTTTTTAAATTTTTGTAAGCATTTTGAAGACAATTAATAGCTAAATATAGATATTTTATTAAACTCTCTGAATCGAAAATAAATAATAAACATTTCCAAGGTTTGATTGGAAAATTTGTCTTGACAAAACAATTTAGATTATGCTGAAATAATCTTATTTAATGCTCCATAAATTTGAAAGCATTTTTCCTTGTCTGCAACTCTACACATAAAACTTTTATCTATACCGAATTAAGAGGATTTGGTTTTTATTTCGGCAAAATCTAATTTAGTTCCCCTCAATTTCTTTTTTTTTTTTTTTTTTTTTTTGGAAAGCATTACTTTTCTAAAGTAAACTTCTTAATTGGATCACGTAATTTAATAACTAGTAATTGGATTCATGTGCTCCATGCTTTGGAGTAGATGAATGCCAAAGATATGAGTAAATTTGCCGAGAAGAACTCAATTTCTCTCAGTATATTCCTTCTGTTATATCGAATAATAATCTTGCATTCTATATGTCTGTTAATGTATTTAAATAAATCATGCATTTTCATAAGTATCAAAATAAAAAAAAAAAGATGACATGATTGAAAGATGATTTATTTTTCAAATTTATCACAACAAATAAATTTAAAAATTTTCTTGGAAAAAATGTGATTCATGACAATATATATAGAAATTTGAAGTAATCACATTTCAAAAATAAATTAATGTTTCATCATTAGAAAACATAACTTCAAAATGTTAACTGTGCTTACGATGCACTTGCAGAGGATGCTTATTATAAGACAATAACGATACTTCAATTTCCATGAAAAGTCTCGTAATCCTGTATGCTATGGGGTTACACGACATATTCTTTCTTATTATTTCTTTTTCACTTTTTATTTCAAGTACTAGTTATACTTCATTATTTTAATCATCGTTTAACTGTTAAAAATATTATTATCTGTTCAATCTATAGTGGGCCTGAATGACCGAGCGACTAGCACTCTGGCGTTCGATACTACAGGTTTCGGGTTCATATCGCGGCGGTGCCATGGGTATTTGTAGTGGTTCGGAAACCACTTTAAACCGTAGATACCGCTCTCACATGATCGTAGAGCGTTGCTGAGGTATTGTTACTCCGCGTCCGTAACTTATCTTCAAGTTATACACACCTCCTGGGTATTGCCAAGTGAGTAACGTCAGTGCAGCGCTTTCCTGAAGGCATCGAAGACAACTGTCTAAGTGTTTGCCAGATGCATTAGATCAAAAGAAAAACATATTTCTTTTGTTTTCAGATTTATATTATTTTGGTTGCCTAAAAGAACAAGCAACGTTTCTTGTATTTTAAAAGGAATTTTCAAGTCGTCATAGGCAATGATTTCTAGAATTTCGAGTTTTAGAGTGTAAGGGTTTCCTTTTCACTTCTGTCAAATTGTTTCGCCTGTTGTATTTGAAAAAAAAAATACATTTGGATAAATTGAGATAAAGCAGCGTCAGTAAGTATCAAGTCAAGTGAAGATGCACTAGCAAGAATCAGTTCACTAGCTTTAGAAGTAATGTGCATTTGCCAGCTTGTTGTAAGATTCGAGTTCGATTCAGTTTGGTGTTGTGTGGAATACTTACTGCTATGAAAAGCCAATATCTGTGACGACAGGATGTCAAGTATCAACATTAAACTGCTTGTTTGCAATCTTTTAGTTTTCCCGACATCACACGAATGTAGCAGGATTAACCTTAAGATGCATTTAAAAAGATAAGTGTCACTTCTTTTTTTTTACCATTATAAAATAATAATCCTGATTATGAAAAGATGTATAAGCTTTTGACAGATTATTAGGATTATTTAATCCATTACAAAAATATGTGTATTTATGATAAAGAAAAAACGGAATTGTTTAATTTAAATTATGTTGATTCATTAAATAAGTAGTTTAATAACAATACGTTGGTATCTACTAAATTTAAAATTTCGTGTAAATACGTTAGCAGTTTATTTGAACTAATAATTTTCATTGTACTGCCTGCTGATTATCACGATAGATTTCTGATCGTGTATATCTATGACGAAATATCGATATATATTGTGATCGTGAAGGTCTCTGACGCAATATCGTGATATGTATTTTGATCGTGGATACCTCTGACGAAATATCGCGATATATATTTTCTTGTTATATATTCTGCGGAAATATCGTGATATATATTCTGATTGTGGATTTCACTGCTGAAATATCGTGATATATATATTCTGATCGATTTCAAAATATCTTGATATATATATTCTGATCGTGGATTTCAGAAATATCGTGATATATATTTCTGATCGTGGATATATCTGATCTGCTGAAATATCGTGATATATATATTCTGATCCTGGATTTCACTGCTGAAATATCGTGATATTATTCTGATCGTGGATTTCACTGTGAAATATCGTTTCTCTGCTGAAATATCGTGATATATATATTCTGATCGTGGATGGAAATTCGTGATATATATTATTCTCTGCTGAAATATCGTGATATATATTCTGATCGTGGATTTCTCTGCTGAAATATCGTGATATATATTCTGATCGTGGATTTCACTGCTGAAATATCGTGATATATATATTCTGATCGTGGATTTCACTGCTGAAATATCGTGATATATATTCTGATCGTGGATTTTCTGCTGAAATATCGTGATATATATATTCTGATCGTGGATTTCACTGCTGAAATATCGTGATATATATATTCTGATCGTGGATTTCACTGCTGAAATATCGTGATATATATATTCTGATCGTGGATTTCACTGCTGAAATATCGTGATGATATATTCTGATCGTTATTGCTGATCGTGATATATATATTCTGATCGTGGATTTCTGCTGAAATATCGTGATATTTATTCTGATCGTGGTTTTCTCTGCTGAAATATCGTGATATATATTCTGATCGTGGTTTTCTCTGCTGAAATATCGTGATATATATTCTGATCGTGGTTTTCTCTGCTGAAATATCGTGATATATATTTCTGATCGTGGAAATTCGTGATATATATATTCTGATCGTGGATTTCACTGCTGAAATATCGTGATATATATTTCTGATCGTGGATTTCTCTGCTGAAATATCGTGATATATATTCTCATCGTGAAATATCGTGATTTATTCTGCTGAAATATCGTTATATATATTCTCATCGTGGATTTCTCTGCTGAAATATCGTGATATATATTCTGATCGTGGATTTCTCTGCTGAAATATCGTGATATATATTCTGATCGTGGATTTCTCTGCTGAAATATCGTGATATATATTCTGATCGTGGATTCTGATCTGATCGTGTCTGCTGAAATATCGTGATATATATTCTCTGCTGAAATATCGTGATATATATTCTGATCGTGGATTTCTCTGCTGAAATATCGTGATATATATTCTGGTCGTGGATATCTCTGAGAATTAAATTAAAACTCCTGGGTGTAAGTCGGGTATAGGAACTATATATTTGTAGGCTGATAAGCTTTGGGGAGTAGGATAGTATGTTTAATTATTGTTAAGTTCATTATATAAAGTGTTTCTTAAATCATGTTATAAAATAAAGATGATGATATAGCAAACTCAAAGTAAAATAGATGTGTATGAGAATGCGTGGATTTACTTAACAATAACAATGTACTTTTTTTTAATAGTAAGCATTTGAAATATTTATTTTTACGATAAAACAATTTTCAGAAATATAATTATGAAATTTTTTATCTTAGGAAGATTTCTTTCTATTTTGCTAAAAATATCAAATTCATGCCCAGCTAGCATGCAGAAGGGTTTGGATCCGAACCTATTGAAATACCCATTGTATTCCTCTTTTCAGAAACTAGACCATTTGATTGCGATTATAACAGAGCGTATATAACCTTTCTCATCGATACTCGCACTGACTGGTCAGATTCTTAAGGGTTTTCTCTCCCTTATGAAATGAGAGAAAACACTGAAAAAATTGATTTTGATTAGTGTTTTAAATGTTCAAAATTAATTTTGATTGATTTTTTAGTTTTTCAATATAAATTGCGAACCCTTATCAAGAATCATTAAGTTTTTCTAAAATTTCTTAAACTTTTATGAATTTACATAATGATTACTACGAATTATTTTAGTTCCTTTCCGGAATCGGCGTTGGTTTCACCCTCATTGAAAACCAACTTATTTATGCATTAGTAGAAGAAATTACCTGGTTGCAACTTGAAGTAAGATAAAGATTAATCGAGGTGAATCAAATGATTGGTCAACACGAGGAAGACGGGGGTCAATAGGAGAAGATTTATGTAGGGTCTTGAATAACTCATATACGAAATACTTACTGGATTTATTCATGTCATCACATAAATTTCAGAACATAGTTCAGAAAAGGTTTGTCATCTTTAAATGTGTATGAGCTCTCAAGGATTATTAATATGACTGTCACTAATAGTATTTCGAATAACACAACTGTAGCAAAAAAATCGTTGAAAATACACAACTGTAAATAAAGCAAAAGTTTTCATTTTTATCTAATTTTTATGCTTGTTCTTAAGCACATCCATTGAGATTACACAATTTTATACGACAAATTTTTCTAACATTAGTTATAAGACAAATTTTTTTCTAACATCCGTTAGTGTTTTCTAACACCAAGGATTCAAAGATTAAGAATCATCATATAAAATCCCTTTTAAAGTAGTTATCGAGCACAAAAGAAACAAGGTGTTTAATTATCTATTCCCGCAAAGATATTTTTTGTTACTGTTCAAAAGCCAAGTTAATTCTAGACTCGACAAGACGACCGAATTTAAAGTCCTTATGTGTATGCAATAGTCAGGATAAATTGCGAAGTTCTAAAATACTGTACTGAATGGCGAAATGCGAGAGAGAGAACAAACGCTTCCCTTTTACTGTTAGTGCTCATGCCATGGTTCCATGTAGAGAATTCTGCTTGTTTTTTTGGGGGGTGGGGGTGGGGCTTTTTAGTATATATTTTTTTTTTTTTTTTTGTAAATAACGTAGTGTCAATTAAATTGTAAAATAAATTTTATGCTTGAGATATTGAGCTTTGAGTGAATATTGGTTTATGACAGACATTGCAATACTTCTTTGCATTAAAAGCTGAAAGATAAGAAACTTCCAAAGGGATGCTCCTGAAGGTTTCTTTCCATATCAGGTTGTTACTAAATGAGTATAATGTAAATCTCCTTCGGTACACTTTGGTAATGCAGAATCTGATATACGTGTGTCGTATCATTGGAATAATATTGCAAGTCGCATTATAAGAATGCCAATAAATAAAATAACCAATAAGAAATAATATAACAATAAGAAATAATATAAGAAACTTTAATTTATTAGGATTCGAAACTACTAGCAATACCATTGCAGACACTCCTTTTACAAACGAGGACATTCGGTTGCGATTATTATAGTGTGTACAAAACTTCTCTCGTCGATAGTCATAGCGGCCTGATGGTCAATTGCCTAGCTCTCTGGCCTTTGGTACCACACGATTCATGTTTGCAGGTTTGCATTGCATGGATGTTTGCGAGTGGTTCGAAATCCACGTTAAACTGTAGTTCAAGATCTGCTTAGCTTAAAGTGGGTAAAAAATTATCATGCATCGAAAATAAACCAAATAATTGCCATACTGCCTGGTGGAAATCTTCCGATTTTTCTCTCATATTGCACTTTAATGTGGGGCAGTTACACTAAGATATACTCTGGAATTCATCACCCGGTAGTTCGTAACATGTATAATCTTCGTGGAAGATGAAACCTTCATCTAACAGAAAAAAAAAAAGAACTTAAATAAGAGACCACCTTTCAAATCAAATGCAAGCATTAATAAACAAATCATTAATCACGCTTAAGAAAGAGTAGCGCATATAATCCCGAATCTTACCAAATCAAAGATTTCTAGGAAAAAGATCTTGTGGATCGTTCGACAAGGTACATTCAAGATTCTAATTACATCACCTCATCAAAGTCTGCCAGATGGCAGAAAAAAACACCCACATTTCTCTAGAGCAGCACCTAATAAGATCTCCCATGACCATGTTAGCGTGAAACGAATTAGAGTAAACGAATTTATTCAGCACAGGAAAAGAAGACTTTTTCGTGTATAACTAACCATGGCAAGTGCAAAAATGTAATAACTCGGCAATCAAGGCTGGAGGTGATCGTAGCACATTTTAAGAGAGCGATGTTGGCGTTTTATTGCTATCTGTAATGAGGCAGGGAATTGATGTTCGTGGGGTTGCGCTTTCCCCAACGTTTTTGCAAGAACCTTTAATTTAATAAATGTATTATTTGAACAGCAAGGTTTTAGTTGATTTATTAGCGATACGATCAACCTTATGTTCTTACAATTAAATATGATTAATTTTATGCCAGGCTATCTAATCCTGTGTTTTAAATATAAGCTAAATAATAGATTCATTATGCTGATATGATTTTCTTTGTTGCAAACTTAAAGAATTCACACACATTTTTGTATTGATATGCAGCTACTTATGTGCAAGCAAAATAGAAATCAAGGTGAAAATGAAGAATTGCATTGAAGCTATTGTTTGCAAAATTAAATAGTTCTCAATAAGAGAATCTGTAATACCTCGCATGGTTTCAATTTTTCTCATTTATAAATGTAGTTTAGCGTTATTTTACTTTTTTTACCTTTTATGTATGCGTTTCGGATTTGGTTGGTGGTAATATTAACACTTTGAAGACAGATAACGGATATTCGCGTCATTATTCTTGTCATTACGGAATACATTAACAACTTTTTTTAAACAGTATTTTTTTCAATATTTTTATATTTTAATTTTTATTGAATTTTTTCTTAAATATTTTGGAATTTCGGCTATATATTTTTGACTGCATACTGTAATATTCCTTCAGTGCAGTTTGGTAACACAGATTTTTATATATCTCTGTCGTATCATTGGAATCACATTACAATTCTCAATTTAAGCATTATAAAATCATGCTAATTAGTATAATTAAGAAACTTTAATATTAGTGACATTCTTCCCATTTTGCAAAAAATAACCAAATCGTGACCAGCTAGCGTGCAGAAGGATTTGAGTTCGAACCTACCAACAATACTCATTAGCGCCACTCCTTTTCAGAAACAAGGATATTCAATTGCGAATTTTATATGTTGTATTATGTATTTTTATAGGTAATGCGTGTAAAATTTCTCTCAACGATAGTCATAGCGGCCTGATGGCCAATTGGCTAGCACTCTGACCTCTGGTACTTCAGATTCGTATCCTAGCTGTGGCATGGATGTTTGTTAGTGGTTCGGAATCCTCGTTAATTGTTAAGTTACGGTCTACTTAACCTAAAGTGGGCACAAAATGACCGTTTAGCGGCAAACCAAATACATAATCGCATTGCCTAGTGGGATAGTTCTGGTTTTTCTCTAATATGGCACTTTAGTAAGGTTACTAGAAGGACCTTTTAAGACATCAATGGGTTGTTCATAACATTCAAACCTTTGATATTCAAAAGAAAAAAAAATAAAGAACTTAAATAAATGACCACCTTTCAAATCAAATGCCAACATTAATGAATAAATTATTAACCACACTTAAGAAAGACTAAGCGCACATAGTCCCGAATCTTACCAAATCGAAGATTTCCAGGAAAAGAATTCGCGGATCGTTCGACAAGGTACATTCCAGATTCTAATTACATCACCTCATCAAAGTCTGCCAGAAGACAGAAAAAAACACTCAAATTTCTAGAGTGCAGCACCTAATGAGATCTCCCATGGCCATGTCAGCGTGAAACGAATTAGAGTAAACGGATTTATTCAGCAATAGAAGACATTTTCGTGTATAACTAATCATGACAAATGCTCTGGCTTCTGGTACCACAGTCTCCAAATTCGAATCCTGGCTGCGGCATGGATGTTTGGTAGTCGTTCGGAATCCACGTTAAACTGTAGGTTAAGAGTGTTAAGTGTTAAGAGTTAGCCTAAAGAGTGCACAAAATAACCGTAGAGCGACAAAACAAAACAAACTTACCCAGCTCTCATACGGGAGAGTTTCGGTTCGAGCTTGATAACAATACCCGTTACATTCACTCCTTTCAGAAACGAGGACGTTCAGTTACTATAGTGTGTATAAAACTTCTCTTATAGCTATTCATAACGACCTGATGGCCAACTGACTAGCGCTCTATCTTTGGTACTTCAGGTTCGAATCTTGGCAATCACATGAATGTTTGTTAGTGCTTCGGAGTCCACGTTTAACTGTAGATCTTAGCCTAATTAGCTTAAAGTGTGTAATGCAATTACCATAGAGCGACAAACAAATTCGTTATTCAAACTAACTGTTGGGATTCTTCGGGTTTTTCTCCCATACGGCACTTTAATACGGGGCAGTTAGTCTTTAAAAGATATGCTGTGGATAGCTTTTTAACGCATCGAAGGGTGAGTAAAAGACGAAACCTACGATGTTAAACAGAAAAAAAGTAAAAAAATTTTAAATAAGCGACCATCTTTCAAGTCAAATGCAAACATTAATAAACAAATTATTAACCACACTTAAAAAGACTAGCGCATATAATCCCGAATCTTACCAAATCGAAGATTTCCCGGAAAAGAATTTGGCGAATCGTTCGACAAGATACATTCCAGACTCTAATTACATCACCTCATCAAAGTCTGCCAGAAGACAGAAAAAACACCCCAATTTCTAGAGAGCAGCACCTAATAAGATCTCCCATGACCATGTTAGCGTGAAACGAATTAGAGTAAACGAATTTATTCAGCACAGGAAAAGAAGACTTTTTCGTGTATAACTAACCATGGCAAGTGCAAAAATGTAATAACTCGGCAATCAAGGCTGGAGGTGATCGTAACACATTTTAAGAGAACTGAGCGCCGAAGTCAGAGAGCGACGTTGTGTTTTATTGCCGTCTGTAATAAGGCAGGGAATTAATGTTCGTGGGTTTGTGCTTTTCGCAACATTTTTGCAAGAATCTTTAATTTAATAAACGTATTATTTGAACAGCAAGGTTTTAGTTAATTTAGTAGCGAAACGATCAACCTTATCTTCTTGCTATTGGATCGGATTATTTTTATACAAGACAATCTAATATTATGTTTTAAAAATAAACTAAATAATAGATTCATTATACCGATGTGACTCTTTTTGCGCACCTTAAGACATTACGTACACTTTTGTATTGATATTCAGCTCCTAATATGCTAGCAAAATTGGAATAAATCTGAAAATGTGGATTGCGTTGATGCCATCAGCCTTATGTTTTTACAACTGAATTTGAATCATTTTATACAGTACAATCTAATGATACCCTGTTTTTGAAAATAAACTAAATAATAGATTTTTATACTGATGACATTTATTTGCACGCATACAAGCAATGGCATTCATTTTTGTAATTATATTCAACCGCTTATATGACAGCAAAATTGAAATCAAGCTGAAAATGTATAGTGACATTGACGCCATCAACTATATGTTCTTACGATTGAATCAGTTTAATTTTATATAGTACAATCTAATGATGCCACCACAGGTTTCGGGTTCGAGTCCCGGCGGTGCAATGGATGTTTGTAGTGGTTCGGAATCCACTTTAAACTGTAGGTCCCAGAGCGTTGCGGGGGCATTGTTACTCCGCGTCCGTGGCTTATCTTCAAGTTGCACGCGCACCCTGAGTAATGCAAAGTGAGTACGTCTGTGCAGCACTTGCCTTAAGGCATCCAAGACCAAGCTGTCTAAGTGTTTGCCAGCTGCATTAGAAGGAAAAAAAATCTAATGACGCCATGGTAATCACAATACCTGTTAGGATTTTTCTGGTTTTCCTCACATACGGAACTTTAATACAGGGGCAGTTACACCTGAAAAGATACTATCTGGAAGGACCGTTACGGGAATCAGTGGATTGTTCGTAACATGCATACGCTGAAGACAAAACCTTCAATATCCAACAGAAAAAAGAACCACCTTTCTAGTCAAATGCAAACATTAATAAACAAATTATTAACCACACTTAAGAAAGACGAGCGCATATAATCCCGAATCTTACCAAATCAAAGATTTCCAGGATAATAATTCGTGGATTGTTCTACAAGGTATATTCCAGATTCTAATTACATCACTTCATCAAAGTCTGCCAGAAGACAGAAAAAAACACCCAAATTTCTGGAGAGCAGCACCTAATAAGATCTCCCATGACCATGTTAGCGTGAAACGAATTAGAGTAAATGAATTTATTCAGCACGGGAAAAGAAGACTTTTTCGTGTACAACTAACCATGGCAAGTACAAAAATGTAATAATTCGGCAATCAAGGCTGGAGGTGATCGTAACACATTTTCAGAGAGAGCTGACCGCCGAAGTCGGAGAGAGATGTTGGGTTTTATTGCTGTCTGTAATGAGGCAGGGAATTGATGTTCGTGGGGTTGCGCTTTTCGCAACGTTTTTGCAAGGACCTTTAATTTAATAAACGTATTATTTGAACAGCAATGTTTTAGTTAATTTACTAGCGAAACGATCAACCTTTATGTTCTTAGAAATGAATATGTTTAATTTTATACAAGACAGTTTAATACTTTTTTTTTTTTAAATAAAGATTCATTATACTGATGCGATATTTTTTTGCATACAAACCTGTATTTACATACATATATTTGTATAAATATCCAGCTGCAAAATTGAAATCATTGACGCTATTTGCAAAATTAAAAAATTAAATAGTTCTATGGTAAGAGCATCTGAAATGCCTCACAGAATTTTTTTTTTCTGATTTATAAACATACTTTTGTAATACTTTCCTTTTCTTCCTTTTGTGCTCGTATTTCGGTGGGTAGTGTACCATTTTTTTCTCACAGGAAGAGTTTTGGAATTTCATTCCCAGGATAGAGAAATGTATAATTCTTCGACAAATACCTAATAACAATTTAGCACTTAAATGCTGTCATGATGATTGGTCTTCTTCTTTACGGATGTCTTCGGACGGATCGGTGATTTAATTTAATTTATTCAATGATACCTTTTTAATGATATCTTTTTTTTTAAATTTGTTTATTTATACTCCTGTTTTCAAAAAAAAACAAACTGTTTGATCATTTAGTATATTGCACAGAGTTAGCCAATAGCAGCTTCTAAAGATGTTGAGGGTTAAATTCTGTATATGCAACTTTAAGCTCTGCTTTTGAAGGCAAGTTAAAATGGCATATTGTGTGACCACCACCACTAAACTAGAAGTAATTTGAAAGGCACTATAATTATATACTATTTCAGTTGTTAACCTCATGTTTTTCTCAATTGAAAATATAGAGAATAGTAGTAGAATAATAGATAGTCTTTTTCTATTACTATCTTTAATATTCTTTAATATATCTTTATCTTCTACTTCTGTAATCTTTTTTTTAAAATTAGTTTATCTATACATGTAACACATTTAAAAAAAAGATATCCTTACTCTACTACAAAATTTATTGTTACAGATCATTCCTATTAGAATAATATTGCTTGGAAATATCTCGGAATTCCCTTTAATAATTCTCCTTAATCAATAAATAGTTATCAATAAATTTGAACAAATATATCAATTTATTGGTTAAATACTAAATTTATAGCACTTTATATTTATAAAAAATGATCAGATAATATATTTTTTTATGAATTCTGATTATAATTTTGCTTGGACTTTTTTTATTAAAAAACATGATAACTTGCATTAAAACAAATTGGGCATTTAGTTGTTCTCGAGCAATATCAAAATATCATCATTATTTAAGAAAATATTCACTTAATATTAACTAACTGTTTTCGCATTTATTAGAGAATCGCTTCAAATTGTAAATAAAAATAATAGTTTGTAAAAAAAAAGGGAAAATTTGTAATCAATATTTACTTAGAAACCTTGATTTATATAATTATTTCGTACTACAAAGATCTCATGTAAAAATTGCATTGTAAAACTAAGATTAAACAAGTTTATCAGCATAACGTATGAATTTTCATAATCACGTCAACCTTAGAAATATAATACTTTGCCACTATATTGTTGAGATATCATAGCACAGCTTGTAACTTCAGCAAATAGGCGTTACTTTCATTATTACAAGTAACGAGTCATGGTAGCAATTTCGATTGTTTATTTTTGTGGCTCTTTCATTGTATAGTAGTCTTTGTACAACAGAACAAAGGATGAATTATTGCTGGTGGCATGCACTGCAGAAATTGAATATGAAACTCCTTTGGAAAGTGATAGTCTTCGTTGGGATTGTGACAAATAATCTCGCTTTTCAATGGCACTTCCTGATTGAAGTTTCCTGGTCTTCTCTGATGTGATGCGTTGAGGCTTGTGATTGGCTGCCGTGTCGAGCAAACATTGTTCGCAGAACCCTTTTGCCTCTTGTATCAGTTACTTCCTTTCTTCTCAAGGCAGTTAGACGAAAGGAATGTTTGTCTGGCACTATTTGTAAAGTTTATGGCAGAATTTTTATGTTTAAAAATATGATCTAAAAATATTTATTTTTGCAAAATGCATACTAAATACATATATATAAATAACACTTCATCTATAAGAGAAAAAATTAGATGAAATATAAAAAAAAAAATGGAAAATAGAATTGCCTAATGATTAAAACTTCCCACATATTAACAATGAGATTCATAAATTGATTAATAAAAATTATTACAATATGCTGCTATATTAAGAAGAGGAGAGAGATTTGATCATTCCAAATTTACAGGCACTAAAAACCAAAATGTAACATAACCAATGACGAAGAAGTCTAGAAGTTTTTTTTGAAGGGACAGATGGCGAAAGTAGTGACAACTGATATGTTAGTGACGGTTATAAGTTTAAATGTTTTTCTTTTTAGTAGTAGACATAGTAGTAGCATATTGACAATTTGTTTTTGGGATTTTCATTTTAATCAATGTCTTTGAAGAAATTTGATAGCAAATTCAATCTTTTTAGAAGTTCAATGGACGTATAGTGATTCAAAAATACTTCGAATCACTCTGAAAAAGAGAATAGGAATATTTTTAGTTATATCAGTAAGAATATAAACTTTTAACTTGAATTGAAGAAAACAATGGTATGTTGGAATTTAGAGGTTGGAGAAACAAACTGACTAAATCTATAATGCAGTAACTCCATAAGATCGTCACTAAAGTTGATTATCCATCATGGGAAAGTATGCCTAAGTCTTTAAATGTAAGGCAACGAGTCATAACCTACCAAATAAAACGCGTTTTAAAAATGAATGAGAAACCCAAAGTGATGTCGTCTAAGTGATAAAACCATAAATGTAAAAATGTAGCATTCAAGTCATTCTACAAAGTTCTTGAATTGGCAAAAGGCATAAAATAGGGAAAACTGATGAGGTATGGATCTTCATCTCAGATTCAGTTCAAAAATTTAAAGTGAAATACCTAGGTAGAGGTCAAAATTGGCAAGGCTTATTATTATTATTTTTCTTTAATTTCAAAAACCCGTCTAAAGGGTTATCATCCCATATTCTGGCACAAATGGAAACGCTAAACCTCGTTTTTTGCCATGCTGGCGACGGCCAACTGGTTAACACTCTGGCCTTTGGTACCAAAGGCTTCAGGTTCGAATTCTGGATATGTCATGGATGTTTGTTACTGGTTCGGTATCCAGGTTAAACTGTAGGTTCCTATTTAATTTGCCTGAGTAAAAAAAATGCAAATTAGCAAAAAAATGACCTTAGAGTGACAAACCAAACCAAATCTTCATTGGCGCAACAGTTCCATGTTAGCCGTCCGCCTACTGGCAGATTTCAAAACAAATGTTTTTTAAATGGGATAGGGGTTTCAGCACTAAGCCCAATCCTCTACTGTCATATTAGACCGGGAAACTACGATTTAGAGTGGATTCCAAAGCAGTACAAAGATCCATAGTACCCCGGAACTGGAACCCGAAACCTATGGTACCGAGCGCTAGTCACTCGGTCATCAGGGCCCTTTGTGCAATCAGGAGCTGAAATTAATTGAAAATATTATATGTAAAAAATGTAAAGCCTCTTTTTGAAAGTTGATTTCATCCAAATGTATCTAAATGATGATGATGTTTTCGCATCAAGTTTCGACACCTTAGCGCAGGTGAAATTTGATTAGAAAATGTAATTCATAACATTTTACTAGTTAAAGAAAAACCGTTCTGATGCTGCACCATGTGATTATTTATATGGAGACATTGAAATCATGGCATTGAAGATAGTATTGAAATCATGACATTGAAGATAGTATTGAAATCATGGCACTGAAGATAGTATTGAAATCATGGCATTGAAGATAGTATTGAAATCAGATGTATTGAAATCATGGCACTGAAGATAGTATTGAAATCATGGCACTGAAGATAGTATTGAAATCTTGGCTTTGGAGATAGTATTGAAATCTTGGCTTTGGAGATAGTATTGAAATCTTGGCTTTGGAGATAGTATTGAAATCATGGCTTTGGAGATAGTATTGAAATCTTGGCTTTGGAGATAGTATTGAAATCATTGGCTTTGGAGATAGTATTGAAATCTTGGCTTTGGAGATAGTATTGAAATCTTGGCATTAAAGATAGTATTGAAATCATGGCATTAAAGATAGTATTGAAATCATGGCATTAAAGATAGTATTGAAATCATGGCATTAAAGATAGTATTGAAATCATGGCATTAAAGATAGTATTGAAATCATGGCATTAAAGATAGTATCGATCATGGCATTAATCATGGCATTAAAGATAGTATTGAAATCTTGGCTTTGAAGATAGTATTGAAATCATGGCTTTGAAGATAGTATTGAAATCATGGCATTAAGATAGTATTGAAATCATGGCATTAAAGATATTGTATGGCATTACAGATAGTATTGAAATCATGGCATTAAGATAGTATTGAAATCATGGCATTAAAGATAGTATTGAAATCATGACATTAAAGATAGTATCGAAATCATGACATTAAAGATAGTATCGAAATCATGACATTAAAGATAGTATCGAAATCATGACATTAAAGATAGTATCGAAATCATGGCATTAAAGATAGTATCGAAATCATGGCATTAAAGATAGTATCGAAATCATGGCATTAAAGATAGTATCGAAATCATGGCATTAAAGATAGTATCGAAATCATGGCATTAAAGATAGTATCGAAATCATGGCATTAAAGATAGTATCGAAATCATGGCATTAAAGATAGTATCGAAATCATGGCATTAAAGATAGTATCAAATTATTAAAGATAGTATCGAAATCATGGCATTAAAGATAGTATCGAAATCATGGCATTAAAGATAGTATCGAAATCATGGCATTAAAGATAGTATCGAAATCATGGCATTAAAGATAGTATCGAAATCATGGCATTAAAGATAGTATCGAAATCATGGCATTAAAGATAGTATCGAAATCATGGCATTAAAGATAGTATCGAAATCATGGCATTAAAGATAGTATCGAAATCATGGCATTAAAGATAGTATCGAAATCATGGCATTAAAGATAGTATCGAAATCATGGCATTAAAGGTAGTATCGAAATCTTGGCTTTGGAGATAGTATCGAAATCTTGGCTTTGGAGATAGTATTGAAATCTTGTCATTAAAGATAGTATTGAAATCATGGCATTAAATATAGTATCGATATCATGGTCAAGCGCTGTAGACAAATCTACAATTCCAAAGGTTGTCATATTGCAAAAACAACTCTAATTTTGTACTAGAGTTAAAGAAAACAAATAGTACATTTGATCAGAGATTTCTTTGACCCTGTACAACTTGTTCTAAGTTATCTTTAACTTAAATTTTTAATTAATATTTCTTATCTATCTTTGAGATAAAATAACTTCATGTGCTCAAATATGATATTGCTATCAGAAATAAAAATTGCTTTTATTCAAGCTCAGAATTATTTATGTATGGAATGTATTGAAAATGGGAATATCTTTGATCAATTTTTCATACAACATTCATTCTTCAATTGATCTTGAAAATAAAAATGTAATAAAACATTTTCCATTACAGGAATATTTGTTTTTCTGTTTCATATATTTTCAAAATATATTTAATCACAGTTCTTAAAAAAAATCGAGGTGCATTAAATAATTTAACATGAGAAAAGCAAGTTGAATTTACGAATTCTTGAGTATGTTTTTCAATTTAACTTTGTATGCCTTTTCAACAATTCAAAAGCAAATGGAATTTGTTTATTTAGTTTCTGGAAAAAAATACTATTAATGTTTAAAATAATAAATAATGTTTAATTATTGTATATTTACGCAAGTATTCGAAGAAAATAGTTTTTTTTTTCCATTTATATCCAAGTCTTTTTTATAAAAGCAAGTAATCAAATAGAAAATTTAATCAACTGCATGCCATCATTATTTAAATTCTCTAAATTTATATTTGATAATTGTTTATTTTAGACATTGTTATCGATTGCTCGATTGTTGTCAATCATTCGATTGCTTGATTCTTGTAAATTGCTCGATTTTGTTTGCTCAATTCTATTTTTGTTAAATTGCGGGTGCTCTATTCTTGTAAATTGCTCGATTCTTGTAAATTGCTCGATTCTTGTAAATTGCTCGATTCTTGTAAATTGCTCGATTCTTGTAAATTGCTCGATTCTTGTTGGCTCGATTCTTGTAAATTGCTCGATTCTTGTAAATTGCTCTATTCTTGTAAATTGCTCGATTCTTGTAAATTGCTCGATTGTTGTCGGTCTCGGTTGCGCGATTGTCGATTCTTGTAAATTGCTCGATTGTTGTTAATTACTCGGTTGCTCGATTGTTGTCAATTACTCGATTGCTGTCAATTACTCGGTTGCGCGATTGTTGTTGTCGATTACTCGGTTGCGCGATTGTTGTTGTCGATTACTCGGTTGCGCGATTGATGTTGTCGATTACTCGGTTTGTTGTTGTCGATTACTCGGTTGCGATTACTCGATTGTTGTTGTCGATTACTCGGTTGCGCGATTGTTGTTGTCGATTACTCGGTTGCGCGATTGTTGTTGTCGATTACTCGTTGCGATTACTCGATTGCGCGATTGTTGTCGATTACTCGGTTGCGCGATTGTTGTTGTCGATTACTCGCGCGATTGTCGATTACTCGGTTGCGCGATTGTTGTTGTCGATTACTCGGTTGCGCGATTGTTGTTGTCGATTACTCGGTTGCGCGATTGTTGTTGTCGATTATTACTCGGTTGCGCGATTGTTGTTGTCGATTACTCGGTTGCGCGATTGTTGTTGTCGATTACTCGGCTGCGCGATTGTTCTTTTTTAACTTTTACAGCTAGAGTATAGAAGAGATCGGTTTTGAATCTTCTATTACCGCAGTCTGTGCTATTACCATAGTTAACTAGAATACCATGAGTAAGTGACTTGCATAGACGGCCTGGTGGGAATTTTCCGGTTTTTTTCCCCATTTTGTCGTCGGTAAAATGGTTTTAGCATGCATTACTTAAGCACAAATCTCAATAGATTTTATTTATCTTATTTAAATATAGTAGATGTAAACTTTGGTTACAAATTTCGCTATCGGGAAAGTGATAGGCATATGCAATTTGAATTTTTCTTACGAAGGGGGATTCACATTTTCTAATTTGAACCATATAAATATGATGCAGTTAGAACTTTTAGAAAAAAGTTCTTTCTTTGCTTTTTGTGAATGCAGTGAAGCAAGTCCTCGATTGGTGCATCCAGTGTAAAACTTCGACTATGACATTGGAGGACATGTCTACTGTTTAAAACAGTTTTCCCTATGCTAAGCTATTATAAGTTTCCATCCAATTACGATTTACTTCATGGTATGTGCCTGGTACTAAAAAATACTTTTATAATTTGTAAAATTAAAGTTTAGAAGTTAGAGAATTTTAAAGTCAATTAATACTTTTTTTAAAATTATATTGCAGAAAGTCCTTTATAAATAATTTTCATTCATTTTTTTAAGTTTATCTGGCGCCATCTATTGGTAGATACATGCAACTTAAATCTAAAAAAACTAAAATTAATTAATTAAATTTAATTACTGAATTAATATTTGAAAAAACTGTATTAACATCCAGTGTCATCCAATACGAGTTCGAAAAAAAATGTATTTGAACCTGAGTGGATGAATAAAAAGTATTTTATGAATGATTGAAAATTTGAACAAGATATATATAGGGAGAGTGTGATCAACAGAAGGAATTGAAATAAGATTAAATCATGTTAGCAAAAACAGTAGGGGAAATATGTAAGCAATGTGTAAATTTAGTATGATTGACTATTAATGAAATTCGTAGCCAATTGTGAAGAATTTATTTTAATCAGAAATTTCTCTATAGATAATTCTGAAATATTTTTTGTGTTTTAAAGTGATTCATCCATAAAAAAATCCATTATTACATAAATACGTTACTACGAACAGAATTAGAATTTTTAATACTTCTGGATATAAAATTGGAAATTTCTTATGAATCGCAAGCTAACTATTAGGTAACAAACTGCTAGATATATGCTAGATGCACGTTGGCGGTGGCATGGATGTTTGTTAGTGGTTAGGAATCCCTGTTAAACTGTAGTTCCCGATCTAATTAGACTAAAGTGTGCACAAAATGACCGTAGAACGACAAACCAAACCTAACTGAGACTTTCAAAAGGGTGGT
The DNA here is from genome assembly GCA_021605075.1 of Caerostris darwini. Taxonomy (NCBI): domain Eukaryota; kingdom Metazoa; phylum Arthropoda; class Arachnida; order Araneae; family Araneidae; genus Caerostris; species Caerostris darwini. Next base: position 302,943 of record BPLQ01003121.1, read on the forward strand.
GGTAGAAGACCTTCCTGTGATTCAATTGGATGCATTTAATGATTGAACACCTTCCTGACAACCAATCGCCTGCCTTCGTCTATTAATACACTTAGAGTATTCAAACAAGTAGAAAAATATCACAACATAGAATTCTGCAAAGTTGTAATAACGTAAAAGTTATTTATAACGTAAATTCTTTGTTTTTAAGCATTAAACTGTAAATTAAAATTATTTAAAACTGTCTCGGAACAAACCGGCATGTTTAGTGACATTTTTGTATAACAATATTTTTTTTAAATATTTTTTTGTATAATATTTTCATGAACACAACTTCATTAAGAATTTTGGTTTTTCTTAATATTTTTTGTCATAAAATTATTTTCTGTGTTAGAATTTTTTTAACAGACTATAAGCAAGTAATATAAAATTTTTTTTTTTCAAAGTCAATTCCTTTTTTTTTCTTACTATATTGCAGGATATATTTAATTTTTTCTCACTATATAAATAATTTTCATTCATTTTTTTAAGTTTATCTGGCGCCATCTATTGGTAGATACATGCAACTTAAATCTAAAAAAAACTAAAATTAATTAATTAAATTAAATTAATGATTTAATATTTGAATAAACTGTATTAACATCAAGTGTCATCTACAAGTTCAAAAAAAATGTATTTGAACTTGAGTGGATGAATAAAAAGTGTTTTATTAACGATTGAAAACTTGAACAAGATATATATAGGGAGAGTGTGAACTAATAGAAGGAATTTAATAAATTTTCTTTAAGAATTTATATGTTGTGTTGATCGTGATAAAAATTGATATTAGTTTTTTTAGAAGTAAATAACAACTTGATTCAGTTTTTTTTCATAGTTTGTATTGTTATTCAAAAATATTTTTTTTACAAAAATATAATTTTATCAAAAAAAAAGGTAACTTTTAATCGAATGTCTTCTGATAAGAAAAAGAAAAACAGAAGTATTGAAAAAAAATTCAAAGTATACAATACTGTTTTAGAACAGTTTAGCTTTTGTGTAACAAAAAAATTGAAATAATTTGAAAGCAACTAGATCAATCGTTGTTATTTTTCAAAATTAAAGTTTTTGTAAGTAAACATAAAATTTACTTTGTTATATGAAAACTTCATTCGATTTATCGATTTTATAATGTTTAAAAATATTTAGGACAGTTCTCTTAAAAAAAATATTAATGCTTTTTAGAAGACTTGAAACTTATACATTGTTTTACTTCGGAAGACATAAAATTATTTTGACAGTTTCAAAACATATCGTTAAATGGACAGAAAAAAAAAATTCTTAAATAGCTTCGCGAGTAATAATAGATGCTCTTATGATAATATATCATTTTTCTTAAACTTTTTAAAATTATTTCTAAATTGATATACATAAAAATTACGGATAGAGGAAAATTTTTAATCAAGATTACGGTACAGAATTCGAAATCATTTCACGTAATTTTTGAATTTCAGTTATTCATTATTTTATGCTAATTTTGCAATTAATGCAGAATAATAAACATAAAAAATTTAATCACGCAATATTTATGCATTTTGAATGCAATAAATATCCATATTTATCCTATATTTTAATAGGGGAAACGAGTTGTAAATAAACATACATAAATATAAATAATATTCGTAATGATTTTTAATACAATAAAAAATTAAGGATTGCAGTTGCATAGTCAGCTCTTAAAATTAACGGATATCTATTAGAAACTCAACAGTAGACACAAATCCAAAGTTGTTAAGTCTACGTTGGGAATACATGGTATATATTTTTTGTATTTAATACGTTCAACAACAGTTCAAATTTTCTAGGAGCGGCACTAGAATTATTTTTGGTGATATATATTCCACTTTTAAAGGGGTCTTTGGAAAATACCGGGCAAGTACATAAAATATTGAAGCATCGAGGATAAATATTGAATCTCCGTCGATGATATATTGAGGCATTGTTGATGTTAAAATATTGAATCTCATACGACCTACAAACGCATCCTGGAAAATAAAATATTGAATCTACATCGATGAGATACTGACACAAAATGGATAAATGGTAAAATGGTTAAATGGTAAAATAAATGGTTCTTCTTTCTTGGTGTGTGGCCTGATGGCTAAATGCTTAACGCTCTGGTAATTGATACCACAAGTTTCATGGTTGTATCCTGGCGGTGGCATAGGTGTTTGTGAATTTTTCGGAATATCATTTAAGTACATGTTTTAAGGTATATTAAGGTACAGTAAAGTCTCGTTTGGTTGTGATCATAGGACCAAATTTACTTCGGATAAACCAGATTTACTTAAGAGATTAGATATAAACCATCGAATAATTTATTAACTCTTATAGAACCACATAGTCCCTATGATGTACACATCCCAATGCTAGCGGCCTGATGGCCAATAGGCTAGTGCTCTGGCCTTCGGTACCACAGGCTTCTGGTTCTAATCCTGGCGGTGGCATGGATGTTTGTGAGTGGTTCGGAATCCATGTTAAACTGTAGGTCCTGGTCTAATTAGCCTAAAATGGGAAAAAAAATAAGGATCTTCATATCAAACCATACCTAGAGCCAATGAAACCTTCATATATACGGATATATCGCAATCACCCTTGTCTAAACAAGGTAACTCAACGTAATTCAGTTATAGGGCTTCGACACATCTTTCTAAGAGCAATGTTTTGAAACGGAACATTTGCACCATGAATGTTTTTCCAAGCCATCAACTAATAAATTAATTTTTGAGTTCGAATATATTGTCACTTTCAAATAAAAACAAAAATAAATAATGCAATTCCAAAATAAAGAAAAATTGAATAATATTGATTAACTACATCAGTTGTGGAATAACTATTCAAACTGAAACTTAGGTTATGTTGACAATCAGACTCGAGTAGAAAATAATTAATAAATTTAGTGTGACATTAGCATCAAAAAGTGGAACACAACCTCTCTCAAAACCGACAAGAGAGCAATTAAACACAAAATATTTATATTAATTTCAATACTCATTCGTGTGTTTACTTTCTAATGAGAAAAAAAGGTCGCCATTCTCTACAAACAAACATTAGAGATAAAACTTTATTATCTTCACCCTCTACGTGGTATTTTGTAACAAAAAATTCAGTACGATAACAACATCAAAAGGTTTCCAATTAGCAGAATAGCCAAAGGTTAGCGAGAATAGCGTGAGACATCGTATTTGTCTCTCGCGTGAATAGCGAGAGACAAATACGATGGTTATCCTCCTGGTGTAACTTATAGAGACGAACAATGAATTATTTATCTCGCAGCAGCCTTCGTCCTTTTCATATGTGGCAATTAGTCACAGGAAATTAATTAAAGCGAACAATAGAAAGATAATACGTGGCAAATGGTCTGAAGCGAGGAAACAAACAGTTGTAACTAACTCAGTAATTAATAACAATCAGAATTTTTTTTTAATGTCACACAAGCATGAGCTTTGTTATAACATTTTTAACTCGCCTCGTTTGTAATAAAATGTGCATTAGAGCGTGTAGTTAAATGATAAAAGTTTTTGATGTACAGTAAGGTCTCTCTTATTCCTGTTAATAGCACCAAGCTAACTTCGGATAAGAGATAAAATGTAAACCAACGCGTAATTTATTAAATCTTATAGAACATAGTACCACATAGGCCCTATGATGTACACTTCCCAATGGCAGCGGCTTGAAGGCTAATAAGCTAGTGCTCTGTCCTTTGGTACCACATACTTTAAGTTCTAATCCTAGCGGTGGCAAGGATGTTTGTGAGCCGTTCAAAATCCGCTTTAAACTGTAGGTCCTGGACTAATTAGTCTAAAGTGTACAAAAATGACCTTAGATTGGCATACAAAACCAAACCTAAAGCCAAAGAAACTTTCCTATTTACGGATTTATCGTAATCAATCCTGTCTAGACAAGGTAATTAAGCGTAGCTCAATTATTGTGTTTCAACACATCTCGCCAATTCCAACGTTTTGGAACTTTGAAATAGAACCTTTTTACCAAGAATATGTTTTCAGGCCATCAACTAATATATTAATCTTTGAGTTCGAATACAGTGTCAGTTTCAAATAAAAACAATTATAAATAATTCAATTCCAAAAGTAAATAAATATTCAATAACATTGCATAATTGAATGCCTAACTACATCAGTTGTAGAAAGACTGTTCAAACTGAAGCTCAGTTATGTTGACAAGGAGACTTGAGTAGAAAATAATTAAAAAAATTCAGTACGATAACAACATCAAAAAGTGGAGCACAACCTCTCTCAAAACAGACAAGGCAGCAATTAAACATAAAATATTTATTAATTTCAATACTCATTCGTATGTTTACTTTCTAATGAGTTATTTAAAAAAAAAGTGTCTGCATTCTCTACTACAAACAAACATTAGAGAGAAACTTTATTATCTTCACCCTCTACGTGGTATCAGAAACACACGTGAATAGCGAGATAAAAATACGATGGTTATCTTCCTGGTGTAACTTATTGGGACGAACAATGAATTATTTATCCTGGAGCCTTCGTCCCTTTCATATCTGGTAATTAGTCACAGGAAATTAATTAAAGCGAACAATAGAAAGACAATACGTGACAAATGGTCTGAAGCAAGGAAACAAGCAGTTGTAACCAACTCGGTAATTAATAACAATCAAATTTTTTTTCAATGACACTCAAACATGAACTTTGTTATATCATTTTAATCTCTTCTCGTGTGTAATAAAATGTGTATTAGAGCGTGTAGTTAAATGATAAAATATTTTGATGTACAGTGAAGTCCCTTTTGATTCTTATAATAGGACCAAGTTTACTTCGGATAAACCGGATTTACATAAAAGATTAAATATAAATCAAAGCAGAATTTATTAAATCTTATTGTACCACATAGTCGCTATGATGTACACTTCCCAATAATAGCGGTCTGCTAGTGCTCTGGTCTTTGGTGCTTCAGGTTCTAATCCTGGCGATGGCAGGGATGTTTGTTAGTGTTTCGGAATCCACTTTAAACTGTACGACCCCATCTAATTAACATAGTGTGCAAAAAATTACCTTATATCGGCATACCAAACCAAATCTAGAGCCAATAATACTGTCCTATTTACGGATTTATTGCAATCAACCCTGTCTAGACATGGAGCTTGGTTGAATTAGTGCGCTTTAACTTATCTCTCCAAGAGCAATGTTTTAATTCCTTGAAATGATTCCGTTTTTTGTCAGGAATTTTTTCCAAGCTTTAAATAATATATTAATATTACTTGAATATATTGTCACTTTCAAATAAAAACAATTATAAATAATGCAAATAAAAAAGTAAAGAAAATTGACTAATATTGCCTAAGTATATTAATTTTGAAAGAACTATTCAAATTGATTAAAAAAATCAATGCGATATTAACAGGACAAGGAAGAAAACAACCTCTCTCAAAACAGACAAGGCAGCAATTAAACATGAAATATTTATTAATTTCAATACTCATTCGTATGTTTATTTACTAACGAGTTCTTTCGAAAAAATGCAATAATTCTCTACATACAAGCATTAGAGAGAAATCTTTATTACCTTCACCCTCTACGTGGTATCGGAACACACGCGAATAGCGAGATAAAAATGCGATGGTTATCCTCCTGATGTAACTTATTGGGACGAACAATGAATTATTTATCTCGCAGCCTTCGTCCTTTTCATATCTGATAATTAGTCGCAGGAAATTAATTAAAGCGAACAATAGAAAGATAGTACGTGACAAATGGTTTGAAGCAAGGAAACAAGCAGTTGTAACTAACTCAGTAATTAATAACAATCATAATTTTTTTTTCAACGTCACACAAACATGAACTTTGTTATATCATTTTTATCTCGCCTCGTTTGTAATAAAATGTGCATTAGAGCGTGTAGTTAAATGATAAAAGATTTTGATGTACAGCAAAGTCTCGTTTGGTAGTGATAATAGGACCAGGTATACTTTGGATAAACAGGACTTACTGAAATCGTCACTTAATAAAGAGATTAACTATAAACGAAAACAAAATTTTTTGTAATACTACATGTACTTATAGTTCCTATGATGTCCACATGTACTTATAGTTCCTATGATGCCCACATGTACTTATAGTTCCTATGATGCCCACATGTACTTATAGTTCCTATGATGTCCCACATGTACTTATAGTTCCTATGATGTCCACATGTACTTATAGTTCCTATGATGTCCACATTTACTTATAGTTCCTATGACGTCCACATGTACTTATAGTTCCTATGATGTAAACATGTACTTATAGTTCCGATGACGTAAACATGTACTTGTAGTTCCGATGACGTAAACATGTACTTGTAGTTCCGATGACGTAAACATGTACTTGTAGTTCCGATGACGTAAACATGTACTTGTAGTTCCGATGACGTAAACATGTACTTGTAGTTCCGATGACGTAAACATGTACTTATAGTCCCTACGTTACACATACATGAATTTTGTTAAATCTTTTTTATCTCGCCTTGTTTGTTATAAAATGTGCATTAGAGCATGTAGTTAAATGATAAAAGGTTTTGATGTACTACAGTAAGGTCTCGTTTGGTTGGGATAATAGAGCCAAGTTTAGTTCCGAAAAACCGGATTTACTTAAGAGATTAAATATAAACAAACGCATAATCGGAATCCACATTAATCTATAGGTCCCGGTCTAATTAGCCTAAAGTGGAAAAAAATAAGGATCGGCATACCAAACCAAACCTAGAGCCAATAAAACCTTCCTATATACGGACATATCGCAATCAACACTGTCTAAACAAGGTAATTCAGTGGGGTAGGTTCGGTTCGGTTCAGTTCAGTAGGGTTTTCATACATCTTTCTAAGAGTAATGTTTTGATACTTTGAAATGGAACATTTTACCATGAATGTTTTTCCAAGTCATAAATTAATATATTAATTCTCGAACTTGAATATATTGTCATTCTTAAATAAAACAATTATAAATAATGCAATTCCCAAAGAAAAGAAAACTGATTAATATGGTCTAATAGCATAAGTTGTGGAAGAATTATTCAAACTGAAACTCAGGTTATATTGACAAGCAGACTTGAGTAGAGAATAATTAAAAAAATCAATGCGATATTAACATCAAAAGGTGGAACACAACCTCTCTCGAAACAGACAAGGGAGCAATTAAACATAAAATGTTTATTAATTTCAATACTCATTTCTGTGTTTACTTTCTAATGAGCTCTTTAAAAAAAATGTCATCTCTCTCTACAAACAAACATTAAAAAAACTTTATTATCTTCACCCTCTACGTGGTATTAGAACACACGCGAATAGCGAGATAAAAATACGATGGTTATCCTCCTGGTGTAACTTATTGGGACAAACAATGAATTATTTATCTCGCCAGCCTTCGTCCTATTCATATCTGGTAATTAGTCACAGGAAATTAATTAAAGCGAACAATGGAAAGATAATAGGTGACAAATGGTCTGAAGCAAGGGAAGAAGCAGTTGTAACTAACTCAGTAATTAATAACAATCAGAATTTTTTTTCAGCATTACACAGACATGAACTTTGTTGTATCATTTTTACCTCGCCTCCGTTTGTAATAAAATGTGCATTAGAGCATGTAGTTAAATGATAAAAGATTTTGATGTTTAGAAAGGTCTTGTTTGGTCTTGATAATAGAACAAAGTTTACCTCGGATAAGCAAAACTTGAGGTGAACAGGACTTACTGAAATCTTCACTTAATATACAGATTAAATATAAAGGAACACATAACTTATTAAATTTTTTAGTAATACTTCTACTTATGCCACTTTATACCATATGTTCCCTTCTAATATGAATGTATAGCTTTGGATATAGATCTGACAACCCTACCCTGTAAAAAGAAAACATCTACTGTCTGAAATCTTCCAGTAGGCAGATGGCCTTGGCCCACCATGAACCATAGTGCAAGGTAGTTAGTTACATGTACTTATAGTCTCTATGATGTACATTTCCAAATATTTTCATAAAAATGAAATGAGGAATTAAATTGTTCATTGGAGAATTCCTTAATATTTTCACATGCCGGGTGATGAAACCTCACTTGCTGAAATAGATGTTATTCCATAGTATAAGTTTGATCAGAATTTCCGGTATAGCCTGTTCTTGTTGTCCAATGCAATAATTTATCAATAAAATTAAAAGTTTTGGAATGTGTCCTGCTCTTCTGATGAACATCGTGATTCCTTATTCTTTGGTTTGCATTTTACAACTATGTCTGCAATCTTGTAATCTGCAATTTTTTGTTGGCCAATTCAATAGTTCTGCAATAAAATTTAAATATTTGGAATGTGCCCTTTTTTTCTGATGGATATCGTGTTTCCTAATCACTGATCTTTTGTTTGCATTTTGCAACCCTGTCTGCAATCATACTTGTGATTTCTTGCTCTTCAATCGCATTCATCCACTCCACAATATATTCTTGAAGGAAGGTTTCCAGAAGCAGGTAATCAATTTCCAGTTTAACCGATTTTTCATCAAGATACTCTTCAAATAACTGCTCTCTTCCGATTTCATCTTTCGTGCTGATTTGAACTGGATTTTACGAATAAAAAAACATTTCATTCGAACAAAATGGGGAAAAAAAAAAGAATCGTAAAGATTTTTTCATTCACTAATTTGATTAATTACAAAGAAAGATTAAGCAGAACTTCGATAATATGGACTCCACTGTGTTAGGACATCGAAAAAAAATCTAAAACTTTTAGGGGCGCATAAAAACTGAATTAATTTTCAAAAAGTTTTTCAATTGAAGTAGCATACAGCGACAAAATCTGAAAAACATTTTAATTTTTTTGTAATAAAAAAAAAAGACAAAATTGCCCTAGAATGAAAACATAGCAGATTCGTGGTTACTCAAGGTGTGCTGGGGTGATCATGTTAAACTATTTTTTTTTCAAAAACTCTCCATTTATTCTTCCAAGTTTACTTCATCGCCTTCAAAGTAATCCCCTCCGGACACATTGCTCTTATGCCAACTTTTTTCTAATCCTCAATGCATTCAAAAAAGTCATCGGCATGGAAAGCCTTCAAAGTGCTCGCCGATTCACGTTAAATCTCTTCAATCGACTCCCCGGAGTGCTATTTTGTGTTTAGTAGCCAGCAGTCGGACGGTGTGAATACGGTGGTTGTGGAACGATATGGATTTCATTATTTCACATCCGAAAAAGTTACGGAGAATCAATGCAGTGTGAGTTGGCGCATTCTGTGTTTTCGGTACCAATCGAGATTTGACGCGTTTGAGGCCCAAAACGGAATTGACTAATCCTTTTGAAATTCCAACATCATCAGCAAAGTCTCTAATTGTAAATCGGAGGTTTGCAAGCACCAACTCTTCAATTTTTTGGACGTGAGCTTCGTCGGTTCAAGGTTGATAGTCGACCAGAGCACTCTTCGTCTTCAACGCGTTCTCTGCCTTCTTTGAACTGCTTATACCACCTCTAAACATTTCTTTCCGATAATGAAAGTTCTCAAAATATATTTTTTATATTCTATCAGGATTTTAAACAAATTGCTCAAGTGAAACCTAAGTATTTCAAATGCTAAATTCAAAATTTAATTATTCATTCCCAAAGCAAAGTATCAATCTTTTGTGCCTCTCCAATCTTCTGTATTTTCAATAGAAACGGTGCAATTTGCGATCAAATAAAAAATTATTCTGAAACAATTGTAGTATCGCATATCACTTTCAATAAAACATTTAAACAATAGCTGGAAAAATTCTTATAAACACGATGAATTGCACCAAAATAGCTTATTTCCTGAAAACTTGTGGAAACACACACAGGAAACAGGAGATGTTTCCTTCAGCAGCTGCAAGCTAAAGGGGAAATCCCCAGCAGGCACAAGAACACAATCCTCTGTAAACAGAAACAGTTAGAGATAAATGAATTTTTAAAAGGCTTCTGGGCACATCCGAGATTTCTTTCAGAAAACTTTCTTTTGTGAGGTTGGAGGGCTTTAAATGGAGAGGAATTAGTCGCACCAGGAAGAAAGGTAAAAACGAAAATGTTTGATTCACTCTCTAATCAGGGCTGCTTCTCTTAAGAAAGAAGGAATTGTGGAAAATCTAATTATATTGTTTCTGTTAAGGGAATAGGGAAGAATCTTGAACAAGAACCTGTGTTAACAGAGAGGAAAAGAATCGGTACTTCGACAATGAGGTTTATTTGAAAAGGAATAAAATGATGTGTTCCATTGGAAATGAGGGTTGGTGAAAAATTGTGTCTTTGTGTACAGATAAAATGCACTTTCTAACTTGATATTTAATCCGTTTCCTTTTACTAACAAAATGATATATTTTTTTAGATACATCTTAAAATATTATGTCAATATGAAACAAATATGTAGTAATTTATTAATGACATATTGTTGTTACAAAAATAAAATAGCTGCTTCAGAAATATTTTTTTTTATTAAAGGAAATATTTTCTGTACATTTATTATGAAGTTCATGTATTATAGAGCTTTTTATATTTTCGAGATATCATAAAATTTTTAATTTAATTTATTACTATTATTTTTATTAAAATGTTCTTAAATTGTATGTCCCTCAGTTTATTTGGAAATGTAAACCTCTTTTTTTTTCTTTCACCGAGAAACACAATTTCAAACAAAGAAAAAATAATTCTGAAACACTGTTATTTTTCAAAGATATTTGTTGATTTCTAAATAAAAATAAAATATTTCTAGACGTAACATTACATTGTAAGTTATATTACAAAGTAACATTTATTCTTTCTGAAAAACAATGAAAAATTTGCAATCCGAAATTAAAAGAGATTTTTAAATTCTTTTTCTCAGTTGCTTTTTAAAAATGACTTTGTTGTCCAATTAAATGATGTCTTAAAAATAAACTTAATAAATTAATAAAAAAATTTAAAAGGAGAATTTTTAAAACTTTAAATTGTCGCACTGTAGTGTGAAGTAGAGTAATTAAAGAAAGTAATTAAAGTCGAATTCTGATATTCAGACTAATAATATTGATGTTGTTCTTAAAGATAATATTCAAAAATGCAATCCGTTATACTGCAATAGTAGAAGACTTCTAATTTTATGAAACATCGGTCATTTCCCTGAATTTCGAAACAGCTGTAACGTCATTGTGTTCTACTATGTGAATCGATACGCAATGACAGAGGCACAGAAATCTTATGCAGGAATTCAATAGACATATATCCATTGTGCCTTAAACTGGAAATTCGTCCCAAATTTCTCAGTCATACATTGCGCCAGTTATACATTTCTCAGTCATACATTGTGCCAGTTATACATTTCTCAGTCATACATTGCGCTAAATGGCAAACTTTAAACAGAGAGATGGTGATTGGGGAGTTCCATTGAATTAGACAGAAATCGTTAAAATACACTCTCTCGGTTAAACATCGACAGAAACTGATACTGATAATAATGTGTTGAAATTTGCCACTGTAACAATTAGTGCTTAATTATTAAATATGCCCCTTTGAAGTATCTAATTTCTATACAATTTTTAAGTAATTTATTCCTATATGGTTCTAAGTATATTCCTATATATCTTATGTCACATGACCAATATGACATCGAAAATTTGTAAAATTGCGATTTGGTTGAGAATGCAATTCCGAGTTTTAACAATTTCCTTCAAGAATAATATCTCACATTTAAAAAAAAAAATCTATTAAAAAACTGAAAATTACTTTCACTTCTGAAACAATCAATCAAAGCATTCTTTAATTTTCTTCAATCACAGTTCTGATATTTAATTTTTCTCGACAAAGTTTAGAATTCAGGCTTTTTTTATTATCAAGTGGCCAACACTTATATTTCTCTTTGTAATGAACTGCTAATTTAGCAGTCTACCAACTGAGACACTTCGGTAGGGTATCATGTAATGGCAGAAGACCTTCGTGTGATCTAATTAAGTGCCTATTAGTGACAGAAGATGTTTCACACAACTAATCGCGTGTCTTTGGCTCACAATGCTACGAGTTTTGAAGAATGATATAGAACTTGTATGAAAGATCTCACTGTATGAAGCGCTCGTAGGAGTCAAACGGTTACATTTGATGTTAAATTTAAATTTTTATTTTTTCAATATTAAAAATGTAATGAAAACTATTGTGATATATTATAATCATCCTGGAACAAACCAATTTTCTTAATGTCATTGTGCTATATTTTAACTTTATTTTAAATTGTTTCATTAAGAGCGGCTGCAATGTATCTCCTTTTTGCCCCTTCACTTGTTTAATTTGGCATGGTGAAATAAAGACAACTGTTGTGAACTTTTAAATTTATTCAGCGACGAGCACTTTCCAAAACAAGAGAAGCTTTCGGTTTAAAATATGTCAAAGGCAAACTAGTTTTAAAATAAAAACAGCTAAAAAATAGCTTCTGAAATTTTGTTAATTGATATGTAGGAAGTTACCTTAGACTAATAATATCTTCACATTTTGTTGTAGTTAACTGAATGAAATTATTTTGAAGTATTCATTTTTTTATTATTAACTCAATTTTTTTTAAATCATAATTTGTATTTTTTTATTTAAAATTTTTCAAAACTAACAGTTTGGTGTATTCACAATTTTTTCAATTTCACAATCAAGCTTAACTTATGCATTTTAATCTAGTATATGGTTTTTGTTTGACATATTTAATGAAATCCTTTACTTATAATAATTTTTGTATGAATATGCGAATATTTCCCACATAAGTTACGATTATAAAAAATTAATGATTTATACATATACTATAATAATAATCTTCAATTTATATTTCAGTTTTCTTTTGATTTTACAGATATCTTGAATAACATTGATTTTTCACTCTGCGGTATGTTGAATTAGAGTTGTTTATTTTTGTTTTTTTGAAATTGTAAGAAGTTTCCACTAAATTACAGTATATATGAATTTCCACTTAAACAAACATTCTGTTTAAAATAGGAATAATTCAAAATTTTTATTGTACAATTTTATTTTTCATTCTCGATATGCAAAATACAAGAATAATTGAGAGTTTCAACAAGAGTAATAAAATAGGTAGTTTTAAAAATATGTAAAAACTATAAAAAAATTATAAATTGTTTTATTAAAATTTTCCATATAATTTTTTTCCTATTAAAAATCAATTTTTTCACCAGCTGTTTACCATGCTACATTTTGAAAAAAATATGATTCAACAAATGCAATATCCTAAAACGTTAATAAATGTGATTGCAATTTATATTTTTTCAACAATTTTGTTTACGGAATAAAATTATTTTAATAAATTTCAGTAATCCCCAAAAACAATTTGATAGATTTGAACCAATTATTCTTTAATATACTAAACCAGGGGTGGCCAACCCAAATTAACTTGCAGGCCAGTTTGGAAATGCATCCTAACTCCGCGGGCCGCATATAAAACTATATATCCCCATTTTAGAATTAGACCTCTTTTACAGACATTTTTTGGAGTGAAAAATTGAAACATAATGAGTTATTATTGTGTTTACTATTGTTCTTACATGTAAACATAGATAATATAATAATAAGGTTGCGCATAGTACAGAAATATATAACACTAAAAATGAAATATCAAATATATATATAAATATAAATGACATGAAAAAAAAATGAAATCAATAAAAAATATTTATTATACTAGTGCGATATTTGTTTCTCTCTCTTTCACTTAGATTTTGCAAATCGATGCGTTCGTATCATGAGTTCACAGAATATAATTTAACTATTCTGCGAACTCATACCTGTAAACTGATAAACAAACCAGGCTATATCTGTCCTATATTCGCAAGATTATTATTTTAAAAGTTAATTTTTTCTCATAATTTTCGACAGTTAATTTTTGAATATATGGATGCACACATGTATTTTTTTAATACATTGTTTTTCACTACTTTGGCCATTATGAAATAAATATATTTAATGAAAGTGTGATAAATCTCACGGGCCGGAAAAATGTACAAAGCAGTCGGTGCGCGGACAGCAGATTGGCGATCCTGTACTAAACGTTAATAAATGTGCTTACAATTCATATTCTTCTCAACAATTTCATTAATGGATAAGGAACATTTTACTGAATTTCAATAATCTTCAAAGACAATTTGATAAATTTGATTAGCCATTACCATTTGATTAAAATTACCATTGATTTTACAGGAAATACAATTTATCATACCAAAAGTCTTTTATATCATAAAATATAAAGGAAATATAAACGAAAAATGTATTAAACTTTAGAACAGACATTTTAAATACATTCTTCTTTTAAAATAAGCAATTTGGCAAAGTAAACCTTTTCTAGAAAGGCCCATTCAATTTTGAATAAAACTTCATTGTTTGAATAAAACTTCATTGTTTGAATAAAACTAGTTTCATTTTGTACTATAAATAATATTTCTTTACAAACAATTTTGCTCTTATAGAATAACCAAGAAAAATCATATACAAAATCGCTCAGAGATAAATAGCCTACGAAAATAAATTGATATAAAAACGTTTTATCTATCGTTTAAATATACATTTAATGTAACTATTTTGGTCCTCTTTCCGAGTATATTATGTTTAAAATAACACATATATTTTAATGATTTCACTTAAATAAACTAAAATTATTCTGTTGGTCTAGACTTTATTGACAACATCTAAAGATTCTATATTTTATTTTAATAACTTAATTTATCGCAAATAAATATTTGTTTAATATTACCTATTTGTTGTGTTTTCATTTTAAAACCATGTAAAAAATATGTTTACGATTATATATTTTTCTTTTTTAGAAGTGCAATAATTTTTTTTCTGTATATCAACTAGAAAAGATATTTTCATTTTTTATAATGTTATTGTTCAATTTACTAGAAATAAATATTAATAGAAAGCAATACTGTAAGAATAACTAATATTAGATTTTCATCATGTTGTCAAACAGTTGTGCTGAATTACATTTTTAATTGATTCCTATTACAATTAACCTTCGAAGTAAAATTATTTTAATATTATTGCGAAATTAATAAATGTATCATTTTATTTTAATTGAATTGTAAGTGTTGTGCAACATATCAAATAACTTAAAAGAATTAAAAAAACATGACATTTTATTCTATATTTAAATCAACTTAATTTTTATTTATTGGAAATATTTGAAAGTTTAAATTTTGTAATTATTATGTAATTCTAAATTGTGTTGGTAGAATACGAGTGCAGTTAAGCGTGCCTCCTCCAGTGCACCCTACATGTGAAATATCTTATGTCAAAAATGTCTGCCATTTATAAACAATACATAAAACATTTCACATTCCACTTAGTACAGCTCAAATAACACCTGAATGGGAAAGAAGATTACTATATGAAACCTTTGAAATTCATTTGTATTGAACTTTCGTCTCATATGGAGTAAACTTTTATAAAACAGTGTAGTCTGTTGTGAAAAGATATGTTGTTATTGTTTCATATCCCCCTTGGTAGACAGCAACACATAGATTAAGTCCAAGGACCCATTTGTTCTCATGGAAGAATGGGGGGCATCTTCTCTTAAGATGGGACATTCATGGGTAGAAGTCTGACTTGGCTCAGTGACGCTAACTTTTTATGGGGTACGGGCTGTCAGCTCTACGCCCAATGCTTTACTATCATATGAGACCGGAACGTACTGTTTAAAGTGGATTCCGAACTACTACAAACATCCATAGCACCTCCGCAACGTAAACTCCAAACCTGTGGCACCAAGAGCCACAGAGCTAGTCACTCGGCCATCAGGCCCCAAGAAAAGATGTTCACATATAATGTCAGATACCAAATTTGGTTGTCTATTAAAGCAATGGCTGCAAAGCTTGAAACAATTTCCCAATCTCATGCTCATCATAAAATTTAGGCCTCGTGTAATATAAAAAATTGTAGGACTCAAAGGACAATACATTTTGTCCTTTGAGTCCTACTATCCCCCACCCCCATTTTTTCTCAGTAACAGTGTGCTGAGAAGAACTTGTATACGAAGTTCGGATTTAATCTTGATTGTGAAATGCTCTACATTGATTATTACTTAAAGTGCATAGAGTTTGTGATAGAATGTCTATCATCTACCAACATATTGTGTTTTCTATAATACGTTTTTTTTCCTCCTCCACAAAAGTCCACAGGGTGTTTATTTATTATTACAGCTGAGTAGACAAAACGTCGGAATTGTTTTGCAAAGAGGATAGTGGCTTAGAGGGATTATGAACCATATTCTGAAATCACAATGCGAAAGATAATTCCTCAATAAATACCAATTTCTTTAGCATTCAATCCTTAAAATGTTTGTTGTAAGAGCTTCAATATAACGTTTAAATGAACCACTTGTAGTTTAAACCATAACATTACTATTACTGATTCCAAAGCTGAAGAAACAACCCAACTAAATATATGCAACCATCCAAATTCCAACTATCACTCTTTTAACCCTTTCCACTCTCTTCAAAGCGAACAGCGATTTATTTTCTCCACACCCAACCAATGCCCTGCCCTTCCCATCCCCTTCCCGACAAGTCCCTCTCCACCCACTTTTCGACGCCATTAAGAGAAGCGGCACGGTATGCTAATCCGCCCTCACTCGGTATGCATGGTATGGCGAGAAAAAGAAGCATGAACATCTCCGAAATAAAAGCAGCACTGTCTGAAATGGCTCCTGGAGCATTAAATCGACACTTAGCTGCATACCGGAGTGGATGGATGTGGACTTTAAAAGGGAAGACTGTGACCCAGTGGCTATTTTTAGGTACCTTTTTCTCGATGTGTTCCCTCTAATTAAAATTTAATTAGTAAAGTGCTGTTGCCCATGAAGATTCGATGGCTTACAAGTTGGGGCGTGGTCCCCCAGAGTGGTGGATTGGATTTCTGGAAGTTCTTTTCTCCGAATCCGAAAAATGGATATTTTATTATTTTTTAATATTTTTAAATAATATTCATTGAATTGGGAATACAAATTTTATTTAAGGTATTAAATTTATTGCTATCAATTTATATTATATCCTTTAATCTGTAAATATTTCATATGGTATATATTGGTAACATTCATTTAACATAACTCAGGATGTTGGGGAACTGTTTCATTTTATTTTACTGAAAGAAAGGAAAATGATTTTTCATTATGAATACTTTCTTAAAAAGAATTATCCTTTCGTGTATAAAATTGAAATAAATTAAATTAAATTACAGGAAACTTTGAAAGCCTATAGATTATTAAGGTAAATAAATAATAAATTTAATTATTTGGTTTACAAGATTCGTAGAAGTAAGCAAAATCTTTCTAATGTCAGAAAAATTCTGCGTTTCTTATACATACGTTCATCCATATCATTGGCGCAACATCTCCATCGTGGGTCAAGACCATCTGCCTGTTGGTATACTTCGAGACAGGAGTTGTTTTCTTATTACGGGGTAGAGATTTCAGCTCAACGCTCAACAGTCATATTAGACAGTGAACTACGGCTTAAAGTAAATTCCGAACCCTTACAATAATCCATGACATCACTGGGGTTGAACACGAAACCTGTGTCATTGATCGCCAGAATACATACATTACTTGTAATAAATACTTTAAAACTAACAGGAAAGCCTATTTGGTAAAATTTTAAAGCAAATATGTGGATAATGAATTACTTGTGAGGAATGAATGATAAGTTTTTTTATAAGTAACGCTTATAACATTCATTCCTCACAAGTGATTCATTGATTTAATTTTTCTGTATAAAATTATATCAATAAAAGGCCATACTACCTTTGATTCCAAAGCTGAAGAAACAACCTAACTAAATATATGCAACCATACAAATTCCAACTATCACTCTTTCAACCCTTTCCACTCTCTTCAAAGCGATTTCATTCTTCCACACCCAACCGATGTCCATCCCCTCCCTGACAACAGGTCCCGCTCCACCCACTTTTTGACTCCATTAAGAGAAGCAGTACGGTATGCTAATCCGCCCTCACTCGGTATGCATGGCATGGCGGGAAAAAAAGCAAGAACATCGCCGAAATAAAAGCAGCAGCGTCTGAAATGGCTCCTGGAGCATTAACTCGATACTTAGCTGCATACCATAGTGGATGGATGTGGACTTTAAAATTGAAAACTGTTACCCTGTGGATATTTTTAGGTGGGTTCTACCTTTTTCTCGATGTGTTCCCTCGAATTAAAGTTTAATTAGTAAAGTGCTGTTGCCCATGATGATTCGATGGCTTACAAGTTGGGGCGTGGTCCCCCCAGAGTGGTGGATTGGATTTCTGGAAGTTCTTTTCTCCGAATCCGAAAATGGATATTTTAATTATTTTTTAATATTTTTAAATAATATTCATTGAGGTGTGATGAAAACATATTTTTATTTAAAGTATTATTTCTTTTCGCAATTAATTTATATTATATCCATTAATCTATATTTATATGCTGAATGTTGATAGCATTCAATGGACATAACTCACTATGTAACTTGGGGATAAGTTTTATTTTATTTTACAGAATTAAAAGAAAAATTTTTCATTATAGATACTTCCTATAAAATAATTATCCTTTTGTGTATAAAAGTAAAGTAAAATTAGAAAGTTTAAAATTAGAGTAAAATAGTTTATTTTCTGATTACATAATTCTTAGAGGTATTCTAGTCTGTCTAGTGTTAGAAAAATTCTGGGATTATTCTACAAACATTAGTTGCAATAAATAATTTAAAACTGAGAGAAATACATGATTTGTAATATTTGAAAAAAATTAACCAAACCAAATCTTCTTTATTGGCGCAACAGCCCCACGGTGGGCCAAAGGCCATTTGCCTACTGTCAGATTTTTTGACAGGAGATATTTTCTTTTTACGGGATAAGGTTGTCAATCCTACACTATACATTCATATTAAATCGGGACCTACAGTTTTAAGTAGATTCCAAACCATTACAAATATACATGGCACAGTCATCACTTGAACCCGAAACCTTTGGCACCGAGCGGCAAAATACATACTTCATTTATAATAAATATTTTTAAATTCCTATTTGGTAAAATTAAAATTATATTTAAATAAATCCTATAAAATTAAAATCCTAAACAGGAAATCCTATTTGGTAAAATTAAAAATAATTATAAATGTAAAATAGATTTCTTGTGATGAATGAATAAGTACTACTTACATAAAAAAAAAAATCAAATCAATAAAAGATATCTCAACTTCAACTAGAACAATTAAAATATAAGAAAATAATATATTTCAAATATTTTGTTAAAAAATTACGGTTTACCACAATTTTATTCTAAAAATATACATTAAATACACTCAAGAGCCAAATCATTATGACCACCCCTACATTTTGCAATGAACTCCCCTGGATGACGTAGAAGGCACGTGATCAGGTGGAAGTGTATTTAACTGGTATTAAGTGGTGGTATTAATCCATGCCAAAGCGGATTGAAGCTGTGTTGCGCGCCAAAGGTGGGCCAACTCATTATTGACAGGTGGTCATAATGTTTTGGCTCTTGAGTGTATATCCAATCATGTTGCATAAGTAAATCATCTACAAGTATAAAATATAATAATTAAGAATTAAAAATGTCCCACCAAAAAAAATGTTAGGCGGAAAATTACCAGTACATAAAATGTAACTTAAAAATATAAAATGCAAATATATCCGCTAATTAATTAAAGAATTAATTTTTCATGTAAAGCTCAACTTCAAATAATAGCTTAAGAAACATGGAAAAATATCTGAAGAATTCAATGAAATGTTAGTCTCAAAATTAACGCTGTACAAGATACAAAATATTTACATAATTATTTTGAGCGTTATAAATTGTAACAATGAACGAAATTAGGCCTTCAAAGAAAGTAATTATTAAATTTTAAAAATATATTAGATAAAAATTGATAGATATTAACGAAATATTATAAAGTAAAAAAATGTAAAAATTAGTTTCTACGTGACGGAGAAAAAATGGCAGTTTGTTCTAAACATAAATGTTGTTGTTTGTTGTTGTTTCTTATCCCACTTGGCTGGCCAAGCCCACGAGCCCATATGTCTCATGATTGAAGGGGAAGGAAGCAGCTTCTGTTGTGATGGAGCACCCGTAGGTAGAAGCCTGACTTTTGCTCCGTGACGCTCTTACAGTCATAGAAGACCGGGACCTACGGCTTAAAGTGGATTCCGAACCACTACAAACATCCATGGCACCGCCGGGATTCGAACCCGAAACCTGTGGCACCGAGCGCCAGACACTCGGCCATTCAGGTCCCAAATTTGCCAACGGCACGCAGTGTTCCCAGGTGGTCACCCACCCAAGTACTGACCGCGCCCAATGATGCTTAACTTCGGTGATCTAACGAGAACCGGTATATTCAGCATGGTACGGCCGTTGGCTTAAGCATAAATTGTACAGTATAGCGATAATCTGAGAAAAACAATAATTAATTAGCTTCATTAAATTAAAATGGAAGAAAAAAAACCTTATTATATATTAGTAATTTTTCAGAATATTTATTATATCAAATATAAAAAAATAAATAGTTTTATATAAAGGTTTTGTTAATTTTCAAGCTTTATATTTATTATAACGTTAGGGAATACAAAAAGATTCACAGACAAATTTCAAGTTATTTGAATGCAAGATGAAAATATCTGTCATACTTTTGGATAATCGTAAATGCTAGGTTATGATGTCTTATCATGTTTTAGATAAATAAAAAAAAACATTTTTAACTTTTGACAACGAAGCAGTTTAATTATAAAAATGTATATGTGATTCTTTCATTTTTTTTTTGTAAGAAAACCAATTTGTTTACTAATAACGAATTATTTTAAAACATTTATTGAGACCTTGATTTGACTTTGACGTGTTTATTAACGAATTTTCAGAAAGGAATATAGACAATTTTAAAACTGTTGTAAAGAAGATGAATTTTGTTGTTACATTGATGAATATAAGAGGAAAATGGCTTTTTTAAAATTTTCCATAAAATCACCAATTTCCTTTTTTTTTTTACTTTACTAAAAAATACTTTTGGATATACATAACGCTAGTTCTTCATGTTTTTAAATAATAAAAACACATTTTAAATATTTGACATTGAGTCAGTTTATTTAGAATGATATAATATATATATATATATTTCATTTTTTTTATTAAGAAAATCAATTTTTACTAATAATGAATTATTCTAAAGCAGTTATTGATGACCTTAAATATGTGCTAATTAATGGAATTCCAAAAAGCAACATTAAACCATTTGAAATTAGTCTAATGACGATTTGGTTTCGTTAGTTGCCCTACGTGCAATTTGGGCACACTTTATGGAATTGATTATTTATTTTACTATTATTATATTTGATTATTTAATTAAACCGAGACCTACAGTTTAATGTGGATTTCCCATCCATACCGCCGCCAGGATTCGAACTTGAAGCCTGTGGTACCAAAGGGCAGAGCGCTAACCAGTTGTCCATCAGGCCTCCGTAATGAAGAGGAATTTCGTTGTTACATTATTGCTTATGTAGAACAAATGATATATGAAAATCGAAATTAATTTAAATAGTTTTTACAGCCTTATTTAAAGACTTTGAATCTGAAAAACATACCTAAAAGATATTTTACCAGTATTTGAAAAAATTAACATCGATATTTTTTAAAAAATTGCACAAAAGAACGCTTCAGTTTAATGAAGACATCCTTTATGTATTCTTAAATATGTGAGTATTAAAAAAAAATAACAAAAATATTATTTTTAATTTCCCGCTTTTATTACTCCACTCTTGTCTAACATGAAAAAAACTGCTGCTCCAAGTGAAGTAGTAAAAAAAAAAAGTATTCATACAGCGAGACAACAATGAAATTCTGGAGTAGCCACGCTGCTACAAACCTTTTGTTTATGGTGGAGGGCCTCTACTCTTTTAAATAAGAATTTTTTTCTACCCTTTTTTTTTCGCTCCAACAGCACCTAAGGAGTTTTTATGCCTTAATTACCAACATTTTATTCACTTTTTTTGTTGTGGGTGTGTGCTACTTGCTCCATTCAAGCATTAAGGTGAAGGTCTTTGCTGGATAACAGAAAGAAAGAAGCACAGAAGAAACTTTTTGGAGGTTCGCGTGGGTGGTGCTGCAGCGGAATTTTCATGAATAGAAACCATTATTTAAGTCATAATGAGGAATGTGAAGTATTGCACACAAACAAATTTGCTGAAAAATTTTTCTTTATAAAAGAAAATTAAAAAATCACAAATATGAGAAAATCATATCGAGCTACATATTCATATTCAACATTAATAATTCAATCGATAAAATATATCTGAGCTTTAGTCAGAACAATTTATCAGAAGTGAATAATGTATTTCACATATTATGTTAAAAATTACGATTTACCACCATTTTATTCATAAAATATGCATTAAGAACATACAATGATGAAGCTGAGAGAAACTCATCTACAGGAATAAATTATATTAATTAAAAAATAAAAGTTTCCCCTAGAAAAAGTGTTAAGTGGCAAATTATCAGTGCGTAAAAATATAAGTTAAAAATACATTATACAAACATATCCTCTAATTAATTAGAGAAATATTATTTCATATAAAGCTGAACTTCAAATAATAGCTAATAAAATATGGAAAAAGTCTGAGGAAATCAATGAAAGGTCAGTAGACTGAAAAGTGAAGCTGTAAATGATAAAAAATATTTACATAATTCTTTCGAGAGTTATGAATTGTAACAAGGGGAAAAAATCAAACCTTCAAAGAAATTAATTCATAAAATGTAACAATATAATAAAAAATGATAAGTGTTAACGAAATATTATAAAATAAAAGTTAAAAATAACACATAATGAAAGAAATGATAGTTATTCTAAATATAAACTGAACAGTATAAAGGAAATCATTGAATAAAATCTTATTTAAATTAAAATGGAAGAAAGAAACCTAATTATATTTTAGTAACTATTCAGAATATTTATTAGATTAAATTAGCGTTGAATGATTAATTTGTGAAAAAGTAAATACTTTTATGTATTCATTCATCTATATTTTAATAAAGATTCAAAATATTTCAAGTCATTTGAATTTAAGATGAAAATATTTTTCATGCTTTTGTGTAAAGCTGTGTTTTAAAATTGTTTATATCTATCTAAAAACATTAAAAATTGACAACGTAGAAGTTTAATTATAAAATATCCATTTGTGATTCTATAATTTTTTTTTATAAAGAAAATTTGTTCACGAATTAACTAATTATTTAAAACATTTAATAATGACCTTGATATGACCTTCACATGCTTACTAACCAATTTTCAAAAAGGAATATAGAACCATTTGAATCTACTGTAATGAAGATGAATTTCGTTGTTATATCATTGCTTATGTAAAACATGATTATAGCATAAGAAAATCAAAATAATGTTATACGTTTTTGATGCACTTGTATTTTTTAGATTCCGGCTGACTAAACATCAAAAAATATTTTGCCACTATTTGAAAAAAAAAACCTACATTGATGTTTTTTAAAAAATTAAACAAAAGAAAGTTTCAACTTAATGAAGACTTTATGTGGTCATAAATATGTAAGTATTTAAAAAAATTAAAAAACATTTAATTTTTAATTTCCTTGCTTTTATTATTCCATTTCTGCCTAACATGAAAAAAAACTGCTGCTGCACCAAGTGAAGCAGTAAAAAAAAAAAAAAAAAAGTATTCATACTACGAGATAACAATGAAATTATGGAGTAGCCACGCTTCTACAAACTTTTTGTTTATGATAGAGGGCCTCTACTCTTTTAAATAAGAATTTTTTTTTCTACAAATTTTTTTTTTCGCTCCAACAGTACCTAAATAGTTTTTATGCTTTAATTACCAACATTTTCTTGTCTTTTTTTGTTGTTGGTGTGGACTGCTTGCTCCATTCAAGCATTAAGGAGAGGTTCTTTGCTGAAGAACGATTAAATTGCAAAGAAGAAAGTTTTTTGAGGTTCGTGTGGGTTGACCTGTAATGGAATGTGCATGAATAAAAACCATTATTTAAGTAATAATGAGGAATGTTAAGTATTGCAAACATCCTATTCAGCAGTGTAAACATTATTAGCATCTTCTAAAGTGTAAATATCTCATCCCACATCTTGTAAATACATTATTAATCGAAATAAAACATACCCTTAAGGAATTCGTAATTATGTATTTAAGTCTGAAGTTTTTTTAAAGTGTTTATTAGGACCTTGCAAAATTTTACATCCATAATAATAAATTATATTTAATTTAACATTTCGAGTTATTGTTTGACTATTTCTAATTTCGCTATACATATATAGCGAAGCTTCGCTATGTATTAAAGACCTGTTAACGAAACACTTTACATCCATAATAACAATTTATATTTAATTTAACATTTCTAGTAATTAGTATGACACTATTTTTGATTTCACTAATTTTATAACAAAAGCATTTAAATGATTTCAGAGAAATCATAACCAAATCATGAAATTTGTTCTAAAATAGTGAATTAAATGAGACATTATGTCATTTTAAGCTGGTTCTTCAGGTTCAAGGTATTTCAGTTTTTTAATTTATTCAGTTCAAGGTTTTTATGCAGAAATTTCAAGTTCATAAGCCCTGTTCGTTATTAAAAATATTAGATATGAATATGAAAAAACGGATATTGAATACATAAATACATTCAATGCTATTGTAAAAAAAAATGCATTGAAAACATGAATATATGCAATCCTAATTTATTTTGCAATGCCCTATTATCTAACGCAGGCAAGTATGAACTTGTTTTTAAAGTGTTTATTAAAGAAAATTTCATTAATTTTATAACAAGAACGTTTAAATAAATACAAATAAATAAACACCAAATGTTGAAATTGATTCTAAAAAAAATGGATTAACTGTGACACAATGTCGTTTTAAGCTGTTAATATGTCTAGTTCTTTCTTAAAAATATTAGACCTGAGTATGGGAAAAAACTGATATTGAATACATAAATACATTCAATGTCATTGAGAAAAAATAAAGAATATGCGTTAAATACATGAATATATGTCATCCTAATGTGAACAATAAAAATCCAGTATTGAATATATAAATAAAGTATACGCACGTGAAGAAAAGCAGTCAGTGAATATGTAGATAAATTGAATCCGAATGTGGAAAGCTAACAAAATAATAAAAATATAGGAATAAATGTAAGGTCTCTTTTTTTTAAAATTAATTACTCAAAATAATAAATCTACAAAAGCAGATTATTACGTTTTAATATATTTTTGCACGACATGGCGTTAAAAATGAGTTTCCTTTGCTCTTTATTTCTGAATTAATATCGGTATCGGACCTCAATTCTATCCTATTCCAATGTCCGTGAGATATATCTGCTACAAACTTTTGTTTTCATACGTCCTAAATTAAATAACACTAAAATATGGATATGTGCAAATAAATATTAAGATTCCAATGTCAAAAAAATGAAAGAAAATTGCTCATTTTAAAAAAATTCAAATTAACAATCATCTATAACTGAAATATCCAATTAGGTATTGATTTGGATTGGTCTAAGGTCACTTTTTGCACACTTAAGGCTAATTAGACCAGAACCTACAGTCTCACGTGAATTCCGAACCACTCACAAATATCCATGTCACTTTCAGAATTCGAACCTGAAGCACCAAAGGACAGACAGCTAGCCAATTGGTCATCAAAATACGCCACCTAGGTATAGAAAATATTATTTGTAGCTCTTAATAATGTAATATATTAAAACAGTAAAATAATAAACGTCCAAATGTGAAAACCTAACAAAAAAAATAACAATATAGGAATAAAAGTAAGCTCACTTTTTTAAATTAACTATTCGAAATAATAAATCTCTAAAAGCAGATTAATACATTTTATTTAGTAACTGGAAGATTTAACGCTATAAATGAGTTTACTTTGCTCTTTTTATTTCCGAAATAATATCGGTTTACGAAGAACTATAATTCTATCATTGGAATATATTTGCGAAACATTAATGGAACTATTTGTTACGTACTTTTGCTTCCATGTGTCCTACTATTAATCTAACCTCTAGTCCTAACCTCCTTATCAACTGAATGTTCACAATTATCAGAATATTTAACAAGCAAGACATAAATCTTCCGTACTGAATAGATAAATATCTAAATATTTTTATTTAATTAATAGTTGACTTTATAAGTCATATTTAGCATAATATTTAAGAAAAATTGAATCTTTCATTGACTTATGCATTTTTTCCCTATGAAACAAATGAAAAAAAAATTATTTTAATGTAAAAACTTACTCATATCCTTGGAATTTAATTATCTTCATTTACAAAATCGCACTTGTACTAATCTGATATTTTGTTACAGATTTATAAATGTATACATACTTAAAATCTGTTATGTGAAATACAGCCATAGATGATACTTATTTCTAAACCGCCTATTTAATAACTACCTGAACGACAAGGCAGCATTACAGTGGAAAACTTTAACACGCTGCAATCAGTTTCGGTAGATGTGTAAATGGGCAAGTCTGCTCCTGTCTAATTCAATATAAATCCCCAATCACCATCTGCCCGTTTGAAGTTTGTCAATTAGCGTCTCGGCGTGATATTTCACTGAATATTTAGGACGAATTTCTAGTTTCTCGTACAATGTACGAATTTCTATTGAATTCCAGGATAAGTTTTCAGTATCTCAGTCATTATTTATTGCTTCACAGATGCGATGGCAACGTAATAAAAGCAATTCCGAATTCAAGAAATAGGGACAGTTTCTGCAGCAATAAAACTGTGAATGATTCGTGCGTGTTTAAGTGCCTCTAGATCAGAAGATCAGATTGAGTTTATAAAGGATTCACGTAAGATACTGTTAGATGTTATCTTAAATAACTGTTATATTTTAATATCAGAATTTACACTATTTTTTACGAATATTTCGAACTGCTGAACTTTTCGAATTTTGAAATTCATATTCCTACTTGCGTGTTTCTTATCAGAAGTCTTTATGTATCATACAGTGTGTTTGTAACAAATATAATCAATTGTAATGGAAATATTTTTAATTATTTATTCTTTTCTGTTTTTTTAATTCATATTTCATGAAAGATGAAAATTTAATGAATTATAAATGACAGAATAAGAATACACTTTTAAATGCATGAATTCAAATTAATTAATATTTTTTATATTAATTCTAAGTTTTTATATCATATGCCAAATATGGGCAAGACTGCAAAGTTAAAAATATTTCATTCTCAAGTCAAGATCTTATAATTTCGGGTTTAAATCACAGATAAATTGTACATAATAAAGTAATGCGTGTATGTCCTGCAGCGCGGGACGAATATCCCGTAAGTAGCCTCATGGATGGAATTAAGTAGCAATGTCTGTTGTGATGGTTTGATTTGATTTGGTTTGTCGTTCTACGGTCATTTTTTGCACACTTTAGGTTAGTTAGACAGGAATCTATAGTGTAACGTGGATTTCGAAATACTCACAAAGTTCCATGCCAGTGCCTGTGGTAACAAAGGCCAGAGTGCTATCCAATTGGCCATCAGGTCGTTATATTGCAATGGTACATCCGTAGGTAGAAGTCTGATTTGGTCTGTGCCAATGAAGACGAAAGATGAGAGGTTTTCTTTTTTTTACGCCAAATGCTCTACAATCATATTAAACTACGACCTACGGTTTAAAGTAGATTCTGAATCGCTACAAACATCTAAGGCCACTGTCGGACATCGAACCCAATTTCTTTGGCACAGAGCGATAGTCAGTCGGCCGTCAGGTGCACAATTAAATAGTTAATTTTAATAAATAATTTAATAAATAAATGGATATATTCAATTTAGTGATCAATCTATAAAGTCTAGGACACTACGTAGTCAAATATCTACTTTATTTTGATAATTTATACTTAAATATCAGAACGAATGACTTAATGAATATAATGTTTAATTTTGCAACTAAAAGTCTTAGCTCTAAAATTAGACAAATTAAAACGAAAATATTCCTCAAGGGACAGGCACAATAAATCTGTAAGTGAGATATTACTTAAGATGATCGCAGTTTTAGAGGGTGTCATCATTCCTATTATAACCTCTGAAGATGTACTAGTCTAACTGTGGAGTCCCAAATTCGGGTAATTTGTATAATAGTAACTTTGTATAATAATAACTTTTGTTGCGTATCTTACTTTCGAATAGTTAAACACATCAGGTCAAAGTATCCAGTATCTGCAAACAATATAAGTGTCTAGAAAAAAAATGATTCGCAATTTTCAGGTCAAATAACCCGTGTGAAAATTAAAATTAAAAAAAAAAGAATTATTTAAATTGTAGAATTTCGTAACATCGAATATGAATTTCATAATGAATAATCAATTAAGGTTTTCTTTAATTAAAATTTAACGAAGCGAAGTTATCTCTCTGAATATAACATGCTCTTGAAACATTTGCCAGGTTAACATTTGAAGTTCTTTTTTAAACATGCGTAATGTATTGAAAAAATATTTTTCTTTAGTAATTAAAATAAAAAATTCTAACTTAAAGAGGAGATCTTGACATAAACACGTATCAATTTCTGAAATGCAAGTAATCTTTCAAGTTTAAGTCCACAAGAACATATATGAATTTCATTCGTTTCAATTAAATAGAATGAGTACCCATTATTTTCCTTACTGAGAACATGGTTCTTATTCCGTATTCCCTAAACAGAAACAATATAATTAGATTTCCCACAATTCCTTCTTCTTTAGTGAAGTAGCTCTGATTAGGTAATGAATGAAACATTTTCTTTCATCTTTTTCTGATGCGACTAATGTCTGTCTATTAAAGCCCTCCAACCTCATGAAAGAAAGCTTTGAATGAAATCTTGGGTGTAATGGAATGTTCCTAGAAGCCTTTTATAGATTCTTTTATCTGTAACTGTTTACGTTTACAGAGGATTGTGTTCTTGTGCCCTCTAGGGATCCGCCCTTTCGCTGCATCTGCATTTGCAATGGAGGAAACACCTCCTGTTAATAAAGAACTCCTTCTGTCTACGTTTGTTACCTTGGATTTCCAAGAAACAAATCATTTTGATACGTTTCTTTAATAAAATCAAATAATGTCAGATTTAAAGACAAATTTCGGTTCTGTGGTATAGCGTATAATGTGTAGTACTAAATAGATGATGTGTAATTCTATGAATTTAATTTATGCGTACTGTTCAATCAAATTAATTTCTACATCACAAGCGACATATTTTTATGATAGTAATATAAGGAAACTAGCAAAGTATTAATTTTAAATAAAGTAGTAGTTAAAAGTAAATTTAAGGGCAAAAATAATTTTAATATCATCATGTACTTCAATACAAAAAATCATCGAATTACATATCTTTAAAGCAGTCTACAAATTAATTTATTACGTAGTAAAATATACATTTTTTAAGTAATTGATTTTTAAAAAATTACCACTCACTTATCACACATAAACATGTCTTAATTTAGTATAGCATTTCCATTAAATTAATCCACATTTTATTTTTTACCAAAGAATGAAAAACTTAAAATTCAACTCGCATTTAAACTAATACATAATCTGTTTATAAAAAATACTATTAACGCTGTAAAAAGTTTAATATCATAAAAAAAGTAATTATTTGAATACTTTCTGCTTATTGATAGAAAAGTTTGATTTATTAATAAATCTCATTATTTAAATCCAAAGATTTGCTTCTTTAAAAAATGATTACTTAAAGAACAAAAAGGCATTTTTTTATTTTAATCAAATTACTCGAATTAAAAAGAAGATTTTGAATTTTCCAGCAACTGATTTTCAATAAGTCATATTGCCATCACAGACCTAAAACAAACACCTCAAAATCATTTCGAAAAAAAAAATCTTCGTTTGTTCAAACCAGACCGCATTATCTCCAATTTTTCAACGAAAGAAAGTTGACTAACACTTTTGGCCTTATAGATTTGCAAACGCGGCCAAATCCAACTCAAATATTGACGATTGAGATTTGCCCTTGCTGCGAAAGCAGTCCAAAACTCCGTGCAATTTAATAAAAAGGTGGTTTTCTAAACTAATTAATTAGTAATGTCATCACGGACCAACACCGGAGGCTCCTCATTATCTTAACAAAGGCTTTCATCCTGCGAAATGCTTTAAATGCGAATAAATTTGTGACAAAAAATTGTTAATTAAGTTCCAAATTATACATTGCAATTTTAATTTTTTGTCTCTGATCGTGTTCCAGATGATAATGAAGCCGGCTTTGAAAAGACCAGGTTCAGAAAAAAAAACTTTTGGTGTTAATTTGGCTTTTCTTCAGTGAAAAATGAAGGTATCATTATGAAATATATTGAAGGTTACTGGTATGTGGCATGGGTATTAATTACTTTGGGTTGAAAGATTGATTGAGTATTTTTTTTTGAGAAAAAAAATTAAAAAGATGGTAGCAAAGAACTAAAAAAGAATGAATGGAAAATTTCCCCATTAAATTTTCGTTGGGTTTAAACCTGTTAATGAGTTACGATACAAGAGCTTTTGAATTTTTTTTCCTTCAAATAAATTGAGAAACTGATTGATAAAAAGAACATTGGAAAATAAATTTATAAAATTAAAATAATCTTTTTCCTTTTCTTTAGAAAGCCTTTTTTTAGATGATCTTTTAATACTCAATAAGATTTTTAAAAGCTCCTCAAAAAATAACATTAACAATTTTTTAGTAATATTTTCACAAACATTTTACATGCAAACATAGATGTATAATTTTTTTTTATTAAGGTAGGAAACTATTTAATTATAAGAATTTTAGAAGTGATTTATTTAAGCATAAACTTTGTACACAACACATTAATAACCAACAGGCTACTTCTAAACCACAATTTTAAACAAATAGTATACTTATCAAAAAAAGGTTTTTTTTTATTTACAGACAATTTTTTACCTGAAAAATTAAAGTGGAAAGAAAACAAATACAATTATAGTACAAAAAATCATTTCACAAATAAATGACTTATCAGTACAAACTTAATTATCAGATGTACTATTAACATCTCATAGAAATTACAGGCTTTACTCATAAAAATTGTTTTTCAAAATTATTCTCATCAATATCTTTCAAAAATTTTAATAATTTGAAAGCTATTTATAAAAAAAAGTCTGTATGTTTTATACAATTATTATTATTATCATCATCATCATCACTATTTTATCATTATCATTATCATTATTGTTATTATTATCACTATTATTAATATTCGTAAATATCTCCAAAGATTTTTTTTTAATGTGCTAAGGAGCTTCAATTTTTCTTATGAAAATTGATGGATGGCCCTTGGTTTAAAAACCTCTTTAACGAAGAACAACTTACAATATGTAAATACTGAACCTTACAAGAGAAAAATCACTTGCTAAAATGAACTATTTCTTGATTACTTTGCATGTGCGAAAAAAAAAAACATGGAAAACACTCACGCATCAAACCCTATAATAATAAAACATTTGCTTCTTCTTGAGCACTACATCCTGTAACGGGCCAAGGCAGTTTCTTCAATTTTCACCATCTTACTCTAACCGGTGCAATAGCCCTCTCTCTCCATGAATTAACTCCAAATAATTTTAGATCCTTTTCAATATCACCAATTCACCCTTCACCTTATTCCCTCAATTCCCGAAAAAGTTATGTTTCGACTGGTGCATTACCATGTCTAAACATATGATACAGCCATCTAATACGAGAGTCCTTTACAATTCTCGCAATACTATCTTCATCATATTTTCCATATATTTCATGATTATAAAGTTATCCACATGCTATTTCGCTGTATTGAACCACAGATTTATCTTGGGATTTTTTAAATTATTGATAGTAGATCTTCTGCTTTTTTAAATGACCAACATTCACTCAATAAAGGACAAGAATTGAATCATCTATTAGCCATTGATAATAGATGATCATCTATGGCTAATAATCTGTGATCTATGTGAATCATCTAATCATCATCTATCACCTGTTATTTATGTCAATTTTTATGTCAGTGCAGTTTGAGATTATGATCATTATCAGTCGTTTCAGATCATTATCAATATTTCAATAGTTTTAAGGTTTTAATTGTATAACTGTTTATCATTAAAGGGGGTGATAAAATATTTTACTAATTTTATTAGAATATAACTTTTTAATTACCATTACATAAAGGTAGAGATATAATCAATTAACTATAGTTTGTCTCAAAAGAAGTCACAATATATGTAGAAACAATCCGCTACTTGGAAAACCACATATACATACATATGTATTTATCAAAAATGTGTTTGCAATTCTAAGAAGATCCCTCAACGAAAAAAATAAAGAGCAAAAAAAAAAATTGCAATCCTAATAACAAAAAATAGATGAGATAAACCCGTGAAAAATTTTCTTCACAAATATATTGATCATATCGAGCAATGCTATTACAAAAACATACAAACTTATTTAAATGCACAAAATTGTAAAAATGTGTCAAATTACATTTTTATTTCTAGCAGGATTTAAAATAAAATGCTCAAGTGCAACTTAAAAATTTCAAATGCTAATTTAAAAATTTAATTGTTTATTCCCAAAGTAATGTATCAATCTTCTGTACTTCTTCAATCTTGGGTATTTCAATAGAAAAATTACAATTGCGATCAAATGAAAGATAATACTAAAACAATTAGACTATCGCATATCACTTCAACTAAAATATCTTAAACAATAGACTGAAAAAATTTCTTAAACACTAAAGTAATTACACCGAAATGGCTTTTTTCCTGAAAACCTATGGAAACAAACACAGGAAACAGGAGATGTTTTCTTCAGCTGCAGCAGCCAAAAAGGGGGAATCCCCAGCAGGCACAAGAATACAATCCTCTGTAAACACAAACAGTTAGAGATAAATGAATTTTTAAAAGGCTTCCGGGCACATCCAAGATTTCTTTCAGAAGACTTTCTTGTGTGAGGCTTTAAACGGAGAGAAATGAGTCGCACCAGGAAGAAAGGTAAAAAGAAAATGTTTGATTCACTCTCTAATCAGGGCTGCTTCTCTAAAGAAAGCAGGAATTGTGGAAAATCTAATTATATTGTTTCTGTTAAGGGAATAGGAAGAATCTTAAACCAGAACCTGTGGTATCAGAGAGGAAAAGAATCGGCACTCGACAGTGAGATTTATTTGAAAAAGGAATAAAATTGTGTGTTCCATTGGAGAAAAATTTTGTACTTATGTACAGATAAAATGCGTTTTTAAGTTGATATTTAATCCATTTCCTTCTGTTAACAAAAGGCTATATTTTTTTAGACACCTCTTCAAATGTTATCTCAATATGAAACGAAAATCTAGTAATTCATTAATGACATATTAGTGATACAAAAATATAATATCTTCCTCGGAAATATTTTTTTTATTAAAGAAAATATTTTCTATGCATTTATTTTGAAGTTTATGTATTGCAGAGATTTTATATTTTTAAGATATCATAAAATTTTGATATCTTAAAAATATATATCTATAATTAATTCAACTAACTAAACTCAATTAATTTATTACTATTCTTTTTATTAAAATGTTCTTAATATTTATGTTACTCAATTGATTTGAAAAGGCAAAACTCTTTTCTTTTTTAGACATAGAAACCCAACTACAAACAAAAAAAAAATCTGTTAAATTATTTTACTAAATTATTAATTATTTTATTAAATGGCGTGTTCCGTTGAAGGTGAGGGTTGGAAAAAAATTGTCTTCATGTACAGATAAAATGCACTTCTTAAGTTGATATTCAATCCAATTCAATTTATTACTATTAATAAAAGGATACATTTTTTCAGATACATTTATTAGTTTATTAATAGCATGCTGCTGTTACAATAATAAACTAGCTGTTTCGGAAATATTTTTTGTTAATGAATATAATTATTGTACATTTATTATGAAGTTCATATATTGTGTAGTTTTTACTATATTTTCCAGATATTATAAAATTTTGAATTTATTACAATTCTTTTTATTAAAATGCTCTCAAGTATGATGTTCCATAATTGATTTGGAAATGTAAACCTCTTTTTCTGTCATATATAAATACAATTACAACAAAAAAAATATTAAAATTGTTTCTTTTGGTACCTAATTAAACCTAATTTATTAATTTGGTTGATACCTAATTAAAATTAAATTATATCTAAATGCAACATTACTTTGTAAGTTATATAACAATGCAAAATTTATTCTTTCTGGCAAACATTGAAAAATTCATAATACGAAATTGAAATAGATATTTAATTCTAATTGGGCTTATAATTCTTAACATACGTTATAAAATTATATATCAATTTATTTCATCTTATGATTTTGTGTTTCTGTCTACTCCAAAATGATCTTACACAAAAATTTCAAAATGAAAATATTTTTAAAAGTTTTTGTTAATCAATTTAGATGATTTTTTAAATATATTTTTTTAAAATTTAGTAACAATTTTAAAGGAGTATTTTTATAATTTTAAATTGTGGTACATGTAGTTCTATATGATAACAGTGGAAAATTCAACCTAAGGTAGGTAATTAAAGTAGAATTCCGATATTCAGGCTAATAATATCTATGTTTAGCTTTAAGGTAATATTCAGAAATTCAATTTGTTATACCACATTAGTAGAAAAGTTTTAATTTTATGAATTTTACGAAACCTAGCTCATTTCCTTGAATGTCGAAACAGCTGTAACGTCATTGTATTCGACTCTGCAAATCAATACACAATGACAGCGGCACAGATATCTGATCCAGGAATTCAATATTCATTTATCCATTGTGCCGGAAACAGCAAATTCGTCCTAAATGTTCCGTCAAACATTGTGTCGAGACGCTAAATGGCAGATTTTAAACAGGCAGATGTTGATTGGGGAGTTCCATTGCATTAGTCAGAAATCATTCAAAACACGCTGTTTTAAACATCGACAGAAACTGATTACAGTGAGTAGATGTTTACTACTATTACAACACCTGGTTGTGTGGTTAAGTATTAAATATGTCCTTTTGAAGTAATTTATTCTTATATAATCTTTTGCATCTGTGTTTTAAAGAGGTTACATATGAATTAATGGACATCGGAAATTTGTAAAATTGCGATTTGGTTATGATTGCAATTCCAAGTTTTAACAATTTATTTCAAGAATAATATCTCACATTATAAAATAAAAAAATCTATTAAACTTTAACTGAAAACTTTTATCATTTAATAATAATACATTAAAAATATACGCATTTCAAGGTGTTCCGTTACTATGCGCGTATCTTGCCATCTCCTTTGCATGTTTGCGGCCTGATGGTCAATTGGTAAGCGCTCTGGCCGTCGGTACAGCAAGCTTCAGGTTCGAATCCTGGCTGCGACATGGATGTTTGTTGGTGTTTCGGAATCCACGTTAAATTTGGGCCTGATGGCCGAGTGATAAGCGCTCTGGCCTTCGGTACCACAGGTGTCGGATTCGGTCTCCTATGACCGTGGAGCGTCACAGAGCTCAATCATACTTCTTCTCACCTACATCATTCCCAAACTGTAAAGGTGCAACCCAGCTCTAGGCACAGAGATGTGGTGTAGTAGTAGTAGTAGTAGTAATCCACGTTAAACTGTAGGTCCCGGTCTATTTAGCCTAAAGTGTGCACAATATGATCGTAGAGAGACAAACTAAACGAAACCAAACCAAACCCTTGCATAGTTTGCTTGCATGTGTTTGCCCTTGGTATGTTTTAAACCCATTTAACAGCTACAATTTCAAATACCCTACCCAAATGGTCTTTCTTCCAGTGAAAATCTGTTTGAGGTCAACATTATTCTCTCGCCCATATGTCTCTTAAATCACTTTTGATGTCTGGGGTTTATTTTTCGTCCACAACACATGTGTTACATTTTATTGATAAAATAAACTGATGTACTAAGCTAAATAACAGAACAACTAAAAGTTTCAAGGTTGTTTAAAAATTAGTGGCCACAGAATCAAATGTTTCACAAAAACAAACATTCAGCTTGATAATTATTTTCTCTGCATTCTACTCGCATTCGCTTCGATTCATTGCTGATCAGGGCGTTTCCTCTAAGAGCAAGAAGTACGAAAATTCTCATCGGGGAGCAATTTCTTGAATCGTCAGCTGGTTGGCGAGACCGCTTTAGGTCCAAAACAACACAACCGTCTTGTGTCGTTCAAATTGCTAAGTTAGATGATCAAATGCTGAGTTATTAAGGATGTTTTTTTATTATTTCCATTGAGAAGTTTATAGGACAACATATATATATGTTTTGTTCCAATTTCATAACTAATCTAGACTTTATGTATTTTAATATAGGATATATTTTTCGTTTGCCACATTTAATAAAATCATTCACTTGTCATAAGTATTTTTATAAGAATTGTATACTTTATTGAATTTAAATTTTATAGAAGATATAATTTCTCACATTATTATATGTTGCAATTATGAAAAATGAATATTTATGTATATAACAACCTGTAATTTATATTTCAGTTTTCTTTCAATTTTACTGAGATCTTAAATAACATTGATTATTATCTCTGCGGTATGTTAAATTGGGAGGGCCTGAATGGCCGAGTGGCTACTGCTCTGGCGCTCGGTACCACAGGTTTCGGATTCGATTCCCGGCGGTGCCATGGATGTTTGTAGTGGTTCGGAATCCACTTTAAAACCGTAGGTCCCTGTCTGACACGATCGTAGAGCGTTGTGGAGAGTGACATATTGAAAATAAGGAAAAACTAACTGTTCATATATATAGTGATTAGGGGATTATAGTCCTTGTTGCTTCACATACCACTTCATTCATTATCATTATGTTAAATTGGGGTTGTTTGTTTCTGTTTTTTCGAAGTTATAAGAAGTTTCCTCTAAATGACAGTATATATGAATTTCCAATTAAAAAAAATATTTAATACACAATTTATTCAAAATTTTTATCATATTTTTTTTTCCTTTTCGAAATGCAAAATACAAGTTTAATAAAGAGTTTTGCAAGTGTAATAAAATAGGAAGTTTAAAAATATGTAAAAAAATAAATAAAACAATTTTATTAAAATTTCTTGCATAGAATATTTGATAGATTTGAACCAATTATTAATAAATTATTGAACCATATTTATCATAAAACGTTAATAAATGTGTTTACAGTTTATATTTTTTCACCCATTTCGTTAATGCATACTAATTTTAATGAATTTCAGTAATCATCGCAGACAATTTGATAGATTTGATCAGATCTTAACAACTATCTTTGATTTAACTGGAAATACAATTTATCATACCAAACGACTTTTATATCATAAAATATAAAGAAAACGTAAACGAAAAATGTATTAAACTTTAGAATAGACCATATTTTAAGTACATTCTTATTTTAAAATAAATAATTTGGCAAAGTAAACCTTTTCTAGAAAGTCCCATTAAATTTTGAATAAAACTTTCATTTTTAAAAACTAGTTTCATTTTGTACTATCAATAATATTTCTTTACAAACAAATTTTGCTCTTATAGAATAACCAAGAAAAATCATATACAAATATAGCTTACAGATAAATAGCCTAAAAAAATAAATTGATATTAAAACGTTTTATATATCTTTTAAATATGCATTTAATGTAAGTATTTTGGTCCTCTTTGTGAGTATATCATGTTTAAAATAACACATATATTTTTAATGATTTAAATAAATAAACTAAAACTATTCTGTTGGTCTAGACTTTATTGACAACACCTAAACATTTTATATTTTATTTTAATAACGTAATATATCGCAAATAAATATTTGTTTAACATTACCTATTTGTTCTGTTTTCACTTTAAAATCATATTTACAAAATGTTTAACTGTAACAGATATGTTTATATATTTTTCTTTTTTAGAAGGGAAAAAACCCCAGAATTTACAGTAATTTTTTTTTTTTTCTGTATGATATCAACTAGAAAAGACATCTTCACTTTTTATAATTTTATTGTTCAATTTACTAGAAATAAATACTAATAGAAAGCAATACTCTAAGAATAACTAATATTAAATTTTCATCATGTTGTCAAACAGTTGTGCTGAATTACATTTTTAATTGATTCCTATTAGAATTAACCTTCGAAATAAAATTATTTTAATATTATTGCGAAATTTAATAAATGTATCACTTTATTTTAATGGAATTGCAAGTATTGTGAAATATACCAAATAACTTAAAAGAACTAAAAACATGACTTTTATTATATATTTAAATCAAACTAATTTTTATTTTTTGTAACCATTTGAAAGTTAAAATTTTGTAATTATTATGTAATTCTAAGTGTGATGGTAGAATATGAATGCAGTAAAATCGACCTCCTCTAGTGCCACCTACATAATCACCCGTGAAAGATCTTAAATCAAAAATGTCCGCTATTTATAAAAAATATATAAAAAGTTTCACATTCTACTTCATACAGCACAAACAATACCTGATTAAAAAGACTCCTTTATGATAGCTTTGAAACTCGTTTTCATCGAACTTTTGTGTCCTATGGAGTATATTTATATAAAGCAGTGTAGTCTGTCGAGAACAAATTTCCTATCCCACTTTGTAGACAGCAAAATCTAGACCAAGTCCAGGAACCCATGTGGTCTCATGGAAGGAGAGAAAAGGGATGCAGCTACTGTTGTGATGGAACACCCTCAGGTAGAAGTCTAAGTTGGCTTGATGACGCTCACTTTTTAAAGGATAGGTTGTTAGCCCAGGTTCTACAGTCATATTAGAAAATTACATATAGCTTAAAGTGGATTCCGAATCGCTATAAATATCCATGGCACAACCGAGACCGGAATCCAAAACCTGTGACACAGAGTGCCAGACAGCTAGTAACTAGGACATCAGGCCCCCAGAAAAGATGTTCGCCTATAATGTTAGAATCGCTACCAAATTGGGTTGCTTAATAAAGCAATGGCTGCCACACTCGAAGCAATTTTGCAATGGCAGGCTCACTATAAAATCTTGTTCTAGCGTAGAATGTGAAAGGTTAATGAATTGCCCATTAAGTTCTTCTGTTCCCCCCTACCCCTACATTTGTTTCTCAGAGATAGTGTGCTTGGAATAGCTTGGATGCGAACTTTGGATTTAATCTAGATGGTGACAAGTTCTACACCGATCAGTTTGTAACTATAAAATGTCTGCCACCTACTGACATATTGCGTTTTGTGAGTTTCACATGTTTTCTATAATACGTTTTTCCCCCTACACAAAGTCCACAGAACATTTATTATTTCTTACTCCCTTTGAATAGACGAAATATCGAAATAATTTTGTAAATATACAAGCGAATTACTGGGATTATGAACCCTGTTCGGAAATCACAATGCAAAAAATAATTTTTCAGTGAATACCATTTTATTTGCCATTCAGTCTTTAAACTGCTTGTTGTAAGAGTTCCAATATAACATTTAAATCAACCATTTGTAATTTAAACTACAACATATCAAATGTATGTGATGCCAAAGCTAAAGAAACAACCCAACTAAATATATGCAACCATCCAAATTCCAACTTTCACTCTTTCAACCCTTTCCATTCTCTTCAAAGTGAATCACGATTTCTTTTCTCCACACCCAACCCATGCCCATCCCCTTCCTGACAAGTCCCTCCACACCCACTTTTCAGCTCCATTAAGAGAAGCAGCACGGTATGCTAATCCGCATTCACTCGGTATGCATGGCATGGCGGGAAAAAGAAGCAAGAACATCGTCGGAATAAAAGCAGCAGCGTCTGAAATGGCTCCTGGAGCATTAACACGATACTTAGCTGCATACCAGAGTGGATGGATGTGGGCTTTAAAAGGCAAAACTGTTACCCGGTGGCTATTTTTAGGTACCTTTTCCTGGATGTGTTCCCGCGAATAAGAGTTTAATTAGTAAAGTGCTGTTGCCCATGAAAATTCGATGGCTTACAAGTTGGGGCGTGGTCCCCCAGAGTGGTGGATTGAATTTCTGGAAGTTCTTTTCTCCGAATCTGAAAATGGATATTTTAATTAAGGTTTAATATTTTAAAATAGTGTTCATTGAGTTGTGATAGATACAAATTTTTGTTTAAAGTATTAATTTTGGAGATATTAGAGAATTTTTGCATAAAGTTTTTTTTATCGTCCGGTATTTTTCTTCCTAGCGCGCATGCTCATAGGAATAGCTCAGTAGTGCAGTATTACAGATACGCATGCGCAATAGGTACAATGTTACCTATGAGCAAGCGCGCAAGGAAAAAAAATAAAGGACGATAAAAAAAACGTTATGCAAAAACTCTCTATTAATTTATGATATATCCTTTAATCTATAAAGCATTCATATATGATATATAGTGGTAGCATTCAGATGCACAAAACTGAGGATATAATTTCGGAAAGAGTTTCATTTTAGTTTACCGAAGGAGAGCAAAAAGATTTTTGCTATGGATACTTTCCTTACAAAAATTATCCTTTCGGGCATAAATTAAAATAAATTCAATAAAATTAGAATAAACTTAGAAAGCACACAATTAGAATAAATTAGTTTATTTTAATTACATGATTCGCAGAAGTATTCAAGTCTTTCTAGTGTCAGAAAGTTTTTGCGATTCTCATACATACATACATACATTCTTCTTCATTAGTGCCACAGCCCCATGGTAGGCCAAGGACGTCTACTTACCAGCAAATTACGAGACAAGAGATGTTTTTCTTTCTATTGGGTAGAGATGACAGCCCTACGCTCAATGCTCTACAGTTATATTAGACCGGGACCTAGGGTTTAAAGTGGATTCCAAACCCCTACAAATATCCATAGCACCGTCGAACATGAACCGGAAATCTGTGGCAGCGAGTGGCGGAATATATACATGACTTATAATAAATATTTTAAAATTGACAAAAATAACTAATTTTTAAAATTAAAAAAAAATATTATATATCAAATAAATGACTTGAGATTAATGATTGATATAAGCACTACTCATATAAAAAAATTAAATCAATAAAAGACTTCTCAACTTTAGGTAGAAAAATAAAAATATCAGAAGTTAATAACATATTTCAAATTTTATATTAAATTACGGTTTACCACCATTTTATTCACAAAATATACATTAAGATTATCCAATCATGTAGCATTAGAAAATTCTGTATAGGAATTAATTATAATAATAAGGATAAAAATTTCCCGAAGAAGAATACATTATAATAATTAAGAAATAAAAATTTCCCCAAGTTAAACATTCAAAGTGCAAATATATTAGCTATTTAATTAGTGAAATAATGTTTTGTATAAAGCTCAACTTCAAATAATAGTTAACGAAACATCAAAAAAATCTGAGGAAATAAATGAAAAGTCAGTAGACTCAAAGTTAACTTTGTAAAAGATATAACATATTTACATAATTCTTTTGAGCGTCATAAATTGTAACAAATTAATTTAAAAAATTTAGCAATATAATAAAAATTGATATGTTATTAACGAAATATTATAAAATAAAATTTAAAAATACTTTCCACGTGAAGAAAAAAATGGCAGTTTGTTCAAATATAAGCTGAGTATAATCATTGAATAACAATAAAAACTTATTTAAATTAAAATGGAGGAAAGAAACATAATTACATAATAGTAACTTTTCAGAATATTTATTAGATTATATTAGTATTGATTAATTAGTTTGTGAAAAGGAAATAATTTTATAATAGCTTTTGTTAATTATTATGCGTTGTTTGGGTTAAGGTAAATTTTTAACATGTTATAATGAAAATGATTAATAATTAAGAAAAAATGTGTCTAAAAAGTAATTTTTTTTTGTTTGTTAAAAAAGTTTCTTTTTACGAAATTCATCAAAAATCTGTAAAAAACGTAGTATCAACGAAGTCAAATGCATACGAACATTCTTTATATAATCATTGATGTATATGAAAACAAAAGTTGGGATACCTCTTTGAGTGTCGGCCCGCCCGGCGAAAAACTCGACGTGGCATGGACTCACAAGTCGTTGGAAGTCTTCTGCAGGAATATTGAGCCATGCTGTCTCGATAGACGTCCATAATTGTGAAAGTTTGATGGTGCAGGATTTTGGGCACGAACAGACCTCTTGATGTCCCATAAATATGGGAAACCTGTCGGCAGGTTCTAACAGATCATTCGTTGGAATTGTCCAGAATAAACCAATCATTTTGGCCTGAATGGCGCATTGTCATCCATAAAAATTCCATCGTTGTTTGGGTAATGAAGTCCATGAATGGCTGCAAGTGATCTCCAAGTAGCTGAACATAAGCCTTTCCAGTCAATGTTCGGTAGTTTGTGTCCAATGAAAAAACAGCCTACACTATTATGGATACCGCCAGCTTTGCCTATGACATAGGTCCATGGTTTCGTGGGGTAAATCGAACCCTACCATCAGCTCTTACCAACTAAATCGTGACTTCGGACCAGGCCATGGTTTTCCATTCATCTAGGGACCAACCGATATGCTCACGTACCCACGAGAGTCTCTGCAAGCGATGTCGTTCTGTCAGTAAAGGCACTCGAGTCGGTCTTCTGCTGGAATAGCCCAAAAAGCCAAATTTCTAACATATCCCTTGTACGTAACATTGATTTCTGCGGTTATGATTCTGTTAAATTTAACTTTTGCAAGAAAAACCACGTGTCCATGGTGGGATGTTATGCCTGAAATTGCATACTCTCGGCACACTCTTGACATTTTTTAAATTCTGATTTGTTGGCAAAAAGCGTCTAGCTTTTAACTAACATTCCGCGTTCAAAAATCTGTGCGGTCAATCAAAAACGTAGTGAATAACAACAAAATGAAAACTCTGCGAAAGCACTGCGCATTTATACCTGTTCTACGCGATGCTACTGCCATCTGAAAATTTGCATATTGCTATCCCATGACTTTTGTCACTTCAGAGTATTTCAAACAAAGAATTAGAGAAGCATTTCAAGTCATTTCAATATAAGATGAAAATAGCTTTTATTATTTTCTGTAGGAGTAACACTAGGTTTCATGTTCTTAGATAAATAAAAACCCTTTTAAAAATGGAAAACAAAACAGTTAAATTATAAATAAATTTATCTGTATTTCCTATATTTTTTTTTCATTCTAAATGTATATGTATTTCATTTTTCTTATAAAGAAAATCGATTTTTACTAATAACAAATTATTATAAAACAATTATTGATGACCTCGATTTGACCTTGACGTGCTTATTAAAGAATTTTCAAATGGCAATATCCCTTTCTAATGCAGCTGGCAAACACTTAGACTG
Organism: Caerostris darwini; assembly: GCA_021605075.1. Classification (NCBI taxonomy): domain Eukaryota; kingdom Metazoa; phylum Arthropoda; class Arachnida; order Araneae; family Araneidae; genus Caerostris; species Caerostris darwini. The sequence continues at coordinate 346,236 of BPLQ01003121.1, forward strand.
CTTGGTCTTGGATGCCTTAAGGCAAGCGCTGCACAGACGTTACTAACTTTGCATTACCCAGAGGGCGCGTGTAACTTGAAGATAAGCTACGGACGAGGAGTAACAATGCCCCGCAACGCTCTACGATCTTGTCAGACCGGGACCTACAGTTTAAAGTGGATTCCGAACCACTACAGACATCCATGGCACCGCCGGGACTGGAACCCGAAACCTGTAGTACCGAGCGCCAGAGCGCTAGTCACTCGGCCATTCAGGCCCTCCAAATAACAATATAGAACCATTTAAACTATTGTAATGGAGATTAGTTTCATTGCTGCATTACTGCTGCTGTAGAACTCGAAGTTAATAATGATATACCGTAAATCGAAAATAATTATAAAAGTTTCTGTATATATATTTAGTGGTTTCGAATCTGAAAAATACACCCAAAAGTTATTTTTCCACTTTTTGACAAAAAAATTAACATTGATTTTTTTTTTTTTTCAAAAATTGAACAAAAGAAATTTTCAACTTAATGAAGACGACCTTTATGTATTCATAAATATGTAATTAATTTTAAAAAACTAACAAAAATGTTGGTTTTTAATTTCCTGCTTTTATTACTCCACTTCTGTCTTAACATGAAAAAAATTGCTACTGCACCAAATGAAGTAGTGGAAAAAAAAAACTATTCATACTGCGAGATAACAATGAAATTCTGGAGTAGCCACGCTGCTACAAACCTTTTGTTTAGGGTGGAGAGCCTCTACTCTTTTAAATAAGAATTTTTTTTACCATTTTTTTTTTCGTTCCAGCAGCACCTAAGGAGTTTTTATGCTTTAATTACCAACATTCTCTTCTCTTTTTTGTTGTTGGTGTGTACTGTTTGCTCCATTCAACCATTAGGGTGAGGTTCTTTGCTGAAGAACGATTAAATTGCAAAGAAGAAAGTTTTTGGAGTTTCGCGTGGGTGTTGCTGTAATGGAATTTGCATGAATAAAAACCATTATTTAAATCATAATGAGGAATGTCAAGTACTGCAAACATTTTATTCAACAGTGTAAACATCTTCTTAAATGTAAATATCTTATCCCACATCTTGTAAATACATTATTAATCGAAATAAAACATACCCTTAAGGAATTTATAATTATGTATTTAATGCAGGCAGGTATGAAGTTATTTTTAAATTGTTTATTAAGACCTTTTAAGTGAAATTGTTACATCCATAATAACAAATTATATTTAATTTAACATTTCGACTAATTTGTTTGACATGATTTCTTATTTTCCTCATTTGATAAGAAAAAAAACATTTTAATGAATTCAGAGAAATTCACACCAAATGGTGAAATTGATTCTAAAATAATGTATTAAATGTGACACGATGTTGTTTTAAGCAGTTAATATATTAAGTCCTGTTCTTTCTTAACAATATTAGACCTGAACATGAGAAAAAAAAGCAGATATTGAATACATAAATACCTTCATTGCTAATGTGAAAAAAATAAAGAATATAATACATTGAATACATGAATATATGCAGTCCTAATTTTAAAAATAAAAAAACCAATATTGAATATATAATAAAATACGCACATGTGAAGAAAAACAGGCATTGAATATGTAGGCAAAATAAATCCACAAACAAACTAACAAAAAAAAAAAAAAAAAAAAAAACAGTATAGGAATAAATGTAAGTTCATTTTTTAAAATTAACTATTCAATATAATAAATCTTCAAAAGTTGATTATCACGTTTTTCTTTAGTAACTCAACGCCTTTTCACTAAAAATTAGATTCATTTTCTCGTTATTTCCAAAGTTATATCAGTTTTGGAAGAACCTGAATTCTACCCTATTTTAGCAACCGTGGGATATATTTGCTACAAAGTTTTGTTTTCATCTGCCCTACCATTAAATAACTCTAAAATATTGCTTACGTACAGATAAATATGAAGTTTTCAATGTTGTAAAATGAAAAGTAATTGCTCATTTTATGAAATTCAAATTAGCATTCATCTATAACTGTAACAACCAGCTAGGTATAGAAAACATTTTTCGCAGCTCTTCAAATTGTAATAGAATAAAACAGTAAAATAATAAACGTAAGCGTTGAAATCTCACGAATACGGGGGTTATAGAATTGTATATACGAATATACGATTGCATGTACAAAAACATTATATATATATATATATATATAAACTCAAGAGCCAAAACATTATGACCACCTGTCAATAACGAGTTGGCCCACCTTTGGCGTGCAACACAGCTTCAACCCGCCTTGGCATGGATTAATACCACCACTTAATACCTGTAAAATACCACTTCCACCTGATCACGTGCCTTCCACGTCATCCAGGCGAGTTCATTGCAAAATAGCGGTGGTCATAATGTTTTGGCTCTTGAGTGTGTGTGTGTGTGTGTGTGTGTGTGTGGATTGAAGATTAGATTAGAGATGGAAGATGTAGATTAACCACCTGTTAATAAAAACAAATAATATTTCATCATAACTCAGTAAGAAACATTTATGCGTTTGGAATATACTTTTAACATCCCATAAATACAAAAAAAATAACAAATTATTTATAAAAAGCACTAGTTTTCATAATCGTAAGATATATTAGATAGTATGAAGCCTATAATTCACTTTATGTTAGTTATAAGCTTAATAAAAACACTTTTAGTAAATACGTGATTTAATAAGATCGTGAATGAGAAATATATATCCATATAATTTTTGTTGGCTTAGAAATAGCAAACATTTTAATTTAGAGGAGAAGTGTTTTATATGTTAATAACTTTCTTATCAACTGAATGTAATCAATTATTAAAGTATTTGACAAGCAAAACATCAATCCTACATATCGAACAAACAAAAATATTTATAAACAGTTAAATTTACTTGAAAAATACATATCCCATATTTAATTTAACAGATGATTTAAATAGCCATATTCTGCGAAATTTTCAAAATATTTTAAAAAATATAATATTTTATCGAATATTGCCTTTTTTTCCTATGATTGAAAATAATCACATGAAAACATATTTTAATTTAAACATTTAATAATATTCTTAGAATTTAATTATCTTCAATTTTAAATGTCAGTTGTACTAACCTCTAATATTTTGTTGCTGTTTTTAAAATACAACCATAGATAATAATTATTTCTAAACGGCATATTTAATTACTACCTTGGACAACATGGCAGCATTACAGTGGAAAACTTGAACGTCGCTGCAATCAGTTTCGGTAGATGTTTAAATGGGCAAGACTGCTCTGACTGCTCCTGTCTGAATTCAATCTAAATCCGCAATCACCATCTCCCCGTTTGAAGTTTGTCAATTAGCGTCACGGCGTGATATTTGACTGAACATTTAGGACGAATTTCTAGTTTATGTTCCACGATGTAGGAATTTCTATTGAATTCCAGGATAAGTTTTCAGTATCTCAGTCACTGAGTGTTAATTCGCAGATGTGATGGCAGCGTTATAACAGCAGTTCCGAATTCAAGGAATGGGGACGGGTTCTGCATCAGTAAGGCTGTAAATGATTCGACCGTGTTTAATGGCCTCTAGATCAGAAGAACAGATTGAGTTCATAAAGGATTCACGTAAGATATGGATTCTTATTATCAAAATAACTATTATATCTCAATATCAGAATTTTACATCCGTTTCTTACATTAGTTGTGTGTGTGTGTGTGTATTTCATCAGAAGCCATACAGTGTGTTCGTAACAAATATAATCAATTGAAATAAAGATATTTTTAAATATGTATTATTTAAAAATTTCCTTTATGAATGAATTGTAAATGACAGAATACATTTTTAAATGCAGGAATTAGTAATAATATGAGAAACATTAATTAGTTTTATCCATCTTAAAGGTTAATTATTTTATTCTCAAATTCAAATATGGAAATATTGGCGTTTAAATCTCAGATAAAGTGGAACGAATAAAGAATTACATTTTGGATACTGTGTCCTGCAGCGCGAGAAGAACATCCCATAAGTAGTCTATTAATAAATGGAGGTAAATAGGCATACTTCTGTTGTAATGGTTTGGTTTGGTATATCATTCTACGGTCATTTTTTGGACGCTTTAGGCTAATTAGACCGGGATCTATAATTTAACGTGATTTCTGAACCACTCACAAACATCCATGCCACCGCCAAAATTTGTACATATAGGTTGTAGTACCAAAGTTCAGGACGCTAGCCAATTGACCCTGAGACCCACAATTAAAGAATTAGCTTTAATAAATGATTTAGTAAGTATTGCTAAATGGATATCTTTAATTTAGTGGCCAATCTTCAGAATCTGGAACTCTAAATAGTCAAATGTCTACCTTATTTTGATATCAGGATGAAGGATCAGGGCCAAGATTCCAGGTATCAGGATAAAGCGACCTGATGAGATTTATATGTTGGATTTCGAAATTAAACGTATCAGATCTAAAACCAGACAAATTAAGATGAAAGGCTTATATCGGAATGGGCACAATTAATCTGTAAGTGCAATATTACTTGAGATGGTCGTAGTGGTAGAGGGTGGGAACATTCCTATTTGAACCAATGAAGATGTCTATCTCCAACTGTGAAGTCACCAATGCGGATGATTTGTATAGTAGAGATAATTTTTGTTGTATATCTTTCTTTCATACAGTGAAACACATCAGGCCAAATTAACTCATTATATACAAGCAATATCAATCTCTATGGTAAAAAAATGAACTGTAATCTTTCAGATCAAAGGACCAGATTAAATATTGAAATTTGAAAAAAAGAAGAATGATTTAAGCTGTATAAGTGTGCAATATCGAAGATGACTTTCTTAATGAATAGACAATTAATGTTTTCTTTAGTTAAAATAAGAAAATTACGAAACAAAGCTATCTCTCTCTGATCTTTAAGCATTTTCCAGATTAATTTTTGAAGTTTAAAAAAGCATGTGTACTAAACGATAAAAATTTATTTTTTCTTTAGTAAGTAAAATAAAACATATTAAATTCCAACATAAAGAGGACAATGCATCTTATCATAAACACGTACTGCTTCCTCTAGTGCATGTATTCCTTCAATTTAAAGTCCTCAAGAACGTACAGGAATTTCATTCGTTTCAATTAAATTGCATTGTCGAGTACCGATTCTTTTCCTCTCTGATAACACGCTTCTTGTTAAAGATTTCATAATCCCTAAACAGCAATAATATAATTAGATATACCAAAATTCTTCTCTTCCTTCTTTAGTGAAGTAGCCCTGATTAGGTAGTGAGTGAAACATTTTCTTCCATCTTCTTCTGATGCGACTCATTTCTGTCTATTAAAGCCCTCCAACCTCACAAAAGAAAGCTTTGAATGAAATCTTGGGGTGTAATGGAATGTGCCCGGAAGCTTTTTATAGATTCTTTTATCTGTAACTGTTTGCGTTCACAGATTATTGTGTTCTTGTGTCCTCTAAGGGTTCGCTCTTTCACTGCATCTGCATTTGCAATGAAGAAAACACCTCCTGTTCAATAAAGAAACTCCTCCTGTCTACGTTTGTTACCTTGGATTTCCAAGAAACAAATCATTTTCATACGTTTCTTTAATAAAATCAAATAATGTCAGATTTAAAGACAAATTTCTGTTTTGCGAAATAGCTTATAGTGTGTGGTACTACGTAGATGATGTGTAATACTACAAATGCAATTTACGCATAGGCCTTTTGCTATGTATTATTTGTTCGCAGTTGGTTGTTTAAAAATGATAATTATGTATATGAATTCTAGCTATATATTTTTTAGAACTATAATCAGAATCGCCTCATCATGTTAAATTTGCAATTTTTTCGTTATCTTTTTTTAATTTATTTCATCTGAAATTTGACTTAATAAGTGTATATTTTATTACATTTATGGCTAATCTATCTTTATATACTATGTTTGCCACTAGTTAATGCTAGGAAATGTGCGGAATATTTAATTGATGCTTTATAGTAGAGTATAAGATAGAACTATAATACGTAAGAATACATAACATAACTATAAACTTCAGATACACTATATATTTAAGAACTATGCACTTACGACGTTTTCTTTTGCTTGCAAACTTATAAAAAATAACTATACACTATAATATAGAACTATACAATTTGAATTTATATTTTTCGAACAGATGTTTATGCCGTTAATAAAATATGTGCTTATTTTCTCAAACATTCAGAAATCAAGAAATGTGGGTAGATTTAAATAAGTAAAATTTTGCATGCTTGTAAACCTCAAAACTAATGAATTATTCCGACAAAAAATAAAATTTTTTAATCTGATTAAACAAATTAATTTCTACGTTACAATTAAATTTTTTTTAAATTGTAGAGTTAAGGAAATTAAAAAAATAATTTTAATGTGTGTACTTAAGTACAAAAATCACCTAGTTACACACTGCTTTTAGAACAATCTGTAAATTGATTAATTTGTTACGTTGTAAAATAAATATTTTTTAAGTTAATTAATTATTAAAGAGTTAGCGTACATTTATCAAACATAAAATTGTCTTACTTTATTATAATATTTCCATTAAATTAATCCATATTTTAATTTTTATAAAGGAATGAAATTAAAGGTAAAATAAAACTCATACTTAAATTTTAAAATCGAATCTATTTATCGAAAATACTGTTGACGCTGTAAAAAGTTTAATATCATCCAAAAAAAGTAATTATTTGAATACTTTCTGCTTAGTGATAAAAAAAAAAATGATTAATTAATAAATCTCATTATTTAAATCCAAAGATTTGCTGCTTTAAAATGTGATTACTTAAAGAATAAAAGCCATTTTTTTTATTTTAGTCAAATTAGACAAATTAAAAAGAAGATTTTAAATTTTTGGGCCACTGATTTTCAATAAGTATTAGTGCCATCACAGTCCTAAAACAAACACCTCAAAATTATTTTGGAAAAAAAAAAATCTTCGTTTGTTCAAACCAAAACCACATGTACTCCAATTTTTCAACGAAAGAAAGTTGACTAACACTTTCGGCCTCACAGATTTGCAAACGCGGCCAAATCTAACTCAAATATTGACGCTTGAGATTTGCCCTCCCTGTGAAAGCAGTCCAGATCTCTGTGCAATTTAATAAAAAGGTGGTTTTCTAAACTAATTAATTAGCAATGTCATCACGGACCAACACCGGACGCTCCTCATTATCTTAACAAAGGCTTCTGCCATACAGAATGCTTTAAATGCGAATAAATTTGCGACAAAAATTGTTAATTAAGTTCCAAATTATACATTGCAAATTTAATTTTTTGTCCCTGATCGTGTTCCAGAAGATAATGAAGCCGGGTTTAAAAAGACCAGGTATTGGAAAAAAAGAACTTTTGGTGTTAATTTGGCTTTTCTTCAGTGAAAAATGAAGGGATCATTATGAAATATATTGAGTGTTACTGGTATGTGGCATGGGTATTAATTACTTTGGGTTGAAAGATTGATTGAGTATTTTTTTAGATTCTTGTGATTTTTTTTTTTTTCGATAAAATTAAAAAAGAGTGTTGAAAAGAATGAATGGAAAATTTCACCATTAAATTCGCGTTTAGTTTAAACCTGTTAATGAGTTACAATACAAGAGCTTTCTCAATTTTTTTTTGTTCGAATAAATTGAGAGACTGAATGATGAAAATAATATTGGGAAATAAATATAATTTTTTTTTTTTTTTTTTCTATAGAGATTATCTTAGACGAACTTTTAAAAATCAATAAGATTTCCTAAAACTCCTTTAAAAACGACACTAACAATTGAAATTTTTATAATACTTTGACAAGCATTTTATATGTGACCATATATTTATAAATTACTTTTTTATCGTTTATTATTTTACCGTTGGATTTTATTACATGCTAAAGAATTACAAAGAATGTTTATATACCTAGCCGGATGTTCCAATTAATTGTAGGTAATTGTTAATTTTAATTTTGTAAAATGAGCAATTTACTTTCATTTTAAGGCATTGAAATTTTAATATCCATCTGTATGTATGCAAATTTTAGATTTATTTAATAGTAGGACACATGGAAACAAAAGTATGTTGCAAATAGTTTCATTAATGTTTCGCAAATATATTCCACTGATAGAATTAAAGTTTTTCAAAAGCAGATATTATTTGTCGATAAACGAGCAAAAGAATCTCATTTTTAGCATAAAATTATTCAGTTATTAAAAAAAACATAATAATCTACTTTTGCAGATTTATTATTTTGAATAATTAATTTAAAAAAGAGAGCTTACTTTTAATTCTATATTGTTATTTTTTTGTTAGTTTTCCACATTCAGATTTAATTTATCTACATATTCAATGTCTGCTTTTCAACACTCACGATTATTATTTTATTGTTTGATTCTATTACATTCTGAAGATCTACAAAGAATGATTTCTATACCTAACTGGATGTTCCAGTTATAGATGAATGTTAATTTGAATTTTGTATAAAATGAGCAATTTCCTTTCATTTTAATACATTTGAATATTAATATTTATCTCTACGTATACATATTTTAGAGTTATTTAATAATAGGACACATGAAAATAAATGTGTGTAGCCAATATTTTCTTCATTTTTCGCAAATATATTAAATTGGCACTGAAATAGGATAAAAATTAAGGTTCTTCGAAATATTATTTTGGAAATAACTAGCAAATCAAATTAATTTTTAATAATCTATCGTTTTATTAAAAATAATCGTTAGTTACTAATCGAATCTCTTAGTTACTAAATGAAATGTAATAATCTCCTTTCGAAGATTTATTATGTTATTATTTATATATTATTTATTATTTATATATTTATATTTTTTTTTAATATTTATTATTTATTCATATATGATTTTATTATACTTTAAATAATTAATTTTAAAAAAAGAGCTTACATTTATTCCTACATATTATTTTTTTTTTTTTTTTAGCTTTCCGCAATTGAATTTAATTTATCTGCATATTCAATGTCTGCTTTTCTTCACGTGCGCATAGTTTATTTATATATTCAATATTGGATTTTTACTTTCAAATTAGGATTGCATATATTCATGTGTTCAATGCATACTTTTCATATTAGCATTGAATGTATTTATATATTCAATATCCGTTTTTTTACCATATTCAGGTCATATTTTTAAGGAAGAACTGGACTTATGAACCTGAAAAACCTACTTACTTAAACTGAAGAAATAAAAAATCTGAAATACATTGAACCTGAACCAATTTCACCATTTGGTGTTGATTTTTCCGAATTCATTAAAATGCTTTTGTTATAAAATTAGTGGAATCAGAAATCAAACAAATTACACGAAAAGTTAAATAAAATAAAATTCGTCATTATGGATGTAAAAATCTGGTTTAAAGAGTCTTAATAAACACTTTAAAAATAACTTCATACCTGCCTGAATTTAATACATAATAACGAATTTCTTAAGGGTATGTTTTATTTCGATTAATAATGTACTTTACAAGATGTGGGATGATATATTTACATTTAAGAAGATGTTAATAATGTTTACACTGCTGAATAGAATGTTTGCAACACTTAACATTCCTCATTATTACTTGAATAACGGTTTTTATTTATGCAAATTCCGTTACAGCTCCATTCACGCGAACCTCCAAAAACTTTCTTCTTTGGAATTTAATCGTTCTTCAGCACAGAACCTCACCTTCATGCTTAATGGAGCGCACACCACCAACAAAAAAGAGAAGAAAATGTTGGTAATTAAAGCATAAAAACTCCTTAGGTGCTGTTGGTGCGAAAAAAAATTTCTTATTTAAAAGAGTAGAGGACCTCTACCCTAAATAAAAGGTTTATAGCAGCGTGCCTATTCCAGAGTTTCATTGTTAACTCGTAGTATGAATACTTTTTTTTTTACTCCTTCACTTGGTGTAGTAGCAATTTTTTTCATATTAGACAGAAGTGGGAAATAATAGAAGGCAGAGTAATAAAAGCAGGAAATTAAAAATAACATTTTTGTTAGTTTTTTTAAAAATACTTACGTGTTTATGAATACATAAAGAACGTCTTCATTAAGTTGAAACTTTCTTTTGTGGAATTTTATCAAAAAAAATAAAATAAATGTTAATTTTTTTTTTTCAAATAGTGGTAAACTACCTTTTAGGTGTATTTTTTAGATTCTTAGTCACTACATAACCATAAAAACTTTTTAAATTATTTTTGATTTTCAGAGATCATTTGTTCGTTCTACATGAGCAATAATACAACAATGAAATTTCCTTCACAATAATTTCAAATAGTTCTACATTGCTTTTTGGAAATCCGTTAATAAGCACGTCAAGATCAAATCAAGGTCATTATTAAATGTTTTAAAATAATTCGTTAATTCGTGAACACATTTTCTTTATAAAAAAAGGAAGCAATCACAAATGAATATTTTATAATTAAACTGCTTCGTTGTCAGTTTTTAAAGCTGACATGAAAACATCTAAAAACATGACATCTAAAAACATGAAAACCCAGCTTTACGCATATCCAAAAGTATGAAAACTATTTTTCTACTACGCATATGAAAAATATTTTCATCTTCTATTCAAATGGCTTGAAATACTTTGAATCTTTATTAAAATATAGATGAATGAATACATAAAGTATTTACTTTTTCACAAATTAATCATTCAACGCTAATTTAATCTAATAAATATTCTGAATAGTTACTAAAATATAATTAGGTTTATTTCTTCCATTTTAATTCAAATAAGATTTTATTCTATGATTTCCTTTAGACTGTTCAGTTTATATTTAGAATAACTATCATTTCTTTCATTATGTGTTATTTTTAAACTTAATACTTATGAATTTTTATTACAGTGTTAAATTTTATTAATTAATTTCTTTGAAGTATTGATTTTTTTTTTCTTGTTACAATTCATAACTCTCAAAAGAATTATGTAATTATTTTATCATTTTCAGCTTTATTTTTCAGTCTACTGACTTTTCATTGATTTCCTCAGACTTTTTCCATATTTTATTAGCTTTTATTTGAAGTTCAGATTTATATGAAATATTAATTCACTAATTAATTAGCAGATATATTTGTATTTTGTATTTTTAACTTACAGTTTTACGCACTGCTAATTTTCCTCCTGGTACTTTTTCTTGGGGCAATTTTTATTTCTTAATTATTATAATTTATTCCTGGAGATAATTTTCTCTCAGATACATCACTGGAGGTTCTTAATGCCTATTTTATGAATAAAATGGTGGTAAATCGTAATTTTTTGAACATAATATGTGAAATACATTATTCACTTCTGATAAATTGTTCTGGCTAAAGCTGAGATGAATTTTATTGATTTGAATTCCTCATATATGTAGCACCTATATCACTCATTCATCACAAATAATTTATTATACATATAATTGTTTTTAAATTTAATCCAAATATATATTTCTGTCAGTTTTAAAATATTTATTACAAGTAAAGTATGCATAACAAACGCAGAATTTTTCTCCCATTAGAAAGACATTAATACATATATATTAAATCATGCAATCAAACAATAAACTAATCTACTCTAATTTTATTAAATTTATTTTAATTTTATACTTGAAAGGGCAATATTTTTTAAAAAAAGAATCCTTGATAAAAAAAATATTTTTGCTTCCTTCAGTGTAATAACATGAAGCTGTTCCCCAAGTTATATTCCCAGTTATTCATGTGCGTTATGTTGATAGCATTCAGAGGAAATGTTTTATAGGTTAAAGGACAATAATATAAATTCATAGCTCTAAATTTAATATTTTAAAATAAAATTTGTATCCATTACAACTCAATGGATATTATTTAAAAATATTAAACGTCAATTGAAATATAAATTTTTGATTCGAAGAAAAGAACTTCCAGAAATCCAATCCACCTCCCTCGGGGACCACGCCCCAACTTCTAACCCATCGAATTTTCATGGGCAACAGCACTTTACTAATTAAACTTTAATTCGCGGGAACACATCGAGAAAAAGGTACCTAAAAATAGCCACTGGGTAACAGTTTTGTCTTTTAAAGTCCACATACATCCACTCTGGTATGCAGCTAAGTATCGAGTTAATGCTGCAAGGAACCATTTCAGAGGCTGCTTTTATTCAGGCGATGTTCTTGTTTCTTTTTCCCGCCATGCCATACATATCAAGTGAAGGCAGATTAACATACCGTGCTGCTTCTCTTAATGGAGCTGAAAAGTGGGTGGAGAGGGACTTGTTGTCTGGAAGGGGATGAGCATTGGTTGGATGTGGAGATAAGAAATAGCGATTCTCTTTGAAGAGAGTGAAAAAGGGTTGAAAGAGTGATAGTTGGAATTTGGATGGTTGTATATATCTAGTTGGGTTTTTTCTTTAGCTTTGGACTCAACGGTAGTAAGGTTAAAATTTAAATTACAAGTAGTTGATTTAAAACTTATATTTAAACTGTTACAACAAGCATTTTAAGGATTGAATGGTAAATAAAACGGTGTTGAATGATGAATTATTTTTAGCATTGTGATTTCAGAATAGGGTTCCTATTCTTACTAAGTAGTTAACATCTTTGCAAAATTATTTCGAAGTTTAGTGTATTCAATTGGAGTAAGAAGTAATAAATACCCTGTGGACATTTGTGTGGGAGAAAAAAAAAACGTAGTATAAAACCATGTAAAACTCGCAAATCGCAATATGACAGACACTTTATCAGTACAAAATAATCAATTTAGTGCATGTTATCATCAAGATTAAATCTAAACTTCTCATCCAACCTATTCTGAGCACATTATTCATGAAAAAAATGCAGAGGGGGTTCAGAAGAATTCATTGGACAATACATTAAACTTTTACATTCTAAACGAGGCTTAAATTTTATAGTGAGCATGCCATTCGAAAGTCCTTTCGAGCGTTGTAACCATTTCTTTAATAGACAACCAAATGTGGTAGCGATTCTAACATTAGAAGTGATCAACTTTCCTCGGGGCCTGATGGCTGATTGAACTGCTCTCTGACACTCGGTGCCACAGGTTTCAGGTTCCTCTGCTGGTGGTGTCATGGATGTTTGTAGTAGTTCGGAATCCACTTTAAACCGTTTGTCCCGCTACAGACAATTGGGCTATCATTCTATCCCGTAAAAAGTCAGCGTCATGGAGCCAAGTCACACTTCTACCTACGGCTGTTCCATCACAACAGAAGATGCACTCCCTTTCTCTCCTTCCATGAGACCACGTGGGTTCTTGGACTTTGTCTAGATGTTGCTGTCTGCCAAATTTGATAAGTAACAACAACGCGTATTTTCTCAACAGACCACACCGCTTTAAAAAATATATTCCATATGACACAAAAGGTCAATGCAAATGACTTTCAAAGCTTTCGAATTTCTCATGAGGCATTGTTTGTCATGTGCCAAGTGAAGTGTGAAATTTTTTATATGTTCTTTTTAAACGGTTGACAGTTTTGAAATTAGGTAAGCTGAACCCATATTGTGTCATCACAATTTAGAATTACATAATAATTACAAAATTTAATCTTTCAAATGGTTACAAAAAGTTAAAAAATAGAAAAATAGATTAATTAGGTTCTCGTACTCAATTGGACTTATTAACTTCTCTCATATTTGATTAAAATAAAATTACTAATTAATTACTAATTTTATACTCGATTAAAATAAAATTATCCATTTATTAATTTGGCAATAATGTTAAAATATTTTAATTTCTTTAGTTAGATCTAATAGAAATCAATTAAAAAGGAAATTCAGCACAACATGTATGGCAACATGATAAAAATCTAATATTAGTTCAATGATTAATAAATAGAGAATATATATATATATATAAATTGTCAGTTGCATTTAAATTCCCATTTCATTACTTTTCTTTTAATGAAAACATTTCATTAATCCTAGATTGTATTTTTGTATTTCCTTCTATTAAGTTGAACAAATTATATTTATATATTATAAATTGAGCAAGTATATCCATATCGAGAAAAAAAAATGAATATTTAACCCTAAAAATTGAAAATGTCTTTTATATTTGATATGATAAAGGAAAAAAATATCTGTAATGACATTTTTTTTTTTCTCAAAAAGAATGATAAACGTTTTCCTCACAATTAAAAATTTTGCAAAATATGGTTTTAAGGTAAAAACAGAATAGATGGATAATATTAAACACATATTTTTTTGCAATAAATGACCTGTTAAAATAAAATATAGAATGTTTAATGTTGCCAATAAACTTTAGTATATTTAACGGAAATCAATAAAAATATATGTGTTACTTTAAGCATAATATACTCTCAAAAAGGACCAAAATAGTTACATGAAATGCATATTTAAAACGTATATAAAAGGTTTTTATATCAATTCATTTTCGTAGGCTATTTATCTCAAAAGGATACTTGGTATGATATGTTATGGTTATTCTATGGGAAGCAAAACTGTTTGTAAAGAATTATTATTTATAGCACAAAAAGGAAACTAGTTTGTAAATGTTAAAGTTTTATTAAAAATTTTAATGGTTTTCTAGAAAAGGTTTACTTTGCTAAATAATTTATTTTAAAAGAAGAATGCTTTTAAAATATAACCTATTGTAAAATTTAAAATATTTTTTCTTATATTTTTTTTTTATATTTTCAATAATATAAGTCTTTTTTTGGTACGATAAATTGTATTTCCTGTAAAATTAAAGGTAATTTTTATTTGCTAATCGAATCTATCAAATTGTCTATGACGTTTACTGAAATTCATTAAAATTCTTCTAATGCGTTAACGAAATTATTGAAAAACTTTAAATTGCAACCACATTTATTAACGTTTCAGTATATTACATTTGTTGACTTATATAGCACGGAAAACGGCTCAGTAAACAATTGTTTTTATTAAAAAATGCATTATAAGTAAATTTTAATAAACCAGTTTTATCAATAGTTTTTGGTATTTTTAATACATATTTTTAAACTCCCTATTTTATTACTCTTGTTAAAACTCTTTACTACTCTTGTATTTCGCATTTCAATAATGAAAAATAAAGTTTTGTGATAAAATTTTTGAGTGAATTCTGGTTTAAAAAGAGTGCTTTGTTTAAGTAGATATTCATATGTACTATAATTTAGTGGAAACTTCTTATAACTTTGAAAAAACAAAAACAAACAATTCCAATTCAACGTACCATAGAGAGGAAAATCAGTGTAATGTAACCAACTTCATGTTAAATGAACAATATGAAGGAAAGCCTTATTTTTTTATAATCGTCACTATGCTTATGTAGGAAATATTTGCATACGCTGATAAAAATACTTACGACAAGTGAATGCTTTTATTACATATATCAAATGAAAACCATATTCTAGATTAAAATACATAAGTTCAGATTCGTTGTGAAATTGCAAAATATTTGAATGCATCAAACTAACGTAAATTTTCAAATTTTAAATTAAAAATACAAATTATAATAATAAAAGAAAATGTGTTTATAATAAAAAAAATGAATATCTCAAAATTATTTCGTTCAATCAACTACAACAAACTGTGAAGATATTATTAGTCTACTGCAATTTCTTAAATATCATTTAAATAAATTTCTTAAGCTACTGTTTAGCTATTTCTATCATAAAACAAAATTTTGCATTTGAGATTTTTTTCAATCCAAAAACGTTTCTTGTTCAAGTAAGTGTTCGACGAATAATTTAAAAGTTCAAAATTATTCTCCTAATTTCATCATCTTAAATTATATTAGTATCATATGAGGAAATAATAAAAAGGGCTAGATAGCAACTCATCTTTAATAATTGATTAAAATTAAAGTTACAATATAGCACAATAGCATTAAGCAAATTAGTTTGTTCTAGGATAATTTTCAATAGTTTTCATTACATTTTTCACGCTAAAAAAAAGGTTTAAATTTAACATCGAATATAACAGTTTGTCTCATACGAGCGCTTTATACACTGCGATCGTTATTACAAGTTCTAGCGACCTGATGGCCAATTGGCCAACACTCTGGCCTTCGGTACCATAGGCATCAGGTTCAAATCCTTCAGGTGGCATTTATATTTCTTAGTTCCTCGGAATCCACATTAAACTATAGGTCCATGTCTAATTAGACTAAAGTGTGCACAAAATGACCATAGAGCAACAAACCAAACAAAACCTTCAACATATATATCATTCTTCAAAACTCTCAGTATAGAGAGACAGAGCCAGAGACAAGGGATAATTTGTGTGGAATGTATTTTGTCAGTAAGAGGCATTAAATAAGATCACAAGGTCTTCTTCGTCCCATGATACCCTATTGAAGTGGCTCAGTTGGTAGATTGTCAAATTAGCAGTTTGTTATAAAGTGAAATACGAGTGTTCGCCACTCGATATTAAAAAAAAGGCCTGAATTCAATGTTTGCCGAGAAGAATTAAACATTAAAGAAGAACCGAGAAGAATTAAGCCCTCCAAGAAAATTTAAAGCTGCTTTGATAATAATAATCACTGCAGAATTTGATAATTTGATTTAGTTCAGAAATTTAGTTTAGTTTTCTGTTCTGGGCCTAAAACGGTCTTGCCGACCAATTGACGTTTTGGAAATTGCTCTCCGGTGAGAATTTCCTTTGATTTTCTTTTTCAGTTAACTTTTTATTCTTACCGGAAATGCCCTGATCAGCAATAAATCGACGAGAATGCTGAGAAAATAACTATCCAGCTTAATGATTGTTTTTGTGGAATTTTTTTTATTTTAGAAATGCATATTTTGTTAATGTATTAATATTTAAGGATTAAAGTTTTCAGTTACTTTAATAGATTACTTTTTCTAAAATGTGAGATACTATTCTTGATAGAAATTTTCAAATCTTGGAATTGCATTCATAATCAAATCGCAATTTTATAAATATTTAGATGTCATTTTGGTCATACGCAACCACTTTAATGCTCAAATGCAAAAGCCTATATTGGAATTAATTACATCAAAGGGGCATATTTAATAACTAACCACACAATAAGGTGTTGTAACAGTGGCAAACTTCTACTGACTGTAGTCAGTTTCTGTCGATGTTTAACCGAGAGAACGTGTTTTGTCGATTTCTGTCTAATTCAATGGAACTTCCCAATCACCATCTCCCTGTTTAAAGTCTGCCATTTAGCGTCTCGGCGCAATGTTTGATTGAGCATTTAGGACGAATTTGCAGTTTCTGACACAATGGATAAATGCCTATTGAATTACTGGATAAGATTTCTGTGTTTCTGTCACTTCGTATTGATTTTACAGAAGTTGAATACAATGGCTTTACAGCTGTTTCCAAATTCAAGGAAATGAGCGAGGTTTCGTAAAATTCATAACATTAAAACTTTTCTACTACTACCGTATAATAGATTGAATTTCTGAATGCTATCTTTAAGCAAATCATAGATATTATTAGAATGAATATCAGAATTCTACTTTAATTGCCTATCTGAAGTTGAACTTGTGCTAAACTTTTAATTGCTTATCCCAAGTTCAGCACTATAATTCTAAAGATACAGTGCCTGCAATTTACAATCATAAAAATAATCCTTTAAAATTTTTATAAATTCAATAAAAAAATTTTTTAAAAATATACTGACTTTATTTTTTTTTTACATAAATCACTTTGAAGCACGTAGAAACACAAAATTTTAAGATGAAATAAATTTAGATTATATGGTTTTTTAACATATATTGGCTGACGGAATTTTTGATGTATTTCAGAAAGAATAGATTTTACATTGTTATAAACTTACAATGTAATGTTACATTTAGATATAATTTATTTTTATTTAGAAATCAACAAATACGTTTAAAAAATAACATACTTTTCAGAATTTTTTTTTATTTGTAATTATGTTTCTATGTCAAAAAAAAGAAGAAAAATAGGTTTAAATTTCAGATTCAATAGGTGAACATAAAAATTAAGAACATTTAAATAAAAATAATAGTAATAAATTAAATTCAAAATTTTATGATATCTTGAAATTGTTATAAGAAATCCATAGTACATGAACTTCATAACAAATGTACAGAAAATATTTCCTTTAATCAAAACATATTTCTGGAGCAGATACTTTATTTTTGTTACATCCTTACATCATTAATTAACTAGTAGATATTTGTTTCATATTGACATAACATTTGAAGATGTATCTAAAAAATTATAGTCTTTTGCTAATAAAAGGAAACGGATTAAATATCAACTTAAAAAGTGCATTTTATCTGTACATAAAGACACAATTTTTCTCCTACCCTCATCTCCAATGGAACACACATTTTTATTCTTTTTTAAATAAATCTCATTGTCGAGTACCGATTCTTTTCCTCTCTGATAACACAGGTTCTCGTTCAAGATTCTCCCATATTCCCTTAACAGAAACAATATAATTAGATTTTCCACAATTCCTTCTTTCTTGAGAGAAGCAGCCCTGATTAGAGAGTGAATCAAACATTTTATTTTTACCTTTCTTCCTGATGCGACTAATTCCTCTCCGTTTAAAACCCTCCAACCTCACAAAAGAAAGTCTTTTGAAAGAAATCTTAGATGTGCCCAGAAGCCTTTTAAAAATTCATTTATATCTAACTGTTTGTGTTTACGGAGGATTGTGTTCTTGTTCCTGCTGAGGATTCCCCCTCTGGCTGCAGCTGCTGATGGAAACATCTCCTGTTTCCTGCGTTTGTTTCCATAGGTTTTCAGGAAACAAGCCATTTCGGTGCAATTCCTTTAGTGTTTAAGAAATATTTTCAGGCTATTGCTTAAGATGTTTTAATGGAGGCGATATGCGATACTATAATTGTTTTAGTATTATCTTTTATTTGATCACAATTGTAACGTTTCGATAGAAAATATAAAAGTACTGGAGATTGATTCTGGCTTTGAGAATAAATAAATAACTTTTTATTTAACATTTAAAATACTTGGGTTTCACTTGAACACTTTTTTAAATCCTGCTAGAAAATAAAAATATATTTTTAGACAACTTCAAAGAATTTTGTGCATTTGATAAGTTTGTTTGTTCTTGTAATGACATTGCAACATGTAATCAATACTTTTTTTTTAAGAAATTTGTTCACTGGTTTATTTTATATATTTTATGTTATTATAAATGTAATTTTTTTCTTTGCATTTTAATTTCATTTAGAGAACTTTCTAGAATTGCAAACATATTTCTGATAAATATATATATTTCTATTTGAAATTGTGGCTTTATAAGTAACGTGTTGTTTTTAAATACGTTGCAACTTCTTGTGAGACACAGTTAATTTATTCTATCACTACCTTTACGTAAACGGTAATTAAAAAGTTGCAATTTGAAATAAAGATTAATAAAATATTTTATCATCCGAGGGTGTCATTTGAGGGTGAACAGTTATATCTATGAAACTGCAAAACAATTTAAATATTTGGGCACAAAGATCTCAAGCTGCATTGACATAAAAATTAAAATAAATAATAGAATTTTCATGGCTAATAAATGTTTCTATGGTCTTGAAACCAACTTAAATCAAAATTAATTACCTTAAAAACCAAATTGAGCATATAAAAGAAATTTGATAAGGCCTGTTGTCCTTTACAGAAGTGAATGCTGGACACTTAAAAAAGCAGAACTACTACAATCAATATATAAAAAAATTATTAAGAAATATTTTTGGTCCTATACAAAAAAAAAAATATGTAGAGGATTCTTTATAAGATATATAGGATGAAATTGATAATGTATCAATTGCAAAGGTATCTCGTATTAGATGACTGTAGCATATGTTTAGATATGACAATGCAATTCCAACTAAAAAATATTACTTTTTTAAAATTTGAGGGAATAAAGCGAAGAGGAAGATCTCCCAATAGGTGGATTGAAGATGTCGAAAAAGATTTAAAATTAGAGTTAACCAATGGATGGAGGGCTAATGCATCGGATAGGGTAAGATGGAGGAAACTTGGAAAGACAGCCTTGGCCTGTAATAGGCTTGTAGTGCTCAAAAAAAGAAAATATTTTTTATTTTGTTTGATGGAGTGTTCTCAATTTGTTTTTATTTCTGACATGTAATGCTATCAAGACATAGCTCACTGTAGAGAGAGATTTTTCTCCCATAAAGATCAGTTTACATATTGTAAAATCTTGTTCGTTAAAGTTGTTTCTCAATCAAGGGATTTTCGCAAGAAAAATGAAGATCTTCCGCATACAAAAAAAAAAATACTTGGAGAGATTTATTAATATTGATATCAATAATAATAATAATAATAATAAAAATAAATAATAATAATAATGATGATGATAATGAAGATTGTATATAATATACTAAACTAACTCCCTGGCACAGTCCATGTTGAACCATGTCCTTCTGCCTGCTGGCAGATTCCGAGATAGATGTTGTATTTTTACGAGGTAGGGTTGTCAGCTCTGCGCCCAACTTTCTACGGAAGTATTACCATCGAGATCGAGATCTACGGTTTAAAGTGGATGTATGTAGCATGCACATTTTCTTTAACTAATAGCATTCAACTTATTAAAATATTAAACAGGTAATAATCAGAATCTTGAAAGACATTTTTTTATCAGTAAAACCTATAAATTAACTAAAAGTAATTTCTATAAAAGATTATTAGTGCATCTGTTAATAATATATACATTGATAAGTAATCTATTTGTCAATGATTTTTTTTATGCTTTAATTGCATTTTTTTCTTTTGTACTATAATTTTTCAATTAAGTAGACTGTCAATCGAAAAGAATTTTTTTTTTGATAAGTATAATATATGTGTTTAAAATTGCGGTTTATAAGTAGCCTGTTGGTTATAAATGTGTTGTGTACATAGTTAATACTTAAATTAATTAATTCTAAAAATCTTATAAGTAAATAGTTCTATGCCATCAATCTGACAATAATAAAAAAGTAATTTATAATTCTATGTTTACAAGTAAAATGTTTTGGAAGCATTATTAAAAAATATTAGTTATTATTGTTGTTTTAGAAGAACTTTTAAAACTTTTATTGACTTTTTTAAAAGCTCATAAAAAAACCTTTCTATAGAAAAAAAAAAAAAAATAGTTTACATTTTTTATATTTAATTTCCAATATTCTTTTTATCAATCAGTTTCTTAATTTATCTAAAGAAAAAACTGCGAAAGATCTTGTATTGTAACTCATTAACTAGTTTAAACCCTACGAAAATTTAATGGGGAAATTTTCCATTAATTCATTTTTAGTTCTTTTCAGCACTCTTTTTCAAATTTTTCTCAAAAAAAAAATCTACAAGTATTTAAAAAAAATACTCAATGAATCTTTCAACCCAAAGTAATTAATACCCATGCCACATACCAGTAACCTTCAATATATTTCATAATGATATCTTCATTTTTCACTGAAGAAAAGCCAAATTAACACCAAAAGCGTTTTTTTTCTATACCTGGTCTTTTTAAACCTGGCTTCATTATCATCTGGAACACGATCAGAGACAAAAAATTAAATTTGCAAAGTATAATTTGGAACTTAATTAACAATTTTTTGTCTCAAATTTATTCGCATTTAAAACATTCTGTATGTCAGAAGCCTTTGTTAAGATAATGAGGAGCCTCCAGTGTTGGTCCGTGATGGCATTGCTAATTAATTAGTTTAGAAAACCACCTTTTTATTAAATTGCACAGAGTTCTGGGCCTGCTTTCGCAGTGAGGGCAAATCTCAAGCGTCAATATTTGAGTTGGATTTGTCCGCGTTTGCAAATCTGTGAGGCCGAAGGTGTTAGTCAACTTTCTTTCGTTGAAAAATTGGAGTTAATGTGGTTCTGGTTTGAACAAATGAAGATTTTTTTTCAAAATAATTTTGAGGTGTTTGTTTTAGGTCTGTGATGACAAAATGACTTATTGAAAATCAGGGGCTAGGAAATTCAAAATCTTCTTTTTAATTTGTGTAATTTGACTAAAATAAAAAAAATGCCGCTTTGTTCTTTAAGTAATGATATTTTAAAGAAGCAAATCTTTGGATTTAAATAATGAGATTTATTAATCATATAAAAGTTTCTATCAATAAGGAGAAAGTATTCAAATAATTACTTTTTTTTTTTTTTGGATGTTATTAAATTTTTTACAGCATTAACAGTATTTTTGATAAATAAATTCTCAATTAAAGTTAATGTTGAATTTTACCATTAAAATATGTATTACTTTATTATGACATTTCCATTAAAATAAGACAATTATTGCAGAAATTAATTTTTGAAAATTTTGGAAAACTTTATTTTTTTTTTTTTATGTTGTAATAATTAATTGGTTTGTGATTTTTACCAATATGCACTATATTATTTATTTAACTATAATTAAATCATAGACCAATTGGAAAGCAGTTATAATTAAATAGTTTTTACATTAAAAAATATTAATATTTTGGTAAATAAGGAGCTAAATAAATTTGCCCTAATATACACTTTACATAGTTAATTTGATTTAATTACTTATCTGATGAAAATCTAAATTACTTTCAAAAATTGTATATTACTTGCCAGATATTGCCGCTATGTAGGAATAAACATACATTTCTATTACTGTTTGATTCCATTATATTCTAAAGAGCTAAAAGAAATGTTTTCTATACATCGCTAGATGGTCCAGTTATAGATAATTGTTGGTTTGAATTTTGTGAAATGCGCAATTTTCTTTCATTTTATGACATTGGAATCTTAATATTTATCTGTACGTATGCATATTTTAGAGTTATTAAATATTAGAACACAAGAAAACAAAACTTTGTAGCAAATATATCCCACGGTCACTAAAATAGGGTAGAATTCAGCTTCTTCCAAAATTGATACTATTTTAAAATAACGAGCAAATGAAATTCATTTTTAGTGATAAATAGTTCAATTACTAAATAAAGCGTAATAATCAACTTTTGAAGATTTATCATTTTGAGTAATAAATTAAAACAAGTGAATTTACATTTATTCATGTTTTGTTATTTTTCTGTTAGCTTTCCACATTCAGATTTAATTTATTTTCATATTTAATGCATACTTTTCTTCACACGCGCATACTTTATTTATATATTCAAGATTGGATTTTTATTTTTTACGTTAGTATTGCTTATATTCATGTATTCAATGCATATTCTTCCTTTTTTCACATTAATATTGAATACATTTATGTGTTCAATATCTGTTGTTTTTCGCATTTTCAGGTCTAATATTTTTAAGAAAAAATAGGACTTAGTTGCTTAAAACGTCATTGCGCCACATTTAAACCATTATTTTAGAATCAATTTCACAATTTGGTGTGGATTTCTCTGAATTCTTTTACACGCTTTTGTTATAAAATGAGTTAAATCAGAAATAACGTAAAACAATTACTCGAAATGTTAAATAAAGTATAATTCGTTATTATGGATGCAAAATTCCTTAAAAGGTCTTAATAAAACTTTTAAAAACAATTTCAGCCCTGCCTGCATTAAGTAAATTAGAATTTCCTAAATTAATGCATTCAATGCATTTTTAAATTTTTTTTTCACAATAGCATTGAATGTATATGTATTCAATATCCCTTTTTTCATATGCTGGTCTAATATTTTTAATAAAGAACAGGAGTTAAGAACCTGAAATAACTGCATGAAAACTTTGAAATGAAGAAATTAGAAAACTGTACAACCTTGAACCTGAAGAACCCACTTAAAACGACATAATGTCATATTTAATCCATTATTTTAGAATCAATTTTACCATTTGGTTGTTGATTTCTCTGAATTCATTTAAACGCTTTTGTTTTAAAATGAGTGTAATCACAAATAACATCAAACAAATTTTTTGAAATGTTAAATTAAATATAATTTGTTATTATTGATGTAAAATTTTGACTTAAAAGGTCTTAATAAACACATTAAAAACAGCTTCATACTGGCCTATATTAAATACATAATTACGAATTCCTTGAGGATATTTTTTATTTCAATTAATAACGTATTTACAAGATGTAGGATGAGATATTTACATTTAAGAAGATGCTAATAATGTTTACACTGTTGAATAAAATATTTGCAATACTTAACATTTCTCATTATTACTTAAATAATGGTTTTTATTCATGCAAATTCCGTTACAGCTCCACCCACGCGAACCTCCAAAAACTTTCTTCTTTGCAATTTAATCGCTCTTCAGCAACGAAACTCACCTTAGTGCTTGAATGGAGCAAGCAGCACACACCAACAACAAAAAAGAGAAGAAAATGTTGGTAATTAAGGCATAAAAACTTCTTAGGTGCTGTTGGAGCAGAAAAAAATTGTAGAAAAACTTATTTTAAAAGAGTAGAGGCCCTCTACCCTAAACAAAAGGTTTGTAGCAGCGTAGCTACTCCAGAATTTCATTGTTATCTCGCAGTATGACTACTTTTTTTTTTTTACTACTTCACTTGGTGCAGTAGCAATTTTTTTCATGTTAGAAGTAGTGTAATAGAAGCAAGGAATTAAAAATAATATTTTTGTTATTTTTTTTTAAATGCTTACATATTTATGAATACATGAAGGACGTCTTCATTAAATTTTCAAGTAAATTTTCTTTTGTTTAATTTTTAAAAGACATCAATGTAAGTTTGTTTTTTTTTCAAATAGTGATAAAATATTTTTTAGATGCTTAGTCAGCCTGAATCCAAAAAATACAAGTCCATCAAAACTTATAACACTATTTTCTTGTACTATATATTCATAAGCAATAATGTAACAACAGAATTCATCTTCATTACAGTAGATTCAAATTGTTATATATTCCTTTTTTTGAAAATTGGTTAATAAGCACGTCAAAGTAATATCAATTTCATTATTAAATGTTTTAAAATAATTCGTGGACAAATTGAAAAAAATCACAAATCAATATTTTATAATTAAACTGCTTCGTTGTCAATTTTTAAAAGTGTTTATATTTATCTAAAAACATGAAAACCCAGCTTTACGCATATCCAAAATATAAAAACTATTTTTCTACTATGCATATGAAAACTATTTTCATCTTATATTGATATGACTTGAAATACTTTGAATATTTATTAAAATATAGATGAATGAATACATAAAAGTATTTACTTTTTCACAAATTAATCAGTCAACGCTAATTTAATCTAATAAATATTCTGAATAGTTACTAAAATATAATTGTTTCTTTCTTCCATTTTAATTTAAATAAGTTTTTATTCAATGATTTCCTTTATACTGTTCAGTTTATATATAGAACAAACTGCCATTTTTTTTTTCATCATGTGGAAAGCATTTTTAAATTTTATTTTATAATATTTTGTTAATACTTACCAATTTTTATTACATTGTTACATTTTATGAATTAATTTCTTTGAAGGTTTGATTTTTTTTCCTTGTTACAATTCATAACTCTCAAAAGAATTATATAAATATTAAAATCATATACAGCTTTATTTTTCAGTCTACTGACTTTTCATTGATTTCCTCAGATTTTTTAAATATTTTATTAGCTATTATTTGAAGTTGAGCTTTATATGAAATATTTTTTCACTAATTAATTAGCTGATATACTTGTATTTTGTATTTTTAACATACATTTTTGCGCACTGCTAATTTTCCGCCTAATATTTTTTTTGTTGAAATTTTAATTTCTTAATTGTTATAATTTATGCTTGGAGAGGATTTTCTCATGCATACATCATTGGATATTTTTAATGTATATTTTATGAATAAGATGTTTGGAGAAATCGTATTTTTTTAACGTAATAAGTGAATTGTTTTATTCACTTCTGATATATATTATTCTGACTAAAGATGAGATTCCATGCAGTATTGTCTCATAATGATTTGATTTTTATAAATAACTAGATCTTATATTTCATTCCTTCATCACAAGCAATTTATTACGCATATAATTTTTTTTAAATTTTACTAAATAGATATTTTTATCAGTTTTAAAATATTAATTACAAGTTATGTATGTATCGGGTCCTGATGACCGAGTGACTAGCGCTCTAGTGGTGATACAGCAGGTTTCACATTTGAGTCCCAGTGGTCTCAGGGATGTTTGTAGTGGTTCGGAATCCACTTTAAACAGTAGGTCTCAATCTAGTATGGCTGTAGAGCGGTGATCGTAGTTCTGACAACCCTGCAACGTAAAAAGATAATATCCCTAATATAATATAATATAAAGATAGTACCACCGAAATCTGAAAGTAGGCAGGCGGCCATGACCTTTGCTGCTACGCCAATCATGATGAATATATGTATAAGAATCGCAGAATTTTTCTCGCACTAGGAAGACTAGAATACTTCTACGAATTATGTAATGCAAAAAAATACTCTTATTTTATGCTAACTTATACAAATTATACGTTTTCTAATTTCACTCTAATTTTATTTAATATTATTTAATTTTATACATGAAAGGATAATTTTTTTTAAAGGAAGTATACCTAATGAAAAACCTTTTTATTTTCTTTGTGTGAATGTTATGAATAAAATGAAACTGGTCCTCAAGTTATATTCTGAGTTGTGTCCAGATTAATATTTCCAATATATAGCATATGAATGATTTATAGATTAAAGGATATAACATAAATTAATACCTCTGAATTTAATACTTTAAATCAAAATTTGTATTCATCACAACTCAATGAATATTATATAAAACATTAATTAAAAAATCGATTTTCAGATTCGAAGGTAAGAACTTCCAGAAAACCAATCCACCACTGTGGGAGACCACGCCCCAACTTGTAAGCCATCGAACTTTCATGGGCAACAGCACTTTACTAATTAAACTTTAATTCTCGGGAACACATCGAGAAAAAGGTAGAACCCACCTAAAAATATCCACTGGGTAACAGTTTTCCCTTTTAAAGTCCACATCCATCCACTCTGGTATTCAGCTAAGTATCGAGTTAATGCTCCAGGAGCCATTTCAGGCGCTGCTGCTTTTATTCCGGCGATGTTCTTGTTTCTTTTTCCCGCCATGCCATACATATCAAGTGAAGGCAGATTAACATACCGTGCTGCTTCTCTTAATGGAGCTGAAAAGTGGGTGGGGAGGGACCCGTTGCCAGGAAGGGGATGGGCATTGGTTGGATGTGGAGAAAAGAAATCGCTGTTCGCTTTGAAGAGAACTGAAAGGGTTGAAAGAGTGATACTTGGAATTTGAATTGTTGCATTTATTTAGTTGGGTTGTTTCTTCAGTTTTGGAATCAATGGTAGGGGGAGGGGGGGGTCAATGGTACAAATGGTTGATTTGAACGTTATATTGAAACTCTTACACAAAACATTTTATGGATTATACGGCAAAGAAAATATTATTTACAGAAGAATTATTTTTCGCGTTGTGATTTCAGAACGTGGTTCAAAATCCCAGTAAATCGTTGGTATATTTTCAAAATCATTTCAACAGTCTATTCAAATGGAGTAAGAAATAATAAATGCCCAGTGGTTTTTTGTGTGGATGGGAAACACTTATTATAGAAAACATGTAAATCTAAATATGTCGCAATATTTCTGTAATATGTAAATAGAAATTGTAATATGTCGGTAGATGACAGACATTTTATCATTACAAAATAATCAATGTAGAGCATGTCACCATCAGGAATAAGTTCAAATTTCTCAGTCAATCTATTCCGAGTACACTATCCCTGAAAAAAACTAAGGAGGAGGGAACATACGAACTCAATGCACAATTCATTAAACTTCCACATTCTATATGAGGCCTAGATTTTATAGCGAACATGCGATTGGGAAATTGTTGGAGAGTTGCAGCCATTGCTTTAATAGACAACCAAATTTGGCAGCGATTCTGACATTGTATGTGAACATCTGTTCTCGACAAACCCTACTGTTTTATAAAAATATATTACATATGGCACAAAAGTGCGATTCAAATGAGTTTCAAATGTATCAAAAAATAGTCCTTTTCCACATCAGGTGTTTTTTTCCAAGTACTAAGTGAATGTGAAAGTTTTTAATGTTGCTCATAAATGGCGGACATAAGAACTCAATGGACAATACATTAACCTTTCACATTCGACACAAGATCTAGTTTTTATAATCAGCATGCCACTGAAAATATTTTCGAGTCTTGCAGCCATAGACAATCAAATTTGGTTGTATAGGGTAAAAATTATAAAATTTAATCGTTCAAATGTCCACAAAAAATAAAAACTATATTAATTTAAATATATATTAAAATGTAATGATTTAATTCTATTAAGTTATTTGGTTAACATGTAAATAATTATTAAGTTCATACTTATAATTCTGTTATAATAGAATAATGCATTTATTAATTTCGCAATAATATTAAAATATTTTTATTTTAAAGTGATAATTAAAGTTCAATAGAAATTCATAAAGAAAGAAATTCAGAAAGACCTTAAAATCCCGTACAACCAGCACAACATTAAAACCATGTTAATTAGCGCAAAGAGTACAAAAAATGACCGTAGAGCGACAAATTTAATACCATGTCGAAAATTTAATAAGGAATATATATATATAGATATATAATATAGTGAATATATATATATAGTGAATATATATATATATATATATATTATATGCTTTTGAATTCCCATTTCCTTATGTTTCTTTTAATCACGTCATTTCCTTCTTGATACTGATCCTGGGTAGTATTTCTTTCTATTAAATTGAACAAAAAACCGAAAAAAATTAAGAAGATAAAGCCATAAAAAGTGAAAATGTCTTTTCTAGTTGATATCAAAAAAAAAAATTCTGTTATTTCTGGGTTTTTTACTCTTCTAAAAGAAAAAAAATATATATAATGATAAACATTTTTCTAATAATAAAAATTTTGTAAATATGGTTTTAAGGTGAAAACAGAATAAATAGATAACTCTTTGCAATAAATTAGCTATTCGAATAAAATATAGATTGTTTTGATGATGTCAATAAAGTTCTTAAATCAACTGATATATTTTATCAACATAACGGTTTTAGCTTATTTAACGGAAATTATTAAAAGTATAAGTGTTATTTTAAACATATTATACTTGAAAAGAGGATCAAAATAGTTGCATCAAAGGCATACTTAAAAGGTATATAAAGTATTTTTTATCAATTTATTTTGGGTAGACTATTTATCTGTAAGGGATATATAAATATGATTTTTTTGTGTTATTCTATTGGAGCAAAATTGTTGGTAAAGAACTATTATTTATGGTAAAAAAAAGAAAATAGATTTTAAAAGTGAAAGTTTCATTCGAAATTTTAATGAGTTTCTCTAGAAAAGGTTTACTTTGCCAAATAGCTTATTTTTAAAGAAGAATGCATTTAAAATAAATATATTCTATTTTAAAATATAAAATATTTTTCGTTTACATTTTCTTTATATTTTCAATGATAAGTCTTTTTTAGTTATAAGAGCCAAATATTAAAAGGGATATGTTGCAGCTCATCTTAATGAAACAATTTAAATTAAAGTTATAATACAGAACAATGACATTAATCAAATTGGTTGTTCCAGGATAATTTTCATTACATTTTTTATGTTGAATTTATGTATATATATTTTTTATCTTTAAATGTATCACAGTGACTCTTACAAGATTATATTACTGCGATGGCTCCTGCAAGTTCTATATCATTCTCCAAACTCAGCAGTATTGAAAGACAGAGACACGCGATTAGTTGTGTGAAACATCTTCTGGCAGTAATAGGCACTTAATTAGATCACAAGAAGATCTTCTGCCATCCCATGATACCCTATTGAAAGGTCTCAGTTGGTGGATTGCCAAATTAGCAGGTTGTTACAAAGTCAAACATGAGTGTTGGCCTCTCGATATTAAAAAAGTCTGAATTTCAATCTTTGTCGATAAAAATTAAATATCAAAACTGTGATTCAAGAAAATTTAATACTACCTTGATTGTTTCATAATTTTATTTTTTTCAATAATTCCTTGATTTATAATAATTTTACATCATTAATCACTGCAGCATTAAGCCATCTAATTTAGAAATTTAAGTAAAACAAGATGTTTATGTTGTTTTGGAGCTAAAGTGGTCTTACAACCAACTGACAATTCCGGAAATTGCTCCCTGATGAGAATTTCCGTAACTTTTTGCTCTTAAAAGAAACGGCCTAATAAGCAATGAGTAGAATCGAATGCGGATAGCGGGAAAATAATTGTCAATCTGAATGTTTGTTTTTGTGGCTACAATTCTTAGACAACCTTGAAATTTAATTTTTCCTGTTATTCAGTTTCGTACATCAGATTTTTTACCAATATACACTGAAGTGACAAAAGTCATGGGATACCTCTTAATATCGTGTCGGCCCTCCTTTCGCCCGGCGAAGTGCAACAACTCGACGTGGCATGGACAAGTCGTTGGAAGTCTTCTGCAGGAATATTGAGCCATGCTGTCTCGATAGACGTCCATAATTGTGAAAGCGTTGATGGTGCAGGATTTTGGGCATGAACAGACCTCTCGATGATGTCCCATAAATGCTCGATGGGATTCATGTCGGGCGATCTAGGTGGCCAGATCATTCGTTTGAATTGTCCAGAATGTTCTTCAAACCAATCGCGAACAGTTGTGGCCCGGTGACATGGCGCATTGTCATCCATAAAAATCCCATCGTTGTTTGGGTACATGAAGTCCATGAATGGCTGCAAGTGATCTCCAAGTAGCTGAACATAAGCATTTCCAGTCAATGTTCGGTCCAGTCGCACCAGAGGACCAAGTCCATGCCATGAAAAACAGCCCACACCATTACGGAGCCACCACCAGCTTGAACAGTGCCTTGCTGACAGTTTGGGTCCATGGCTTCGTGGGGTCTACGTCACACTCGAACCCTACCATTAGCTCTTACCAACTGAAATCGTGACTCATCGGACCAGGCCTCGGTTTTTCCATTCATCTAGGGACCAACCGATATGCTGCCCCCGACGTGCTGCAAGCGCGTCGTTCTGTCGCACTCGAGTCAATAGCCCAAAAGCGCACAGTTCTAACAGACAAGTCCCTTGTTCCCACATGATTTCTGCGGTTAAAGTGTTGCTTGTCTGTTAGAAGACACTCGAGTCGGTTTTCTGCTGGAATAGCCCAAGAAAGCCAAATTTCTCCGCACAGTTCTAACAGACAAGTCCCTTGTACGTCCCACATTGATTTCTGCGGTTATTTGACGCAGTGTTGCTTGTCTGTTAGAATTCACGACTGTTTACAGACGTCGCCGGTCTCGGTCGTTAAGTGCAGGCGGTCGCCCACTGCGCTGTCCATGGTGGGATGTTATGCCTGAAATTTCATACACTCGGCACACTCTTGACACAGTGGATCTGGGAATGTTCAATTCCCTAACGATTTCCGAAATGGCATGACCCATGCGTCTAGCTCTAACTAACATTCCGCGTTCAAAGTCTGTTAATTCCCGTCGTGCGGTCATCATCACGTCAAAACCTCTTCACATGAATAACTTGAACAGAAATGAAAGCTCTGTGAAAGCACTGTGCATCTCTGCGAAAGCACTGTGTTCTACTCGATGCTGCTGCCATCTGAAAATTTGCATATTGCTATCCCATGACTTTTGTCACTTCAGTGTATAGTTAGAGAAATGAGCACATGGGGAGAGGATGAAAAATAACCCCCAAAATTCCTCATACTTTAAGAGACATATGGGTGAAAAGTAATGCCGTCGTCATGCTTCTATAGTCAAACCGATTTTTACCGGAAGGCAGATCATTTGACTAGCGTATTGGAAAAATATTGTGGCTGTTGAATAGGTTAAAATCAGATGAAGAGGGGGAAATATACGCGAATAAAACCAGAGCATCTAGAAATGCATATTTTTTATTGTAATATTATTTAAGGATAATAACTTTCAGTTACTTTTATAAAATGTTTTTCTTTGAAAAAGTGAGATATTGTTCTTGAAAGGAATTGTTAAAACTTGGAATTGCATTCATAACCATATAACAATATTACAAATCTTCGATGTCATATTGGTCCTGTGTAACCTCTTTAAAACTCTGATGCAATAGACAATATAGGGATTAATTATTTAAAAGATGCATATTTAATAACTAACCACATAAAATGGTATTGTAACAGTGGTGTAGTCGGTTTCAATATGGTGACTTTATGTCGAGCGTGTTTTAACGATTTCTGTCCAATTCAATGAAACTCCCCAATCATCATCTCCCTGTTTAAAGTCTGTCATTTAGCGTCTCGACGCAATGTTTAACTGAACATTTAGGACGAATTTACAGTGTCTGGCACAATAGTTTTCAAGTTTTCTGCGCCGCAGTCATTGCGTATTGATTCACAAAAGTGAATACGCGTTGCAGATGTTTAGAACTTCAAAGAAATGGGCGAGGTTCTGTAAAATTTACAAAATAAAAACGCTTTTACTATTATAGTATAACAGATTCAATTCTTAAATATTATCTTTAGGCAACACATACATAATATAAACCTGAATAACTGAATTCTACTTTAATTGCCTACCTCAAGTTGAACTTTGCACTATTATTCTAAAACTACATGTGCCACAATTTATAGTTATAAAAATACTCCTTTAAAATTTTCAACAAATTAAATAAATTTATTTTTTAAAAAAATCATTTAATTGAATAACAAAGACATTTGAAAAAATATTCTGATATCTTTTTGAAATTATTTACATATTAATCCATATATTAGAAATTATAAACCGCAATTGAATTTAAATACATTTATTTTAATTTCGGATTATTTTTTTTTTCAATGTTTTTCAGAAAGAATAAATTTTACAATGCAATATAACGTACAATGTAATGTAATGTTACGTTTAGAAATAATTTATTTTTATTTAAGAATCAACAAATTCCTTTCAAAAACATCATACTTTTCAGAATTTGCTTTTGTTTGCAATTGTGTTTCTATGTCAAAGTTTAACTGTAGGTCCCAGTCTAATTAGCCTTAAGTGTGCACAAAATGACAGTAGAGCGACAAAAAAAACCAATCTATATCAAATAAGAAAAAAAGATGTTTGCCTTTCCAAATCATTTGAGAAACATAAAAATTAAGAACCTTTTAATAAAAATAATAGTAATACATTAAATTCAAAATTTTATGGTATCTTGAAAATATTACAAGAACTACACAATACATGAACCTTATAACAAATTTCCAGAAAATATTTCCTTTCTTAAAAAAATTTCCGAGACAGCTAGTTTATTTTTGTAACAGCAATATGTCATTGATAAACTATTACATTTTTGTTTCATATTGAGATAATATTTGAAGACGTATCTGCAAAAATATAGCCTTTTGTTAATAGAAGGAAACGAACTAAATATCAACTTAAAAAGTGCATTTTATCTGTACATAAAGACACAATTTTTCTCCAATCCTCATCTCAAACGGAACGCACATTTTTATTCCTTTTCAAATAAATCTCATTGTCGAAGTACCGATTATTTTCCTCTCTGATAACACAGATTCTTGTTCAAGATTCTTCTGTATTCCCTTAACAGAAACAATATAATTAGATTTTATGCAATTCCTTCTTTCTTGAGAGAAGCAGCCCTGATTAGAGAGTGAATCAGACATTTTCTTTTCACCTTTCTTCCTGATGCGACTAATTCCTCTCCGTTTAAGGCCCTCCAACCTCACAAAAGAAAGTCTTCTGAAAGAAATCTTGGATATGCCCAGAAGCCTTTTAAAAATTAATTTATCTCTAACTGTTTGTGTTTACAGAGGATTGTGTTCTCGTGCCTGCTGGGGATTTCCCCCTCTGGTGAAGGAAACATCTCCTGTTTCCTGTGTTTGTTTCCATAGGTTTTCAGGAAACAAGCCATTTCGGTGCAATTTAGCCAGTTTTTAAGAATGTTTTCAGTCAATTGTTTAAAATGTTTTATTGATGGTGATATGCGATAATATAATTGTTTTAGTATTATCTTTTATTTGATCGCGATTATAACGTTTCTATTGAAACTATATAAGAACAGGAGATTGTTACTTTGCTTTAAAAGAAAAATAAGTATTTCAAATGCTAAACTAAAAATTTAATTATGTTTCACTTGAGAATTTTATTTTAAATCCTGATATAAAATAAACATGTATTTTGATACATTTTCAATGAATTTTGTACGTTTTAATAAGTTTGTTTGTTATTTGTAATGGCATTGCAGGATGTGATCAATATTTTTTAAAGAGATTTATTCACTGGTTTAGACAATATATTTTGTTATGATGATTGTAATTTTTTTCTTTGCACTTTATTTTTTCTTTGTAATTTCAAGAAATTAACTAAAACACATTTTTGAGAAAAATATATATTTATGTCTGAATCTATGGTTTTACAAGTATTGTGGTTTTATAATTATATTATTCCTTCTTGTCAGTTAATTGATTTTATCCCTTCATTTACGTAACGTGTAATTAAAAAGATGTAATTTGAAATAAAAACTGGTAAAAGTTTTATCATTCCCTTTGAGAAAAAACGCTTATTTCTTTGAAACAGTAAAATAATTTAAGTATCTGGGCACAATAACCTCAAGCTGCATCGACATAAAATTTGAAATAAATAATAAAATTTTCATAGCTGTTAGATGTTTCTATGATCTTAGGAACTAATTTAACTCATCTTAACTTTAATCCTAACTTAACTTTAATCAACTTTGATAAGGCTTTTTGACCTTTACGGAAGTGAATGTTGGACACTTAACAAAGCAAAAGGTAAATTTATCTAGTAAATCTAAAAGTAAAAGCTATTATCAATATTTTTAAAAAAATCCTAAAAAAAATATTTGATTCAATAAAACAAAATAACACGTGGAGGTTTCTTTATAATCATGAAATATATGGAAAATGTGGTGAAACTGATAAACTCATGTTTGTGAAAATTGCAACACCATGAAGGAATCGTCATAATTGAATGAAATTTAATACACACTTGAATGGTAGTGGTACAAATAAATGTTTAAATGTTCAAAGCAAACAAACAATAACAAGAGATCGGAATCAATATTTTGTGTAGCCACCACGCGCCGCAATAAGTGCTGCTACACGACGTGGCATGGAGTCAAACAAATTGTGAATGTCTGCCTGAGGAAGAGCATTCCATATTGTTTGTATGCGCACCCAAAGTTCGTCTGCAGAAGCAACAGGACGAGGATCACGAGCGAGACGCCGACCAACGAAATCCCACACATGTTCAATCGGCGACATATCCGGGAAATACGCAGGCCAAGGAAGAAGCTGTACCTGCCGCGTTGCAAAGAAGGATTGAACAGTCCTAGCGATATGAGGGCGGGCATTGTCCTGTTGAAATACAGCGCCTGGCAAGCTTTGAAGGAAGTGAACAGCTTGGGGCTGTAGAACTTCACTGATGTACCGGTTGCTGTTCAGATTGCCCACAATTCTTAGCAATTGAGATCGTCCATGATATGCTATGGCACCCCAGACCATAACTCCAGGTGTTCGTCCACTGTGGCGTTCGATAATGCACTCCGGAAGGTGGCGTTCACCGGCATAGCGTCTGACACGAATACGGCCATCATGGTACCACAAATTAAAGCGGGATTCGTCAGAAAACACGACATGCTGCCAATCAGCACGACAGTCTCTATTCTGAGCGACCCATTGTAGCCGCAGGCGGCGATGATTTAGCGTGAGAGGGATCCTGTATAAAGGAGCCCTTGCGCGCAGTCCACGCTGCAGCAGACGTCTACGAATTGATGAAACACCTGCAGCTATTGACCACTGTGCTGCCAATTGTCTAGAGGAAGCTGTACGTTCCGCCAGCGCCATGCGGACCAGGTGTCTATCATTGCGAGCTGACGTCATATTTCGGGGTCCACTCCCGGATTTCCGAGTTGTCCGACACTCGTCCGTCCACTGCTTCCAAAGACGCATCACTGTGCTGCTGTTACGCTGCACACGAGCGGCTACTGCACGATAAGACAATCCAGCTTTATGAAGGCCGATGATTCTCCCCCGTTCAAACTCTGTAAAATGTTGAAATCTCGCTCTCTTTCGTCAAAGAGGCATAAGTAAGGATTGAGCTAACGTTTACCACTAGCAGATAACCACCGATAACCATACACGCCTCACTAGAGCCGTCTATTTATTCGGATCCATCCGCCGTTCAGAGGGCGCTGCTCAGCATACGCATGCGCTACGGATTTGAAATTCTAATCATTTGCATATCATGCGCTAATTTGCATTTCCTGAAAATTTCAACTCACTCGCGTAAGTCCTTCATGGTGTTGCAATTTTCACAAACATGAGTTTATTTTGACAATTGTAAAGTCATCTGGTATTAGATGACTGTGCCATGCGTTTGACTGTGGCATGCAGGACGATACACTTCAAGCCAAAAAGATAACTTTTCCATGAATTGAAGGAATAAGACGAAGGGGAAGACCACTAAGCTAGGTGGATTGGTGATGTGGGAATGATTAAAATTAATTAAAAAATTATTTGGAATTAACGAACGGTGAGCTATCGCACCATATAGGATCAGATGGAGGGAACTCGGAAAGACAGCATTTTCCTGTAACAGGCTGTAGTGCTCAAGAAAAGAAATATTTTATAACTATCTGATTTATTGCGTGAGTGTTTACGATGTGTTTTTTTCTCACGTGTAATATAGTCGAGAAATAGTCACTTTAGTAAGATAATTTCTTAGTCACTTTAGTAAGAATCTTTTGAAACACATTTTCTTATCAGTAAAACCTGGAACATAACTAAAAGTAATTTCAATAAAAGGTTCTAAGTACATCTGTTAATAATTAAGTTTGCACTGATAATTCATACGTTTATCAATGATTTTTATGTTATAATTGCATTTGTTTTCTTTGCGCTTTAAGTCTTTAGTTAAGAAATTGTCTGTATACCCCCAAACCGCCCCCCAAAAAAAACATTTTTCATAAGTATATTATTTTTGTTTAAAATTGGGATTTATAAGTAGCCTGTTGGTTATAAATGTATCGCATACATAGTACATGTACTTAAATAAATTACTTCTAAAGTTCTTATAATTAAAAAGTTTCCTGACTTAACCTTTCAATAATTAAAAAGTAATTTAAAAATCTATGCTTACATGTAACAGTATTTGTGAAAGTATTGCTAAAAACTTTTATCTGTTATTGTTGTTTTTAGAAGAGCGTTTAAAAGTCTTATTGATTGTTAAAATATCATCTAAAAATCATTTTCTATAGAAAATAAAAAAAAAAATATTTTAATTTTTATATTTATTTTACAATGTTCTTTTTATCAATCAGTTTCTCAACTTATCTGAAGAAAAAAAAATCGAAAGCTTTTGTATTGTAACTCATTAACAGGTTTAAACCAACGAAAAATTTAATGGGGAAATTTTCCATTCATTCAATTTTAGTTATTTTCTACCCTCTTTTACAAATTTTCCTCAAAAAAATCCAAAAGAATCTAAAGAAATACTCAATCAATCTTTCAACCCAAAGTAATTAATACCCATGCCACATACCAGTAACCTTCAATATATTTCATAATGATACCTTCATTTTTCACTGAAGAAAAGCCAAATTAACACCAAAATTATTTTTTTTTCTGTACCTGGTCTTTTCAAACCTGACTTCATTATCATCTGGAACACGGTCAGAGACAAAAAATTAAATTTTCAATGTATAATTTGGAACTTAATTAACAATTTTTTGTCGCAAATTTATTCGCATTTAAAGCATTCTGTATGGCAGAAGCCTTTGTTAAGATAATGAGGAGCCTCCGGTGTTGAACCGTGATGACATTGCTAATTAATTAGTTTAGGAAACCACCTTTTTATTAAATTGCACAGAGTTCTGGACTGCTTTTGCAGCGACGACAAATCTCAAGCGTCAATATTTGAGTTGGATTTGGCCGCGTTTGCAAATCTGTGAGGCCGAAAGTGTTAGTCAACTTTCTTGCTTTGAAAAATTTGAGTAAATGTGATTTTGGTTTGAACAAACGAATATTTTTTTTTCATAATAATTTTAAGGTGTTTGTTTGAGGCAATATGACTTATTGAAAATCAGTGGCTAGAAAATTCAAAATCTTCTTTTTAGTTTGTGTAAGTTGACTAAAATAAAAAAAAATGCCTTTTGCTCTTTAAGTAATCACATTTTAAAGAAGCAAATCTTTGGATTTAAATAATGAGATTTATTAATTAATCAATTTTTTTCTATCAATAAGCAGAAAGTATTCAAATAATTACTTTTGGATGACATAAAACTTTTTACATCGTTAACAGTATTTTTAAATAGATTTGGTTATAAAATTTAAACATGAGTTTCATTTTTACTTTTAATTTCATTCTTTTATAAAAATTAAAATATGGATGAATTTAATGGAAATGTTATAATAAAGTAAGACAATTTTATGTTTGATAAATATACGCTAACTTTTTAATAATTAATTACTTAAATAATGTATATTTTGACACTTAATATATTAATTAATTTGTAGATTGTTTTAAAAGCAATGTGTAACTAGGTGATTTTTTTTAATGAAATACATATATTAAAATTATTTTTTTAATTTCCTTATCTGTACAATTTAAATAAAATTTAGATTGCAAAATAGAAAAATAAATTGTTTGATCAGTTTAAAAAACGCTTCAAAAATAGTAATTCTACTTGCATAGTTATGTCTTCTAATGTATAGTTATAATACAGGTAACTTTGTAAGTAAAAGAAAATGTCTTAAGTATATAGTTTTTAAATGTATAGTATATCTTAAGTGTATAGTTATGTTATGTATTCTTACGTTATTATAGTTCTATCTTACTATAAAGCATCAATTGAATATTCCGCTCATTTCCTAGTGACAAACATAATATTTAAGATAGTTTAGCTATAAATTTAATAAAATATATACTTAATAACAGGTCAAATTTCAGATGAAATAAATTTAAAAAGGTCAAGAAAAAACTGCAAATTTAACATGATGTGACGATTCTGGTTATATTTCTGAAAAATATCCACCAGGAATGCATATACATAATTATCGTTTTAAACAACCAACTACGAACAAGTAATAAATAGCAAAAGGCCTACATAAATCGCATGTGTTATATTACATATCATCTACTTAGTACCACACATTATAAGCTGTTCCGCAAAACAGAAATTTGTCTTTAAATCCGACATTATTTGATTTTATTAAGGAAACGTATCAAAATTATTTGTTTCGTGGAAATCCATGGAAACAAACGTAGGCAGGAGGAGTTTCTTTATTAACAGAAGGTGTTTTCTTCATTGCAAATGCAGATGCAGCGAAATGGAGAATCCCCAGAGGACACGAGAACATAATCATCTGTAAACGCAAACAGTTACAGATAAAAGAACTTATAAAAGGCTTCTGGGCACATTCCCTTACACCTACGATTTCATTCAATACTTTCTTTTGTGAGGTTGGAGGGCTTTAATGAACAGAAATTAGTCGCATCAGAAAAAGGTGAAAGAAAATGTTTCATTCACTACCTAATCAGGGCTGCTTCACTAAAGAAGAAGGAATTGTGGGACATCTAATTATATTGTTTCTGTTAGGGGAATATGGAATCTTGAATAAGAAATCTGTTATCAGTAAGGAATAGAATCAGTACTTGACAATGCTATTTAATTGAAACAAATAAAATTCCTGTATGTTCAATGTGGTCTTGAGAAATTAGTACTTGTTTATGTCAAGGTGTCTTTTTTAAGTTACAATTTAGTCCTTTTACTTTTACTTACTCAAAAAAGGCTTTTTACAATATTTTACATGTGTTGTTTTTTTTAAACTTATGTTAATCTGGCAAATGCTTCAAAAGCATGTTATATTCAGAGAGATAACGTAAAGAAATCATTAACTGCTTATTAATTATGAAATTCATTTTAATTAATGCACAATTCTGAGGTTTAAATAATTCGGTTTTTAAATTTTAATTTTCGCACGGTTCATTAGCCGTAAAAATTTCAATCCATTTTCTTAAACATTAATATTCTTTGCAGATATTGTGTACTTTTGGCTAATGTGTTTCATTGTTAGAAAGTAAGATATGCAACAAAAGTTACCTCTACTCTACAAGTTACCCGCATTGGGGACTCCACAGTTAGAACTGAATATTTTTAGAGATTTTAATAAGAATGTTCGCATCCTCTACCACTACGACCATCGGAAGTAATGTCTCATTTACAAATTTATTTTGCTCGTCGAGATATAGATCCTTAAAGAATATGTTCGTCTAGTTTTAGAACTGAGACTTTTAAATTCAAAATTCAACATAATATTCATCAAATCGCTTCATTCTGATATCTAGGCATAAATTATCAAAATAATGTACACGTTAGACTATTTAGTGTCCCAGACTCTGAAGAATAACCATTAATTAATGATATTCATTAAGCAATACATATTAAATAATTTTATTAAATGAATTCATTAATCGTGGTCCTGATGGCTGTGTAACTAGCGATCGTTGTCACAGATTCCGGGTTCGAGGCCCGGTGGCGCCATGGATGCATGTAGAGTTTTATTTATCATTTTAAACGAAATCATTTTTTTTTATTCCGATCTAATATGACTGTTGGGCGTAGGACCGACAATCCTACCCAGTAAAAAAATCAACATCTCATGTTTCGTCTTCATCGACACGGAGCCAAGTCAGCCTTCTACATACAGTGCTTCATCACAACAGAAGCTGCATAGTGGTCAATTTGCTGGCACTGTCGCCTTTGGTACTACAGGCTTCATGTTCGAATCCTGACGGTAGCAGGGTTGTTTGTGAATGGTTCGGAAGTTAAACGGTAGATCCTGATCTAATTATCCTAAAGTGTGCAAAAAATGACCGTAGAGCGACAGACCAAACCAAACTATCACAACAGAAGTTGGCCTCTATGTATGAGTAGACTACTTATGGTTGTTTGTCCCGCGCTGCAGGATACTGAGTATGAGTGCAAATCTTTATTTGGTACGATTTATGTGTGATTTAAACGACAAAATTATAAGATCTAAATATGAGAATAAAACATTTAATGTTATTTGCTTGCCCATTTTTGGCATATGATATGAAAAAATAAAAATGATTAAAAGTAATAAATATTTTTTCATTTTATTCCTTATTCATGCATTTAAAAATGTATTCCAGCATTTATAATTCATTAAATTTGAAGTAAAAAAAGAAAGTCTGAAAATAATACCCATTTAAAAATAATTCCATTTCAATTTATTTTATTTGTTACTAAAACACTGTAGGGTAAATAAAGGCTTCCGATAAAAAACACACATATAAAGTAAGCAATTCATGCAACATGCATATATTCAGATACAATAGTTATTTAAGATATTACCTTTCCCTTATTTTACGTGAATCCTTTATAAACTCAATCAGTTCTTCCGATCTAGAGGCAATTAAACACGTGCGAATCGCTTCCACTTTTATTGATGCAGAACCTCTCCTCATTACTTGAATTCAGAACTGCTGTTATTGCGATGGCATCACATCTGTCAACCAATACGTAATGACTGAGATACTGAAAACTTATCCTGGAATTCAATAGAAATTCGTACATTATGCCAGAAATTCGTCCTAAATGTTCAGTCAAATATCACGCCGAGACGCTATTTGACAAACTTCAAACGGGGAGATGGCGATTGCGGAGTTTAGATTGAATTAGACAGGAGCTGTCAGAGAGTCTTACCCATTTAAACATCTACCGAAACTGATTGCAGCGCATTGAAGTTTTCCACTGTAATGTTGCACTGTTGTTCAGGTAGTAATTAAATATGCCGTTCAGAAATAAGTATTATCTATGGTTGTATTTTACATAACAGATTTTAAGTATGTAAACTTTTAAAATCTGTAATAATAATGTAAAATATCAAACGTTAGTTCAACTGACATTTAAAACTGAAGATAATTAAATTCTAAGAATATTATTAATAATTTAAATTAAAATATTTTTTCATGCGATTGTTTTTAATCATGGAAAAAGAAAGTGGAAGATCATATTTTTCTTAAATATTTTGCTGAATATGGCCTAATAAGTTAACTATTAATTAAATAAAAATATTTATTTATTTATATTTTCGGTATGTCTTGTTTGTCAAATATTTTAATAATTGTCAACATTCAGTTGATAAGAAGGTTAGGACTAGAGGTTAGATTAATAGTAGGACACATGGAAACAAAAGTATGTAGCACATAGTTTCATTTACTTTGCGCAAATATATTCCACTGATAGAACTAATCTTCTTTCAAAACCGATATTATTTCGGAAAAAAAGAGCAAAGGAAACTCATTTTTAGCGTTAAATCGTTCAAAAATAAAAGAAAACATTATAATCTGCTTTTAAAGATTTATAATTTCGAATAGTTAATTAAAAAACCACTACAAACATCCATGGCACCGCCGAGCTTCGGCATTTTATTCCTATATTGTTATTTTTTGTTAGCTTTCCACATTAATTAATTTGTTAGCATTCCAGTAATTAAATTATCTATATATTCAATGTTTGCTTTTCTTCACGCGAGCATTACTTTATTTATATATTCAATGTTGGATTTATATTTTTAACATTAGGATTACATATATTCATGTATTCACTGCATACTCTTCATTTTTTCATATTGGCATTGAATATATTTACGCATTCAATATGTGTTATTTTTCCATATTCAGCTCTAATACTTTTTTAAGAAAGAATAGAACTTATTAGCTACTTAAAACGACA
Organism: Caerostris darwini; assembly: GCA_021605075.1. Taxonomy (NCBI): domain Eukaryota; kingdom Metazoa; phylum Arthropoda; class Arachnida; order Araneae; family Araneidae; genus Caerostris; species Caerostris darwini. Next base: position 388,849 of record BPLQ01003121.1, read on the forward strand.
TCGTGCCATATTTAATCCAATAAATTACAAAATTTGGTGTATATATATCTGAATTCATTTAAACGCTTTTGTTATGAAAATAGTGAAATCAGAAAAAAATGTCAAACAAATTACTGGAAATGTTAAATTAAATATAAAAAATCGCTATTACAATAGTTTCAAATCGTTGAATGTTGCTTTTTGAAAATCTGTTTATAAGAAAGTCAAGGTCAAATCAAGGTCATCAATAAACGTTTTAGAATAATTCATTATTAGTAAATAAATTGGCTTTCTTTATAAAAAATGAAAGAATCATGTACATTTTTTTTTATAATTAAACAGTTTCGTTATCAAATTTTAAAAATATTTTTATTTATCTTAAAACATAAAACCATATACATAAAGCATATCCAAAAGTAAGAAAGATATTTTCATCCTATATTTAAATAAACTGAATGCTCTCTGAATTTTTGTTTTAAATATAATTTGTTATTATGGATGTAAAATGTTCGCTTAAAACATCTTAATTAGCACTTTAAAACAATTTCATACCTGCTTGCATTAAATACATAATTAGGAATTCCTTAAGCTTATGTTTTATTTCGATTAACAATGTATTTAAAAGATGTGGGATATTTACATTTAAGAGGATGTTAATAATGTTTACACTGTTGAATAGAATGTTTGCAATACTTAACATTTCTCATTATTACTTAAATAATGGTTTTTATTCATGCAAATTCCGTTACAGCTTCACCCATGCGGACCTCCAAAAACTTTCTTCTTTGCAATTTAATCGTTCTTCAACAAAGAACTTCGCCTTAATGCTTGAATGGAGCAAATAGCACACACCAACGACAAAAAAGAGAAGAAAATGTTGGTAATTAAAGCATAAAAACTCCCGAGGTGCTGTTGGAGCGAAAAAAATATTTGTAGAAAAAAAAATTCTTATTTAAAAGAGTAGAGGCCCTCCACCATAAACAAAAGGTTTGTAGCAGCGTGGCTACTCCAGAATTTCATTGTTGTCTCGCTGTATGAATATGTTTTTTTTACTACTTCACTTGGTGCAGCAGCAGTTTTTTTCATGTTAGAGAAAAGCGGAGTAATAAAAGCAAGAAATTAAAAATAATATTTTTGCAATTTTTTTTTAAATACTTACATATTTATGAATACATAAAGGATGTCTTCATTAAGTTGAAACTTTTTTTTTGTTCCACTTTTTTTAAAAAAAAATCATTATTTTTTTTTTCTCAAATAGTTTTAAAATATCTTTTAGGTGTATTGTTTAGAGTCCGAGTCACTATATAAGTCAATGAAAACTTTTAAGATTATTTTGGATTTTCATATATCATGTCTTCTACATATGCAATAATGTAAAAAGGAAATTAATCATCATTACAATTTTTGCAAATGGTTCTATATTGCTTTTTGAAAATATGTTAATAAGCAGATCAAGTACATCAATAAATGCTTAGAATTATTCGTTATTAGTAAAAAATGGTTTTCTACATAAAAAAAATGAAAGAATCACATATATATTTATTATAATTAAACTGCTTCGTTGTGATATCTTAAAAAAAGCGTTTTTTATTTATCTAAAACATGAAAACCTAGCATTACGCATATCCAAAAGTATGAAAATTATTTTCCTCTTAGAAGCATTTCCCCTTATTTAAATATATGCTTGAAATATGCGTTAATGAATATATAAATAATGTATGTTTACACATAAGCAATAATGTAGTAACGAAATTCACATTCATTACATTAGTTTCAAATGTTCTGTATTGTTTTTCAGAATTTCTGATAATAAGCACGTCAAGGTCAAATCAAAGTCATCAATAAATGTTTTAGAATAATTCGTTATAAGTAAAAAAAATTGGTCTTCTTTGTAAAAAAATGAAAGAATAACATATGTATTTTTTTCTAATTAAACTACTTCGTTGTCAAATTTTAAAAAGGTTTTTATATTTTAACAACATAAAAACCTAACGCTACGCAGGTATTCAAGTAATCTTGTATTCAAGTAACTTGAAATAATTATCTGAATCTTCGTTTGAAATATGCATTAATGAATACATAAACAATGTTCGTAAGACTGTCTCCATGCCATGTCTTTTTGCATACTTTTGATGATTCATGTAAAAAAAAAAAATCTTTTGAAAAAATAAAAATAATCTTTAGACATATTTTTTTCTGAATTATTAATCATTTTCATTATAATGTCTTAAAAATAATACCTAACCCATAAAATGCTTAAAAATTCACAAAAGCTATTATAAAAGTATTTACTTTTTTGCACACTAATTAATCAACATTAATTTAAGCTAATAAATTTCCTGAAAAGTTACTATTATATAATTAAGTTTCTCCCTTCCATTTTAATTTAATAAATTTCTTTATTGTAATTCAAAGATTGCCTTTATACTTGTCAGTTTATATTAAGACCAAACTGCCATTTTTTTTTACCTCACGTGGAAACTATATTTACACTTTTTTTTACTTTGTAATATTTTGTTAATACTTCTACTTACATCCCTTTTTATCAATTATATTATCAAACTTTATTAATTACTTCCTTTGAAGATTTGAATTTGTTCATTGTTGCAATTTATAACGCTTATAACAGAAGATATATTACTCAGATTTTCATTGAATATCCCCCATATTTTTTTCCATATTTTTACAACTACTATTAGATGTTCAGCCTTATATGAAATGCTAATTCATTAATTTATTAGCTGCTATATTTGTATTTTGTATTTTTATCTTACTTTTTACGCACTGGTAATTTTCTGCCTAACACTTTTTCTTAGGGAAATTTTTATTTCTTAATTATTATAATTTATTCATGTAGAAGATTTCCTCCTGCTACATGATTGTATATTTTTAATGTATATTTTATGAATAAAATGGTGGTAAATCGTAATTTTTTAAAATAAAATTTGAAATATATTATCCTCTTTTGATATTTTAATGGTTCTGACTAAATTTGAAAAATCTTTTATTGATTTAATTTTTTTATATAAGTAGTACTTAATTCCTCTATTCACCACAAGTAATTTATTATACATATATATATATACATTTTTAATTTTACCAGCCTGGTATTTCTGTCTGTTTTAAAGTATTTATTATAAGTCACGTATGTATTCTGGTGGTCGCTGCCTCAGGTTTTGTATTCTGTTCACGGCGGTGCCATGGATGTTTGTAGGCGTTCGGAATCCAGTTTAAGCCTTATTTCCAAGCCTAATTTGACTGTAGAACGTTAAGCGTAGGGCTGATATCTCAACCCCGTAAAAAGAAAACATCTCCTATCTCTAAATCTGCCAGCAAACAGACGGTCTGATGATGTTGATGATGTTGATGATGAATATATGTATAAGAATCATAGAATTTTTCTGGCTCTAGAATGACCTGAATACCTCAATGAATCCTGTGATCAAAAAATAAAATAATTTACTCTAATTTCACTTAATTCTATCCATCTCATTTATTCTACATAATTCTATTTCATCTAATTTCATTTCATTTCTTTTATTCATTAATTTCATAATTATTTAATGTAATTAATTGTATACATGAAAGGATAATTTTTTTTAAAGAAAATACCTTAATGAAAAACCTTTTCCTTTTCTTCGGTGAAATAAAATGAAACTGGTACCTATGTTATGTTCTGAGTTATGTTCAGTTGAATGTTATCGTGTGAAAAGTTCATAGATTAGAGGATATAACATAAATTATTAGTTCCAAATTTAATAGTTTAAATAAAAATTTCTAGTCATTACAACTCAATTAGCATTATTTAAAAATATTAGACATTAATTAAAATATCCATTTTCAGAATTGAAGAAACGATCTTCCAGAAATCCAAACCACCACTCTGGGGAACCACGCCCCAACTTGTAAGCCATCGAATCTACATGGGCAACAGCACTTTACTAATTAAACTTTAATTCGTGGGAACACATAGAGAAAAAGGTACCTAAGAATAGCCACCGGGTAACAGTTTTGTCTTTTAAAGTCCACATCCATTCACTCTGGTATGCAGCTAAGTATCGAGTTAATGCTGCAAGGAACCATTTCAGAGGCTGCTTTTATTCCGACGATGTTCTTGCCTCTTTTTCCCGCCATGCCATGCATACCGAGTGAGTGCAGATTAGCATACCGTGCTATTTCTGCTAATGGAGCTAAAAAGTGGGTGGGGAGGGACTTGTTGTCAGGAAGGGGTTGGGCATTCGTTGGGTGTGGAGAAAAGAAATCGCTGTTCGCTTTGAACAGAATGGAAAGGGTTGAAAGAGTAATAGTTGGAATTTGGATGGTTGCATATAGTTAGTTGGGTTGTTTCTTCAGCTTTGGAATCAGTAGTAGGAATGTTATGTTTAAAATTACAAGTGGTTTATTTAAACTTTATATTGGAACTCTTGCAGCAAACATTTTAAGGTTTATGTGATAAACAAGATGGTATAGACTGATAAATTATTTTTCGCATTGTGATTTCAGAACAGGGTACGTAATCTCACACTAAGTCGCTGTCATGTTTACAAAATTATTTCGATGTTTTGCCTAGTCAATTGGACTGAGAAATAATTAATGCATTTTTCTGGACTATTGTGTAGAGAAAAAACATATTATTGAAAACATGTAAAACTCACAAAACGCAATATGCGGTGGATGACAGGCATTTTATCATTACATAATAATCAAGGTAGAGCATGTCGCCATTAAGATTAAATCCAATCTTTCAATCCAAGCTTCTCCGTCACACTATATTGGAGAAAAAGGAGGGGGGGTAGAAATTGACTCAGTGGACAATACATTCTATGCGAGGCCTAGATTTTATAGTGAGAATGCTATTGAAAAATTATTTCGAGAGGTGCAGCCGTAGATAATCAAATTTGGTATTGAGTCCAACATTATATATGAACATCTTTTCTAGATAGACTCCACTGATATTTGCATCGAACTTTTGTATTATACGGAATGAGTTTGAAACCTTTCAAAAAGTAGTGTTTTTACTCATCGGGTGTGATTTCTGCTGTGCGAAAGTGCAATGTGAAATGTTTTACTTTTTTTTTTTTATAAATGGTAGATATTTAGATATAAGATCATTCACCAATTAATATGTAGTATGCATTAGATGAGATCTGCTTAACAGCACTCATAGTTCGACATCACAATTTAGAATTACATAATAATTACAAAATTTATTTTTTTAAATGTTGACAAAATTTAAAAATTATTTTAAATATGTAATAAAATTTCATGTTTTTTAATTCTATTAAGTTATTTGGTATATTGCGCGATATTTGCAATTAGATTAAAATAAAATGATACATTTATTAATTTCGAAATAATTTTTAATTATTTTTCTTCAAAGGTTAATTGTAATAGAAATATATTAGGAATGAAATTCAGTACAACTGTATGGCAATATGATGGAAATCAAATATTAGTTTAAATCTGGATATATGTATTCTCTATTTATCTTGAATCTATCTATAATGGTCAGCTCTTTTAAATCCTCATTTTATTATTATTTTTTTAATGAAAACATTTCCTTCTTTACATAAATCTTAGATTTAATTTCCTTGTATTAAATTGAACAAAAATTCGAAATAAAATTAAGAAGATGAATCCATAAAAAGGGAAAATGTATTTTTAGCTGATATCATACAGAAAAAAATTCTGTGTTAATAATTTTTTTTCTTCTCAAAAACACAAATGGTTAAATGATAAACACGTTTTTTACATTTGAAGAATTTATAAATATGATTTTAAGCTGTAAACAAAATAGATAGATAATATTAAATGAATATTTCTTTGCGGTAAATTAATATATTAAAATAGACTATAGAATGTTTTGATGTTTTTTACAAGCAGAAAAGTTTTAGCATATTTAACGGAAATCAATAAAAATGTATGTGTTATTTTAAACATACACTCAAGACCCAAAACATTATGACCACCCCTACATTTTGCAATGGATGGATGACGTGGAAGGCACGTGATCAGGTGGAAGTGGTATTAAACTGGTATTAAGTGGTGGTATTAGTCCATGCCAAGGTGGGTTGAGCTGTGTTGCGTTATTGACAGGTGGTCATAATGTTTTGGCTCTTGAGTGTATATTTACTTTCAAAAAGAACCAAAATGCCTTATTAAATACATATTTAAAAGATATATAAGTCGTTTTTATATTAATTTATTTTCGTAGCCTATTTATCTCTAAGGTATATTTAACAGGTTTTTTTTATGGCTATTCTACAGCAACAAAATTGATTGTAAAGAAGTATTTATAGTACAAAAACGAAACTAGTTTTTATAAGTTAAAGCTTCATTCACAATTTTAATAAGTTTTTACAGAAATTTACTTTATCAAATAACTTATTTTAAAAGGAGAATCTATTCTGTTATATAATATAAAACATTTTTCGTTTACAGTTTTCTTTATATTTTCAAATTTATTAAAAGTCTTTTCGTACGATAAATTACATTTTCTGTAAAATCAAAAATAGTTTTTAAATGCTAATCAAATCTAGCAAATTATCTATGACTATTACTGAAATTCCTTAAAATGTTTCTTATCTATTAACGAAATTGTTGAAAAAATATAAATTGTAACCACATTATTGTAAGCACATTTATTAGCGTTGTAAAATTGTAAGTACATTTATTAACATTTTAGTTTATTACTCTTTATGTGTTATATTTTTTTCAAAAAATAGCACCCAAAACAGCTGATGAAAAAAAATGTTTTATATTATGAAAAATTTATAGGGGAAATTTTAATAAAACAATTTTATTTATAATTTTGACCTATTTTTAAACTAATCTACTCTTAAAATTCTTTATTAATTTTGTATTTTGCATTTGACAATGCAAAAAAAAGTATGATCAAAAGTTTGAATGAATTCTATTTTAAAAAGAGTGTTTTTATGTAGAAATCCATGTATTATTTAGTGGAAACTTCTTATAACTTCCAAAAAACAAAAATATACAACTGCATAAACAATTCAACATACCTGCAAAGAGAAAAATCAATATATTATTTAAGATCTCAGTAAAATTAAAAGAAAACTGAAATATAAATTAGAGGTTGTCTATTCTTATGAAATAATTATGGCAAGTGAATGCTTTCATTAAATAGGGCAAACGAAACTCATATCCTAGATTAAAATACATAAATTTAGATTGGTTGTGAAATTTCAAAAAATTTGAATGCGAGAAACTGTAAGTTTTGAAAAATTTTAAATAAAAAAATAAAAATTATAATATTAAAATAAAACGAGTTAATGATAAAAAAAAATGAATGCTTTAAAAAATTTCGTTCAATCAACTATAACAAACTTATTAGTCTAATGGAACTTCCTAAATATCAATTAAATAAATTTCTTAGGCTATTTTATAAGCTGTTTCTATTTTAAAACAAAATTTTGCCTTTGATATTTTTTAAAACCAAAACATCTCTTGTTTTGGCAAGTGGTCTTCGCTGAATAATTTTAAAGTTCAAAACAATTGTCTTTATTTCATCATGTCAAATTGAACAAGTACTTATCTTATGAATTAAAAGAGATACGCTGCAACTCCCCTTAATGAAATGATTTAAATTGAAATTATAATATAGTACAAAGACATTAAGCAAATTGGTTTGTTCCAGGATAATTTTTAATAACTTTAAATTAAATTTTTAATGTTGAAAAAAAGAAAATTTTAATCGAATATGTATCAGTTTGGCTCACACGAGCTCTTCATATACTGCGATAACAGCTACAAGTTCTATATCATTCCTCAAAACCCGCTGTATTGAGAGCCAGAGACACGATTAGTTAAATGGCACGTCTTCTGTCAGTAACAGGCACTTAATTAGATCACAAGTAGGTCTTCTATCCCCATGATAACATATTGAAGCCAAATTAACACACTTTACATAAGGAAAATGTGAGTATTGGCAACTCGATATTAAAAATGCCTGGATTCAAATCTTTGACGAGAAAAATTAAAAATCAGAACTCTGATTCAAGAAAACTTAATATTGAAGTGATTGTTTAGTAAGTGAAAATAAGCTCTTTATTTAAAAAAAATTATAATTTTACATCAGTAATCACTGCAGCATTTGATCATCTAATTCAGCAATCTGAACGAGACAAGATGGTTATGTTGTTTTGGATTTGAAGTGATCCTGCCAACCAACTGATGATTCCGGAAATTGCTCCCCGATGAGAATTTCCGTACTTTTTGCTCATAAAGGAAACGGCTTGCTAAGCAATGCGGGTAGCCTGCTGAGAAAATATTTATCAAGCTGAATGTTTGTTTCTGTGGCCGCCATTTTTTAGACAACCTTGAAACTTTTAGTTTTTCTGTTGTTCAGTTTCGTGCATAAGATTTCTGTTTATCAATATACAGACAGAGAAATGTAGCATATGGAGTGAGGACGAAAAATAACCCAAACCCTCCCTCATACTTTGAGAAACATACACTGCGTAAAAAAAATAGAAGGACAGTGTTTTTTTGCCAATTAATATCTCTTATTTTCTCCTAACTACCAGATATTTATACAGATTTAGTTTAATGGCCCTTTCTTTCATTTTAGGCAAAAATTAAACATCTACCAATAATATTAATAATAAAATTAGTATATATAATTTCCGATGCGTAAAAAAAGTAGAAGGACACTTGCTAATATATTTAATTTAGTGAGTTGTTCTTTAGTTAAATATTGATTTTGTACTTTGTTTTATCCATTTCTGTCAAAAAAATCTAATTTGTTTAAAAGTTACGCTGTTTCTCCATTCTCAGAAAGGCCTAAAGGAATATCTTTGAAAGATTTTCAAAAATTCCAAATTTCCGCATATCAAAATGATGGTAAAGGTGTCAGAGAGATTGCCCGATTGTTGCAGGTGAGTCCCAATACAGTTTCAAATTTTATCAGAAATCCTTATAAAAATGGAAAGAAAAAGAAGACTGGTAGACCGAAAAAGTTATCACCACGTGATGAAAAAAAACTTGTTCGTGTGCTTAAGAAGAACAAAGGAAGTGTTTCAAAGGCAAGAAATCAAGCAGGACTTAATCATATTGACGAAACAAACAGTTTACAAATATATTAAAAGATCTAAAAAATTCATTTTCAAAAAACGGAAACATCATCCTAAGTGGACACAAGCTCACATTGATAACCGTTTAGCGTGGGCTAAGGAGCATATGTCCTGGACTACAGAATGGACTTCTGTGATATTTTCTGATGAAGAGAAATTTAACTTAGACGGTCCGGACGGATATCAGCACTACTGGCATTGTCTGGGGAATGAAGACGAATACTATTTAACGCTACAAATTGGAGGAGAGAGTTTAATGGTTTGGTTGGCTGTTGGATACGGAGGAAGGACAAGTCTGGTTTTTTTAAATGGTAGGCAAAAACATACAGACTACATTCAAGTGCTGAATTCCGAGCTTCTTCCTTATGGCTCTGACTTGGGGGGGGTGAAGAATGGAAGTTTCAGCAAGACGCAGCTTCCATTCACACCGCGACTGGAGTCAAAAATTGGTTCCTAACAAATAATGTGGATGTTTTACCATGGCCAGCCAAAAGACCTGACCTTAATATAGTGGAAAACATCTGGTCATTGTTAGTTCGTCGAGTTTATGCTGATGGAAGGCAATTTGATTCGCTAACTCAGCTTCGAGAAGCATTGAATGACTCGTGGGACAATTTTTGTCAAACAGAAGTTCAATCTCTATACAATTCACTTCCAAACAGAATATTTGAAGTTATATAGGCCAATGGGAAGAACATTCCTTATTAAAATCACTATTTTTTCATTCATTATAATGCTGTCCTTCTACTTTTTTTACAAAGTTTCAAAAAAGAGAAACTATTTTTGTTGCCATTAATATTTTATGTTTGAATATAATAATTCTGATGTTAAAATTGTATTTTTAAAATATTTGCAAAATGTTTCTAATAAAAAATTTTTGTAAAAATAAAATATTTTTTGGTTATTGTTACAAAATCAAGTGTCCTTCTACTTTTTTTACGTAGTGTATGTGTGAAAGAATAATGTCGATCTCATACTTCAATCCTTAAATGTATTTTTGATGGAAGGAAGACCAGACTAGTGCACTGGAAAAACATTGTGGCTGTTGAATGGGTTAAAAGCATGTCAAGAGAGTTGGCAAGATACCACAATACAAGAGGTACATCTAGAAATGTATTTTTTTTAAATGTATTAATATTTAAAGATAAAATTTTTAGATTTTGTTCTTCTAAAATATGAGATATTATTCTTGATAGAAATTGTTAAAACTGGAAATTGCATTTATAACCAAATCGCAATTTTACAAATTTTCGATGTCATTTTGGTCATATGTAATCTCTTTAATACTCAGATGCAAAAGACTATATAGGAATTAATTACTTCAAAGGGATATATTGAATAATTAACCACACAATAAGGTGTCTTAACAATGATAGTCGCTTTCTGTCGGTGTTTAACCGAGAGAGTGTGTTTTGGCGATTTCTGTCTAATTCACTGGATCTCTCCAATCATCATCTCCTTGCTTAAATTCTGCCATTTAGCGTCTCAGCGAAATGTTTGACTGAACATTTAGGACAAATTTACAGTTTCTGGCACAATGGATAAATGTCTATTGAATTCCTGGATAAGATTTCTGTGCTTCTGTCATTTCGTATTGATTTTACAGAAGTTGAATACAATGACGTTAAAGCTATTTCGAAATTCAAGGAAATGAGAGAGGTTTCTTAAAATTCATAAAATTAGAACTTATCTACTACTGTGATATAATAGACTGAATTTCTGAATATTATCTTTAAGCAAAACATAGATATTACTTATGTCATAATTCCCCTATAAGTACCTACCTTGAGTTGAACTTTGAACTGTTATCCTAAAACTACATGTGCTGCAATTTATAATTATAAATATACTCCTTTAAAAAATTTTATAAATTTATTAAATTTATTTACAAAATCAAATTGAATAACAAAGACATTTTTAAAAATATACTGATTTCTTTTTGATATTATTTATATAAGATCAGTTTGGAGCAGACAGAAACAAAAATAATAACATGAAGTAAAGTTAGATTATAAGATTTTATAACATATGTTAAAAACTATAAGACTCAATTGCAATTAAATATCTTTAACTTAATTTTGGATTGCGAATTTTTCGATGTTTATCAGAAAGAATAAATCATACAATGTGAAATAACTTGCAGTATAATGTTATGTTTTGGTATATTTAAGAATCAACAAATATTTTTAAAAACAGCATACTTTTCAGTGGTTTTTTTTTCTGTTTGTAATTGTGTTTCTGTATCAAAGAGAAGAAAAAAATTTTAAAAATTCAAAATCAATTAATGAATATAAAATATAAAAATTATGAATATTTTAATAAAAATAGTAATAAATTAAATTCAAAATTATATGATATCTTGAAAATACATATAATACGTATAAATAAGCACTACACGGATTTCATAATAAATGTACAGAAAATACTTCCTTTAATAAAAAATATTTTCGAAGAAGCTACTTTATTTTTGTAACAGCAATATATTATTAATAAACTACTAGATTTTTATTCCATATTGGGATAATATTTGAAGATGTATCGAAAAGAATATGCCCTTCTGTTAATAAAAGGAAACGGATTAAATATCAACTTAAAAAGTACATTTTATCTGTACATAAAGACACAATTTTTCTCCAAACCTCATCTACAATGGAACACACAACTTTATTCCTTTTCAAATAAATCTCATTGTCGAAGTACCGATTATTTTCCTCTCTGATAACACAGATTCTTGTTCAAGATTCTTCTGTATTCCCTTAACAGAAACAATATAATTAGATTTTCCACAATTCCTTTTTTTCTCGAGAGAAGCGGCCCTGATTAGAGAGTGAATCAAACATTTCCTTTTTACCTTCCTTCCTGGTGCGACTAATTTCTCTCCGTTTAAAGCCCTCCAACATCACAAAAGAAAGTCTTCTGAAAGAAATCTTGGATGAAGTGCCCAGAAGCCTTTTAAAAATTCATTTATCTCTAACTATTTGTGTTTACAGAGGATTGTGTTCTTGTGCCTGCTGGGGATTCCCCCTCTGGCTGCAGCTGCTGAAGGAAACAGCACCTGTTTCCTGTGTTAGTTTCCATAGGTTTTCAGGAAACAAGCCATTTTGGTGCATTTCCGCTAGTGTTTAAGAAATTTGTTCAGTCTATTGTTTAAAAAGCTTTATTGGAGGCGATATGCGATACTCTAATTGTTTCTGTCTTATCTTTTATTTGATCGCAATTTTAACGTTTCTATTGAAAATACAGAAGATTGAAAAAGTACAGAAGACTGATACTTTGCTTTGGGAATAAATAATTAATTAATTTATCATTTGAAAACTTACGTTTTACTTGAGCATTTATTTTAAAACCTGCTATAAAATAAAAATATATTTTGAGGCATTTTCAATGAATTTTGCGCGTTTTGTTTGTTCTTGTAATGACATTGCAGGATATCATCAATATTTTTTTTAAGAAATTTGTTCATGATTTATCTAAAATAATTTATGTTATTATGATTGGAATTTTTTTTTTTTTTTTTTTTGCACTTTATTTTTCCATTTAAGCTTTTTTTTTGGAGTTTCAAACACATTTTTGATAAATATATACACTTATATCGAAAATGTGGCTTTACAAGTAGCGCGGTGTTTAGAACTTCGTTGTTTATAAATATGTTGTGACTTCTTGTGAAACATAATTAACTGATTCTTTTTCTACCTTTACGTAAGAGGTATTTAAAAAGTTGCAATTTTAAATAAAGATTGGTAAATTATTTTATCGTTCCCTTTGAGGATAGCGGCCTATGGCCGATTGGCATGCGCTCTGGTTTTGATACCATAGCCTTCAGGTTCGAATGCTGTATAATTAGCTGAAACTGTAGGTCCCTGTCTAATTAGCCCATATTGTGCACAAAATTAGCGTAGAGCGGCAAAACCAAACAAAATCTTAGAGGATAAACAGTTATATCTTTGAAATCATAAAATAATTTAAATATTTGTTCTCAATGATTTCAAACTGAAAAATTCTGACATAAAAATTAATAGAAATAATGAAATTTTCATGACTAATAGATGTTTGTATTACCTCAGAAACCAACTTAAATTAAAACTAATCAGCGTAATATATCAAATTGAGCATATACAAAACAGAGGTGAATATTAAACACTTAACAAAACACAAGATATACAACCTACTGAAGGTAGGAACCTACTATCGATACTTTAAAGGAAAATCCTAAAAACATCTTTGGTCCAATGCAAGAATATAATGTTTGGAAGATTCTTTATAAACATGAAATACATGGAAAATATTGGGAAACTGATATTGTGTGAATTGTATTAGATGGTTGGGCCATATGTTTAGCTATAACGATCCACTTCCATCCAAAAAAAGATAACTTTTTCGCGAATTGAGGAAATAAGGAGAGGGGGAAATCACCTAATAAGCCGAATGGTGATGCTGAAAAAGATCTGAAATTAATTGATGTTAACCAATAGAGAGCTATAGCACCAGATAGGGTCGGACGGAGGAAACTTGGAGAGTCAACTTTGACATGTAACAAGCTGTAGTGCTTAAGAAGTAGAAAAAATATTTTATTATTATCGGGGTCGATGCGCCAATGTTTTCAATGTTTTTTTTCCTCACATGTAATGTAATTAAGTCATTGTTCACCTTTAGAAGAGATATTTCTCCCGTAAGGATCAGTGTTTACGTATTGTAAGATATTCTTTGTTGCATTTAAATTAAAGGGATTTTCATAAGAAAAATGAAGATCATTGGCACATTAAGAAATACTTGGAGATATTTACGAATAATAATATCAATAATAAAAATGATTGTATGTAACGTACTAAACTAACTCCCGTGCACTACAATTCGTATTGGATCATCGTCGTTTCCCTACAGACAGATTCAGAGATATGAGATGTTTTCTTTTTATCGGATAGGATTGTCAACTCTACGCCCAACCCTCTATAGTCGTATTAGATCTGGACCTACGGTTTAAAATGGATGTATGTAGCATACACTCTTTCTTTCATTAATAGCTTTCAAATTATTAAAATGTTTAATGATAAGCATCTTGAAAGACACTTTTTATCAGTAAAACCTGGAACATAAATAAATTAATTTCTATAAACGCTTATTAGTACATCTGTTTGTACAAGTTTGGACTGAAAAGTCCTCTGTTGTCAATAAGTTTTTATGTTATATTTGCATTTATTTCCTTGCGTTTTAATTTTTCAGTTACGAGATTGCAAATACAAAAAAAAAAAAAAAAAAAAAAAAAAAAAAAAAAACTGTTTTAATATGTTTAATATTTATGTTTAAAATTATGGTCTGTAAGTAGCCTGTCATTTATAAATATGTTGTATGTATAGTACATGTACTAGAATAAATCGCTTCTAAAGTTATTATAATTAAATAATTTTCTGATAATTAACCTGCCAATAATAAGAAAGTAATTTATAAATCTATGTTTCCATGTAAAATGCTTGTGAAAATATTACTAAAAAATTATAATTGTTATTGTTTTTATTAGAGGAGCTTTTAAAAATCTTATTGATTTTTAAAATATCATCTAAAAAACATTTCTATAGAAAAGAAGAAAAAAATATTTTAATTTTTTATATTTAGTTTCCAATTTTCTTTTTATCAATCAGTTTTTCAACTTAATTAAAGGAAAAAAAATTCGAAAGCTCTTGTATAGTAATTCATTACAAAGTTTAAACACAACGAAAATTTAATGGGCCTTTTTTAGTTCTTTTGTAGTCTCCTTTTCAAATATTTCTCAAAAAAAAAAAAAAAAAAAAACCTCAAGAATCTAAGAAAAATTTCTGAATCAATCTTTCAACACAAAGTAATTAATACCCATGCGCATACCAGTAGTAACATTTAATATACACTCATGTCTATAAATTAAAGATAATGAAGTTCAGGCAAAGAAAAGACCTAAGCAAAACAAATTTGACTTATTTGTAAACTCTATTTATTAAGCAAAAGGTAAAGAGCCAAAAAGATGCTATATGTTTGACATAATTAATAAAAATTGCGATTTTTACTCCCTGGAGCAAATTTAAAAAAAGAACCTATTTACAAAAAACTGTATAACATGGTTAGTATGATGGTTAATATGGAGTATGTCTCCGGATGATGCAATGCAGGCCTTACAACGCCTAGCATACTGAGTATCAAATTATCAGTCTGATATTGGGGAATATTACACCACGCATCAAGCAATGCCCTCCGAAATTCCGGTTGACATGTGGGAGGGGGCTGACGGGCTGCAATTCGTCGACCAAGCATATCTCACACATGCTCTATTGGATTCAAGTCCGCTGAGTATGCTAGCCAATCCATACGGGTGATATCCTCCAATTGAAGGCATTCGTCTACAATGTTTGCACGGTGAGGACGGGCGTTGTCATCCATAAACAGAAATTCAGCACCCATGGCGCCCCGAAACAAACGTACATGTTGTTCCAGAATGACATCTCGATAAATGTGGCCTGTCGTCGTTACACTCCGAACATACAGATCAGTTCTGGAACCAAGAATAATTCCTCCCCAAACGATCCATCCTGCACCACCGTAACTGTGTCATTCAAAAGTGTTCACTTGTTGGTAACGGGTACCTGGCGCTCTCCATATGAAAGTCCGGCGAGAATCAGACTGCAAACTAAATCTGGACTCATCGCAAAACATCACACAAGACCACTGTTGCGGTGTCCACAATGCATGCTCTCTTCTCCAGGTTAATCGCAGGCGACAGTGAGTTGCGGTAAGTGGAACACATCTGACAGGCCTACGAGCATACAGACCAATGTGCCCTAAGCGTCTGTACACGGTCTGCCTTGAAACTGTCGTACCGGTAGCTGAAGAGAGCTGACGAGACAGGTCTGATGCTGTGCTCCGTCTGTTTCTTTTGGCAGTAACTGCTAAATACCGGTCCTCATTCGGCTTTGTAACTCGGGGTCGAGCTGAGCTGTAACATCTACTCACATTACCATCATCTTGGAACCGTTGCCAAAGCCTGGAGATGATATTCTGGGCGATTCCAAGTTCCTCGGATACTTCCAGCTGGGTACGTCCACATTCCAGTCGTCCGATAATTCTACCACGTAAAAATCTTCCAAATACTTCCTTTGTGCCATAACTATGCGGTTATTGCACTGAAAGTTTTTTAAAGCGCTTGTGAACAATTTTACTTCTTTGCCACCATTCCTTATATACCCCTTCTCTTACACTCTCGTCATTGTGACGTACTATTCGCACCATCTGGTGGTTTCCTGTAATTTGCATATTCTTCTTCAAGATGTGTGTGATAATTCTACAGGTGAAATTTTTATTTTAGAGTTCAATTTCTGTGTGATTCTGAATTATGCTTAATTTATGGACACGAGTGTATTTCATAATGATACCTTCATTTTTCACTGCAGAAAAGCCAAATTAACACCCAAAGTTTTTTTTTTCACACCTGTTCTTTTTAAACCCGGCTTCATTATCATCTGGAACACGATCAGAGACAAAAAAAATTAAATTTGCAATGTATAATTTGGAACTTAATTAACAATTTTTTGTCGCAAATTTATTCGCATTTAAAGCATTCTGTATGGCAGAAGCCTTTGTTAAGATAATGAGGAGCCTCCGGTGTTGGTCCGTGATGACATTGCTAATTAATTAGTTTAGAAAACCACTTTTTATTAAATTGCACAGAGTTCTGGGCCTGCTTTTGCAGCGAGGGCAAATCTGAAGCGTCAATATTTGAGTTGGATTTGGGCGCTTTTGCAAATCTGTGAGGCCGAAAGTGTTAGTCAACTTTCTTTTGCTGAAAAATTGGAGTTAATGTGGTCTTGTGTGAACAAACGAAGATTTCTCTTTTTTTGTCAAAATAATTTTGAGGTGTTTGTTTTGGGACTGTGATGGCAATATGACTTATTGAAAATTAGTCGCTTGAAAATTGAAAATCTTTTTCTTTTTAATTTGTGTAATTTGAGTAAAATAAAAAAAATGCCTTTTGTTCGTTAAGTAATCAGATTTTAAAGAAGTAAATAATGATAAATAGTTTAAATAATGAGATTTCCTAATTCATCAAACTTTTCGATCACTAAACAGAAAGTATTCAAAAGTTAATTATTTTTGGATAGTATTAAACTTTTTACAGCGTTAACAGTATTTTTGATAAACAGATTTCTGTTTAAAAATTTAAACGTGAGTTTAATTTCACAGTTATTTTATTCTATCAACATTCATTTATATAAAATTAAACAACGGATTAAATTAAAGATATATTAAATAAGACAATTTTATGTACGACCAAAGTAAATTTTTAATAATCTTTTACTTTAAAAACTATATATTTTACTATGTAAAAAAATTAATTAATTTGTAGATTGCTTGAAACGGAATGTATAAATAGATGATTTTTGTACTTCAAACTAATTGAAACCAGTTCTGAAAGGGAAAACAAATTAAAAAAGTTTTAATTTAATTCTTTACGATATGGGCATAAAGCATCACATTTAAGAATTCATGTTCTTGTTAACCATTTAATATTCCAGTTACCGACATATAGTAAAGAGATTGTATAAAAACAATAAAACGGCATTGCAATCTTAAAGGTTTAAAATACATTAAATAATTTCGTTAGTTTTAAATAATATTGGCTGGATTAATAAATTGTTTTTTCAAGAAAACATTCCGAAACTTCTTTACTTCCTGAACGTTTGAGAAAATAAGCACAAGAAGCAGGATACATTTAGCGGCATAAGCATCTGCTTCAAAAAGAGTAATTATAATTTTATAGTTCTATTCTTATAGTGTATAGTTATAAGGCATAGAACGTTTAATTTTACTTATAAAGTTATAAGTGTATAGTTCTATATAATAAATTATTAAAATCTATAATTTTTCTTAAGAGTATAGTACTGTTATAAGTATCTTAAATATAAAATTCTGTCTTAAACTCTACTATAAAGCAACAGTTAAATATGGCAAACATTTCATAGCTTATATACTTAAATATATGTATTAATAAATAAAATTTCAGACGAAATAAATTAAAAAATATTAAGAAAAAAATAAATTTAATGATTAGATGATTTTGATTAAATTTCTAAAAAAATATCTAGCTCGAAAATTCGTATACATAATTACAGTTTTTAAACAACCTTCTATGAACAAATAATAAATACATAAATGTTTGCATAAAACTGCATTCGTTGTATTACGCGTCATCCACTCAGTACCACACATTGTAAGTTATTCCGCAAAACAGAAATTTAATACTGATAATAAATATAACCTTTAATACTAATATTATGGGATTTTATTAAAGAAACATATCAAAATGATTTGTTTCCTGGAAATCGATGGAAACAAACGTAGGCAGGAGGAGTTTCTTTATTAAGAGGAGGTGTTTTCTTCAATGTAAATGCAGATGCAGCGAAAGAGCGAATCCTTAGAGGACACAAGAACACAATCCTCTGTAAACGCAAACAATTACAAATAAAGGAGTCTATAAAAGGCTTCTGGGCACATTCCATTACACCCCGAGATTTCATTCAAATCTTTCTTTTGTGAAGTTGGAGGGCTCTAATAGACAGGAATTAGTCGCATCAGAAAAAGATGAAAGAAAATGTTTCATTCACTACCTAATCAGGGCTGCTTCACTAAAGAAGGAGGAACTGTGGGATATCTAATTACATTGTTTCTGTTTAGGGAATACGGAATCTTGAACAAGAAACGTGTTATCAATGAGAAAAAGAATAGGTACTCGACTATGCAATTTAATTGAAACAAATAAAATTCCCGTACGATCAATTTGGACTTGAGGAATTAGTGTATGTTTATGTCTTCTTTAAGTTACATTTTAATACGTTTTCTTTTAGTGACTAAAGAAACAATTATCTTTATCGTATATTACACATGTTTTTGTAAACTTCAATAGTTAATCTTGCAAATATTTCAAAAACATGGTATATTCAGTGAGATAACTTTGTTTCGTTAGTTATTTTAATTAAAAAAAACAATTGTTAACTATTCATCACGAAATTCACCTTCGATATTGCACAATTCTATAGTTTAAATAATATTTTTTTTTTAAATTTCAATTTTAAAACAGTTGACTTGAAAATTACAATTAATTTTTTTAGACAAATATTTCTTTTAGATACTGGGTACTTCTGCATGATTGCCACTGTTAGTAAGGCAGATATACAACAAAAGTTACCTGAACTCCACAAATTTATCCATATTGAGGACTCCAAAGATTCAGAGACATCTTTAGAGGTTTTAATAGAAATGCTTATCTACATTAAGATATTTATTGTGCCCGTCTTGATATAGATCTTTTAAGGAATTGTTTTAATTGAATGAGACTTTTGAGTCTACTGATACTTTTAGTTTCAAAATCCAACATAGTATTTATCATGTCGCTTCATTCTTATATCTAGAAATAAATTATCAAAATAAAGTAGACATTTGACTATTTAGTGTCCCAGACTCTGAAGATTGACCACTACATTAAAGTTTAATACTTATAAAATATTATCAGTACTTATCGTTTATTAAAATTAATTATGTAATCCTGGTCCTGATGACCGAGTTCTAACTTTTGGTACCAAAGGTTTTTGGGTTCTAGGTCCGGCGGTGCCATCGATGATTATATTGGTTCGGAATCTACTTTAAGCCGTAGGTCCCGGTCAATTATGACTATTGGCCTTAGGCCTGACAATCCTTCCCCGTAAAAAAAGACAGCATCTCATCTTTGTCTTCAGAGACAATAAACCAAGTCAAACTTCTACCTAAAGGTGCTCCATCACAACAGAGCAGCCTGATGACCAATTGGCTAGCACTCTGGCCTTTGGTACCACAGACTTCTGGTTCAAATTCTGGTGGTGCCATGGATGCTAGTCTGTGGTTCAGAATTCATGTTAAATTGAAGATCCCGGTCTGATTATCATAAAAGGGGCACACAATGACCGTAGAGCGACGAACAAAACCATCACAACAGAAGTTGTCCTTTCGCCTCCTACCATGAGTAGACTACTTATGTAATGTTCATTCCGTGCGGCAGGACACTCAGGATGAGTCACACACACGTTATTTTGTACAATTTATCTGTGATATAAACGCCGAAGTTATAAGATGTGAATTTGAGAATAAAATATTTAACTTTATTTGCTTATCCATATTTGGCATAAGCTATGAAAAATTAAAAATGATTCAAATTAATTAACCTTTTTTATTTTCATGCTTTCGAAAGTATATCCCATCATTTATAATTCATTAAATTTTCATCTTGCATGAAATATGAATTATAAAAAGGAAATTCTGAAAAAAATACATATTTAAAAATATTTTCATTTCAATTGATTATATTTGTTACGAACAGACTGTATGGCATACAAGGGTTTCTGATAAATAATTCACAGCTACTGTAACATTCTGATATTCAGATATAATATTTATTTAAAATAATACCTATCCGTATCTTACTTGAATCCTTTATGAACACAATCCGTTCTTCCGATCTAGAGGCAATTAAACACGCGCGAATCATTCCCAGTTTTATTGATGCAGAACCCGTCTCCATTTCTTGAATTCGGAACTACTGTTATAACGCTGCCATCACATCTGTGAATTAACACTCCGTGACTGAAATACTGAAAACTTATCCTGGAATTCAATAGAAATACGTACATTATGCCAGAAACTAGAAATTCGTCCTAAATGTTCAGTCAAATATCACGCCGAGACGCTAATTGACAAACTTCAAACGGGTAGAGGGTGATTGTGGATTTGGATTGAATTAGACAGAAGCAGTCAGAGCAGTCTTGCCCATTTAAACATCTACCGAAACTGATTGCAGCGCGTTGAAGTATTCCACTGTAATGCTGCCATGTTGTTCAGGTAGTAATTAAATATGCCGTTTAGAAATAAGTATTATCTATGGTTTTATTTTGCATAACAGATTATAAGTATGTAAACTTCTACAAATCTGTAACAAAATATCAAATGTTTGTACAACTACCATTTAAAATGAAGATACTTAAATTTTAAAAATATGATTAAGCTTTTAAATTAAAATAATTTCTCATGTGATTTTCAATCATAGGAAAAAATGCCAAAAGTCGATGAAAGAATATAACTTTCTTAAATGTCTTGAGATTTTTGCTGAATATGGCTATTTAAATAAACTGCTAAATTAAGTATGGGCTATGTTAAAAATAATGATGTATAGATAAATTTATCTGTTCGGTAAGTAAGATTTATGTTTTGTTATCAAATATTTTAATAATTGACTACATTCAGTTGATAAAAAGTTATTCATGTATAAAACTCTTTTCTTTTTTAAATTCAAATGTTTTCTATTTTGAAGCCAACAGAAATTGTAGGGATATATATTTCTAGTTCAATATATGCAAAATTACTTATTTAATAAATGTGCTTTTTAATAAATTTAAAAACAAAATAAATTGAATTACAAATTTCATACTATCTGATGTAAATTACGATTAAAAATCTAGTGCTTAATATGAATAATAATAATTATTTTTTTTTGTATTTATAAAATATTAAAAGTATGTTCCATTTTTCTTAATCAGATAGGATGAAAATTTATTTATTTTTTTATGTTCGAAATCGTAAGTAACTTTCAATCCCGTGCTGCAAGTCCCTCTAGATGACACATACAATTCTATATTCGGTATAATTCATTTATGATTTAAAAGCCAAATTTATAAGATCTGAAATTGAGAATAAAATATTTCACTTTATTTTCTTGTCCATATTTAGCATGCGATATGAAAAAATGAAGAGGAATAAAAATTAATATTTTTCATATTATTACTAATTCATGCATTTAAAAATTTATTGTTTCATTTATAAATTATATAAGTTTTCCATAATATTTTCCATAATTACATAAGTTGTGATAAACAACACATAACTAATGTGAGCAACTAATGTAACATTCTGATATTCAGATATAGTAGTTATTTAAAATAATACCTATCCGTATCTTACGTGAATCCTTTATAAACTCAATCTGTTCTTATGATCTGGAGGCAATTAAACACGCGCGAATCATTCCCAGTTTTATGGATGCAGAACATGTCCCCCTTTCTTGAATTCGGAACTGCTGTTATAATGTTGCCATCTCATCTGTAAATCAATACGTAATGACTGAGATACTTAAAACTTATCCTGGAATTCAATAGAAATTCGTACAATGTGCCAGAAACTAGAAATTCGTCCTAAATGTTCAGTGAAATATCACGCCGAGACGCTAATTGACAAACTTCAAACGGGCAGATGGTGATTGCGGATTTAGATTGAATTAGACAGATGCAGCCTTGCCCATTTGAGCATCTACCAAAACTGATTGCAGCGTGTTGAAGTTTTCCACTGTAATGCTGCCTTGTTATTCAGGCAGTAATTAAATATGCCGTTTTGAAATAAGTATTATCTATGACTGTATTTTGCATAACAGATTTTAATATGTAAACTTTCACAAATCTGTAACGAAATATCAAAGATTAGTACAACTGCGATTTAAAAATGAAGATAATTAAATTCTAGGAATATGATTAATTTTTAAGTTAAAATAATTTTTTTCCGTGATTATTTTAAATCATAAGAAAAAAATGCGAATGTCAATGAAATTTTTCTTAAATATTTAGCGAATTCTGCTGAATATAGCTATTTAAATCAAGTACTAAGTTAAATCTGAAATATATTACATTTATTTATAAATATAAAATACTTATGAAATTTCTTAGAAATATGTAACAACATATCAAGGTTTAGTACAACTGCGATTTAAAAATGAAGATAATTAAATTCTAAAGATATGATTACGTACTTGAATTAAAATAATTTTTGTCATGTATTATTTTCAAGTGTAGGAAAAGAAATGCAATAATCAATGGAAGATTCAATTGTTCTTAAATGTTTCGCAAATTTTGCTCAATATGGTTAAATCAACTCCTAAATTAAATAAGATCTATGTTAAAAATATTTCTATATAAATACATTTATCTGTACGATATGTCTTGCTTGTGAAATACTTTAATAATTGACTACATTCAGTTGATAAGAAAGTTATTAACATATAAAACTCTCTTCTTTTCTATATTCAAATGTTTACTATTTTGAAGCCAACAAAAATTATATGGATATATATTTATCATTCACTATCTTATAAAACCACTTATTTACTAAACGTGTTTTTAAAACGTATATAAGCTTAAAATCAACATAAATTGAATTACACTGAACTGACAAAAGTCATGGGATACCTCTTAATATCGTGTCGGCCCTCCTTTCGCCCGGCGAAGTGCAGCAACTTGACGTGGCATGGACTCAACAAGTCGTTGGAAGTTTTCTGCAGGAATATTGAGCCATGCTGTCTCGATAGACGTCCATAATTGTGAAAGCGTTGATGGTGCAGGATTTTGGGCACGAACAGACCTCTCGATGATGTCCCATAAAGGCTCGGTGGGATTCATGTCGGGCGATCTAGGTGGCCAGACCATTCATTGGAATTGTCCAGAATGCTCTTCAAACTAATCGCGAACAGTTGTGGCCCGGTGACATGGCGCATTGTCATCCATAAAAATCCCATCGTTGTTTGGGTACATGAAGTCCATGAATGGCTGCAAGTGATCTCCAAGTAGCTGAACATAAGCATTTCCAGTCAATGTTCGGTCCAGTCGCACCAGAGGACCAAGTCCATGCCATGAAAAAACAGCCCACACCATTACGGAGCCACCACCAGCTTGAACAGTGCCTTGCTGACCGTTTGGGTCCATGGCTTCGTGGGGTCTGCGCCACACTCGAACCCTACCATCAGCTCTTACCAACTGAAATCGTGACTCATCGGACCAGGCCACGGTTTTCCATTCATCTAGGGACCAACCGATATGCTCACGTGCCCACGAGAGTCGCTGCAAGCGATGTCGTTCTGTCAGTAAAGGCACTCGAGTCGGTCTTCTGCTGGAATAGCCCAAGAAAGCCAAATTTCTCCGCACAGTTCTAACAGACAAGTCCCTTGCACGTCCCACATTGATTTCTGCGGTTATTTGACGCAGTGTTGCTTGTCTGTTAGAATTTACGACTCTTTGCAGACGTCGCCGGTCTCGGTCGTTAAGTGCAGGCGGTCGACCACTGCGCCGTCCATGGTGGGATGTTATGCCTGAAATTTCATACTCTCGGCACACTCTTGACACAGTGGATCTGGGAATGTTGAATTCCCTAACGATTTCCGAAATGGCATGACCCAAGCGTCTAGCTCCAACTAACATTCCGCGTTCAAAGTCTGTTAATTCCCGTCGTGCGGTCATCATCACGTCAAAACCTCTTCACATGAATAACTTGAACAGAAATGAAAGCTCTGCGAAAGCACTGCGCATTTATACCTGTCTTACGCGATGCTACTGCCATCTGAAAATTTGCATATTGCTATCCCATGATTTTTGTCACTTCAGTGTATAAGCTGTATACTGTCTAATACTAGTATAACTTACGATTATGAAAGCTAGTGCTTCTTATAAATAATTTATTAATATTTTGTATTTATGAAATGCTAAATGTATGTTTCAAACGCATACATTTTTCTAAGTAAGGTAAGGTGAAAAAAAATTTTTTTTTTTTTGCTTGCTCTAAATCATACGTAACTTTCAATAAATTATTTTATTAAAGTTCTGATTAAAACTAAAAGCCACCTTTTTAATGATACAGTAATCTGTGAACGAATCACAAAAGTGAGAGTTAAAGTGAAAATTGTAAAATATAATTTTAAGGGAAAAAATTCATACATATTTCTTTATTAATCTTTATTTTTGTCATTTAAACATATTTCAGAAAATGGCCAGTTATGAAAAGCTACATTTTGAAATATATATAAAATACTAACACATAAATTTTATGATTATTTGTCACCATTTTATAATAAGATAACACGCAAATTCAGTAGGATGCTTATATTTAGCAATTTATTTTTCATCAATAAATAAGAAAGTGTGTTATAATAAGTCAACTATTTTTCTATGAACTCTACATTACAGCGAAATAGTTATCATTTAAAAACTATTAGTCGCTTATTAAACAACCAATGTGACTATTGAACAGAAAAAGAAATTTTGTAAGATTAAAAACAAAGTATTTTTAAAAAAATAACGAAAATATTTTTATACCTAACAAAGAATCTAATTTCTTTTTATTTTATTTCATATATTTGATAAAGTAAACTTTTTCTTCAAAAACATTAAAACTTTGAGTGTAACTTTCACGTTTCTATAGTTTTTCTCCTACCAAGGTGGCAGCAGAACTAAAAATGACGCACATTTATTTTTGCAATTGTAAACATTAAAATTCCCAAAGTGATATGCAAATTGCAAAAACAAATTAAATAAGTGAGAAAATGTTTGCGTACTTTGTAAATATACTTTGATGTATTTGTTTATATACCATGGTTTACATAACAAATATGACATTTTTTCTTTAAATATTTGCCTTTATATTAAAAAGAAATCAAACATGCTCTTTCAAATGAATTATGGTCAACACTGACGATTATTATCAAAGAAAATTTTTATATATTTAAATAGTTTTATTAATCGTAATGTAATACACTTTTTTACTATCAATGTATTTTTGGCGACAATCTATCAATTTGACAAACAATTTTTGGCACCAACTGTGTAATAAGTTGACAAATGTGATATCGAGTATTTTTAAGGTGACGAGTCTAATTGGGAAAATCGCAAAATAAGACCTTTGGAAACAATCTATCAATTTGACAAACAATTTTTGGCACCAACTGTGTAATAAGTTGACAAATGTGATATCTCGGGGATTCGCAACAATGTATTTTTAAGGTGACGAGTCTAATTGGGAAAAATCGCAAAATAAGGACCTTTGGATTTGGCGACAATCTATCAATTTGACAAACAATTTTTGGCACCAACTGTGTAATAAGTTGACAAATGTGATATCTCGGGGATTCGCAACAATGTATTTTTAAGGTGACGAGTCTAATTGGGAAAATCGCAAAAATAAGGACCTTTGGATTTGGCGACAATCTATCAATTTGACAAACAATTTTTGGCACCAACTGTGTAATAAGTTGACAAATATGATATCTCGTGGGTTCGCAACAATGTATTTTTAAGGTGACGAGTCTAATTGGGAAAAATCGCAAAATAAGGGCCTTTGGATTTGGCGACAATCTATCAATTTGGCAAACAATTTTTGGCACCAACTGTGTAATAAGTTGACAAATGTGATATCTCGGGGGTTCGCAATTCACTTCACTTGCAATCGCAGCCCTTTACTATTTAAATATTTTATATGGAAATCAATGATATGCTATTCAATTCATTTTTATTTAAATTAATATATTTCAAATGTGTATTAATTATGAGAGTTACATAATGAAAACACTACTTCGAAATGATTTAATCCATCTGAATTATTTATAATGGCTTTAATGATTTTTTTAATTATATGTTATTTCTTTTTCAGCAAATTGTCAATTAATGAGCAATACACAAAAATTTTTATAATGTATCATGATGAATAGCAAAGAGATTTATTTATAAATTGGAATAAGTTTATATAATTAGAAATGTTTTTGTGATACATTTAACAGTTACTTTCGATAATTACAATGTATTTTGCTGAATGTCTTAGTAATTTATGCAGTTTCCGCAAATAGATAATTAGAGAATTAAGGTTGTTTATAATTATCTGAATATTTACAGGAAATTTAGGTCATACCAAATTATAATAAAAATATTCTTAACTCATTAATAGTAGTTGAAGTTCAATAATTAATTTTATTTTTAAACTTTGTTGCAATTATATCTGATTTATAGGTATTAAAATTAATTCTAAAATTAATTTAATGGTGTACCTCTAATGTCGCCAATTATTATATCTATTTAATATAGCGTATGACCTTAATGTTATGTGTTTCTGAAATGTGCTTTTTGACAAAAAAAAATGTGTTATTAAAAATGATATATTATTCTGATTTTTTTTACCAGACAACAAATCCATTCAGAAAAAAATCCATTAAATTGAAGTGTAAGATATTCTAATCTGTGTATTCTGTATTTTTATAGTTATCATAATAATTAGATAGGATATACTTAGCTATAACGGTAGTGGCATGTTAAATGTAAGTGAGATCAATTGGAGAGAGAATTTATACGAACTTAAATAAAGAGCTTAATGTTATCAATTACAACGTATCAATATAAAATTAAGTGTATTATATCACATGTTAAAGTTCCTTTTCTGTGATGTACATGGATCTGCAATTTTTTGGGGGGGCGAGGGGGTTAGGGTAGCTAGAATGGGGATAATTGTTTATATATGATTCTTGTGCCACTGTTATTTTATCTATACTTTTTTATGTTGGCAGCATGTTAACATATTTGTATTTCTGCCCATGTGGAAAGAAATTGCATATCGAAATACGATTCTGAAAGTGTACTGATCAATATTTTTTTTCTAAATATTCAGGTATGGTTTGGTTTGTCGCTCTACGGTCATTTTGTGCATAGAGGGCTCAAAAGACCGGGACCTGCTGTTTAAAGTGGATTTCGAACCCTTAACAAAGATCCATGCCACCACCAAAATTCGAACCTGCAGCTCGTAGTTCCAAAGGTCAGAGCGCTAGCCACTTGGCCATCAGTACGCCTAATTATTCAGGTAAGGGATTTTTTTGCTTTAAAAGCTTTGTTTTAAGCTGAAACAGTATAACTAGATTTAATAATAATAATTTCATTTATATTTTAAATTTAAAGTAATTCAAAAACGCTGCACGCTTTGTTTAATAAAAGCCTGTTGATCAAAGATGGTGGTATTGGGAATAATATGACCATGAGATTTGGGATATGTGATCCACGGCTCAACTATCTCTGCCGAAACACTAAATATCTAAATTTTGTAGTGGTAGTAGTTATTACAAAATTTGTTTACCACTTAAGAAGTTATTTGCAATTTTTTTTTTATTTAAAGAATGATTATTTGACTTTGTATATAGAGAAAAAGATTGTATCTCCTAGTAGACCTTCAAAAATGAATGAAGCTTTTCACAATTTTTGCTTTAAATGATGTTCGAACTTTTTTTTTTGTATGATGAATGCTTTCCAACTATAAAATTTATAATTATTTGATACCTACATTAATTTGTTAGTAATTAGACTTTAATTGCTTGTGAAGTATGAAGCATTAAAGTTAGTGATACTATATTTAGGATTATTAGTTTACTATATTTAGTGATTGTATTTAGTTGCTGTTAAAATTATACAGGAAAAGGAAAATATGAAAAAAAGTTGTTGACCTACTTCAATATGTCAAAATGTATACTGAGCATTATATTTTCTCGAAGAATTGCTGATTCCAAATTTAAATTTTTATTTTTATTTTTTTATTTCCAATGGCAGATTATGAATAGTTACAGCAAATAAAGAACAACGAAAAAAAAAAAAACATACAACAACAAAACAAATACAACAAAACATGCTGAAACAAAGTTCAATAATCCAACAATAATGCCAAGTTGCAGATCTTTTAGCCACTAAAAAGTGCTACCAGGTGCACCACGGGGAGGTAGACATTCTGCGCACCCAATATAAATGTTATCAACAGAAAACATTGCTATCATCTGCAGAAATCAATTTGAAATGATCCTCTATCCGCCAATTACCACTAAAAGATTACTTGCATTACTAGTTTTGTTTTGTGTTAACTAGCCCTAAGGATGATGCAAACTGATGCACTATTCTCAAATAAATAGTCTTGATGAATCTAATGATATCTGCATCCTTGAATAACTTATGTAATTCAAAATTATGTCTCTGTCTCCACAAAACATTTTCATTCACAGCGTCAAAGAGTTTTCTAAGAGCTTTCCTCTCAAAGATGGCCAGCTGCTCTGCTGTGATTTAATCAAGGTGCAGGTCTCAGACCCATATGTGGATAAGAAAATTTACCTATCTGAACATAATCCGGGCTTTACATATTATTCCATTCCAGTAGGCAACAATGTACTGGAATGGCCTCTATCATTATAAATAATTAGAAAAGCCGAGCTTTCTCTGTAGACAAACAAATACCATATAGCATAGCTTTATTATTTATTGTTTAACTTCTTATAAACTTTCAATAAATTTATACAACTTAGAAAATAGTTTCTTATTTATATGAGAAATTTTTAATTGTTTCTTATCTATATAAGACTAAAAAGTCTTAAGAAAATCTATCTAACCATCCAAATTCCAACTACCACAACAACCA
Source organism: Caerostris darwini (assembly GCA_021605075.1). Classification (NCBI taxonomy): domain Eukaryota; kingdom Metazoa; phylum Arthropoda; class Arachnida; order Araneae; family Araneidae; genus Caerostris; species Caerostris darwini. The sequence goes on from BPLQ01003121.1 coordinate 418,206, forward strand.
CAACAACCACACTTTTGTGTGGTAGTTGGAACCCAACAATCCAACAAACACGCTTTTAACTATTTTCCTTCTTTTCATGGTACTCATGAATCCTTTTCTCTACACCCAATTCAAAGTACTAATGCCCATCCTCTTCCTGGCAACAAGTCCCTCTCTACCTACTTTTTAGATCCATTAAGATAAGTAACACGATATGCTAATCTGCCTTCACTTGGTATGCATGGCATCGCCGATAAAGGAGCCAAACATTGCCGGAATACATGCAGCTCCTGGAACATTAACTCGATACTTAACTGCATACTTGAGTAGATGGATATGAACTTGAAAAAGAAAATTGTTACCCGGTGGCTATTTTTAACTAGGCTACCTTTTTCTTGTTGTGTTCCTGCGAATTAAAGTTTAATTAGTAAAGTGCTGTTGACCGTGAAAATTCATGGCTTAAAAGTTGGGGCGTGGTCCCCAGAGTAGAGGATTGGGTCTCTCGAAGTTCTTCCGGAATCTGAAAATAGATGTGCTAAAATGTGTTTCAAATAAATACGATTTTTTTTAATAATAATAAATTAAAATAGCAAAATGGTATAAGTTTATGACAAGCATTTTTTATAAATCATTCGTTTACTTTAAATTATGTAAGTTTCTAACTGATTCATCAGCATTCCTCAGGATATCCTTGTTATACTGATTCATTTTGTCTGTTAGGAAGCTTGGAATAAAGATTCTTTTTGTGTCTTCTGAATCTTTCATGAATCATTTTATTCTCATCATTTCCAGAATCTTTAGGAATCATTCATTTACTTTTAATTCCATAAGTTTCTACTTGATTCATCAGCGTTCCTCAGGATATCCTTGTTATCCGGATTTCTTTTGTCTGTTAGGAGGCGTGGAATAAGAATTTTTTTCTGTGTCTTCTTAAAGGAAATATGTTACATATCCGTAATAATGCACGTTAAAAATAAAACTACTGACTGTTTTTAACTTCTGTAAATAATTTGAAGAAGAAGTAAAAAATTCAAGAATATGAAGTTTCTTGAAGTAAGTAATAGTTCTTATATAAAAAAAAATATATAAAATAATCTCATAAAATTCAGCTTTCGAGAATACAGATACCTCACTTCTGTATATACACGAATACTTTCGATACGACATCGCTTTTTTTTATCTTAATTTTTGATTCCTATCTCGCTGTCCAACAAGCCTCTCAGACCCATATACTATGCAACACTTAAACATAAGAAGATTATCTTTTTTCGCTTGTTAAAAGACAACTATTTCCACTGAAATATTATGAGATTATATTTATCGATTTCATTGGTGACTTAACGGGAGGGTTTTGCATAAACTTGTATAACTATTATTTCTACTAGTTATTTCGAAAAATCAGAAAGAAAAGAATAAATAATACCTCTAACCAAATGTTTTATTTATATTTGAAGCTTATTATACGTCTCACTGATAATAGGATTCTCTGAATTGCACTTTTTATATTTGGATAAATTTTCATAGAAAAAAATTACAAAGCGAGGATTACATTTTCATTCAAGATGGCAAAGAAATATTATTATCTACATTAAAAATTTCAAAAGGGATATTTGGAATAAGTAAATAGTTATAATATATAACAGATATTTTTAAAATATTTCCTTCTTTATATATATCTTTCCTTTATTATAATTTTTATTTCATACCAGAGTCACTGAAATTTTTGAGATACGGTTAAATGGTGTAAGTTTAACTTGCCAAATTTTGAGAGTGTTCAAAATAGTCCTCTCCAACATCAATGCACTTTTGCAGGCGATTTTTTCAAAGATTAAATGCTTCACTTGGAATTGATGATCCATTTCTTGGAAATATTTCTTTATATGCTTTTATAGCCTCGTCAATCTCATCTCCGAAATAAAAACGGCGACCACGTAGATTTTTCTTGAGATGAAAAAAAAAGGCTATATAACATCTTATATCTTAAAGACTAAAATAACAAAAGTCACACATAGCAAGATCAGAAGAATAGAGAGGTTGTTCTATCACTTTGATGTGTTTTTTTTTTTTTTTTGAGAAATTCGACTGTCGATCTTGCCGTATGAGAAGATGCGTTATCATGGTGAAGCATGAGTCCCCTTACATTCACTTCTTAAAGAATTTCTGGAAGACACCGGAAGTGGTGTACCAGTTAGCTGTAATTGTCTTCTGTCCCTCCGGCTTGATAGCTTTGACCAGTTCCGTACTTCCGTACTGAAGAAAACGGCATACATTACTTTTTTCATTGCTCGTTGTCTTTTCAACATTGTTGGTTTGGGGTCATCTTCAAAGACCAATACTTTACTTTCTTGTCGTATTGGAACGTCAAGAAACGGTATGCAAGTTTCATCACCGGCTATGATTTTAGAAATAAGACGGTGTTCACCATCGTTAAGTAATTTTATGGTTTCTTTGCAGATTCTGACACGCTCCGTTTTTAGTGTTCTGTTAAGTTATGGGGGAACCAACGACAAACTATTTTTTTCATATGCAGCTCTTCATGAATAATTCTATGCGTAGCTGCGGATAAAATGTTAAATTTCTTCTGTATCATTTGGTAAGTGCAGTGATTATCATCGACTAACATTTTTCGTATGGCGACACATTTTCTGGAATTACAGCTGATGAAGGTTTTCTTGTGTGTTCTTGATCCAGCAGAGAACTTCGCACTTTTCAAAATTCTGTAAACCATCTAAATACAGTAGCACGAGATGGAGCTTCGTCTCCATATGCTAGTTGTAGACGTTGAAGGCATTCTTCTTAATTTAACTTAACTTTAAAATCGTAGAAAATCATAGCGCATCAATTCCATTTTCCTTTCTTCCAAAATCTATTCTACGACAGCTAAATTGCAATTGTTGCTACAAATTATCGTCTGCGGCCATAAAAGAGTTCAAATTTACAAATTTAACGAATTTTTTTTCCTGCGTTTATCGTCTGCCAATGTCTTAAAAATTTCAGAGTTACCCTTGTATGCCCTCATTCGAAAACATATGTTTTAAAAAGGCGGCATGTTAACCTTAGGCATTGAGCACTAGAATGGCAGTGAGGTAGCAGATTCAATATTGCGCAATGTTACCCCTCCTTTTGGTAACCAGGATTGGGAGGCAAATTCTACACTGTATATTCACATTTTGGCAACAAAAATTTTAATGAATATCCCGTAGATGGCATCCGGGAGTTCACTCCCTATTCCCTCTTACCCCTTGTCCAGTTCAACAGAAGTATATTCTGGTTTACACATTCAAATGTATCTCCTAGAATTTTCAGTTTAGGAAGCTTTGAGTTCATCACCACTTGTTAAATTTCGAACCAAACATCTTTAAATCAGAGGCCTAACCCGCTATTAACCATGTAGCCCCATTCAAGTGTCATATCTGTTTATATATTTTTACTCTCTGATTAATAAACATTTTAACAAAGTTTTTATACTTACAGTAAAGGCTAAAATAACATCTTAATTCACTAGAAGATCAACGTATTTGACCTGATAGGAAGTGAAAAAAACCTGAATTATATCGTATAATCTTGAAGAATATGATGTAAAGACAACATGATGATACCGGATTGAACCGGACCTATCGGACCGGATTACCGCTATCGGACCTACCGAATTGAATTGAACACCTCTTGGATTCATCAATTTATTTTACTCAGTATTGCTCAAAATAGAATATACTAAGTTGCGATGAATATCACAATTTAATTCTTTCCGATTGATTTTACAAGGGCTTCTTATTCTGAAGCTATTAACAACTGACAATCTATTATGAGGTCTTTGTCTTGCAAAATAAGACTATTTGCCTGCAATGGATACCTGCCCACTGCGGCATAGAGGGTAACGAAAACGTTAACCTGGCAAAAAGGGTCAGCTCTCATTCAAACCTTTGATGATCAAGTCCCTTTCAACAATGTAAGATTATTCATTAAATCAACCCTCAAGAACAACCTAGATATAGAGGTTTTGGAGAGAAATTTCCAAAAGTCTTGGTGGAACCGAATTTCAAATCTTTCTGGCTGGCCTAGGAGGAAGGCAGTTGTGGAGTTTCGGTTTGTAGCATTGTCATGATTGCCCTACTAAGCATTTACACCACATAAATATATTTGAAGTTCCTTGCTGTAAGCTTTGTAACCTTCGGGAACTTATGTACCGTGCTCAACTTCCACGCTGTCCTGCGCTCTGTGCCTCATCTTTGTAAGAGTGATATTGGAATGCTAGGAGTCGAATGGGTTCATAGAATTTTCTTCTATTGTCACTTGCAATTTTATATTGTTTTGTTCTGTACTGTTTGTTTTGTTTTTCATGGCTCCAGTTGTATTTTTTGTACCCGTCATTGGAAATATAAAAAAAAATATTTTCCTGATATATATATATAATGCTTTTAAGCGCCCCACAGAACAAAATAGACAATTGACTGCCAAAGAAATGAAAAATATAATAAATTCATTGAATTCCTTTTATTTCTACACCAAATTATAGTTGAAAAACCGCCAGACAAACCAATCATTACTTTTCCTCAAACAAATAAATCGAACTGATAAATTAAAACTAAAAAAAACTTCCTCCAAAACAGAAATTCTTGTCTTCAAGAAAAAAAAAAATTCTTTTAAGCATTAACCGAAATTTGCAAATGCAAATTGATCATCCATTTCTGAATATTTTTCGGCTGATTTCTGCTGCAGCCATTACAAACCTAATGAACCCAGTATCGATCAACGTTCTTTACCAGCGTTACCTCTATAAAGATTTTTCTAAATTTAATTTGCCCCAGTTCGTTTAACTGAGAAAACTTTGTTTCACGTTACCTGGCAACCAAGTATCACTGTCGTTTCATTCCAGGAGATTTTGCATTGGATGGCCTTTCTTTAAACCATTGGAAGAAGTTGTTTTGCCTTTTTTTATTTTCGTTTTCCACTTTGTTTATTTTGGAAGACGAAACACAAAGAATTTGGGTTGACTGTTTACGACGTCGTCTTTTCAATTTCTTAACTTTTTTTCAAGGAAAAAGTTTTGGTTTAAATAATTATCGCAGAAGTTTTCAGCATTTATTGCAAATGATTAAAGTTGATACAGTCTTCATGCAAATTTGCAAATGGAACATAAAACAAATTATTTGAACACATTTTTTTTTTTGCATTTTCATTGCAAATGTGTTGAATATTTGTTGAACAAATAAAAATCATGGATTTAATGTAATCTAATAAATTATTTAAATTAATTTAATATAATCTAATTCAATTTAATCTTTTCACTTAAAAATGATGGATTTAATATAATCTAATACAAGTACACTATCTGGAAGAAAGTGACGGGACACCCCTCGAAAAGTAGAAAAGTCGACAATACAGCTGACACATGCGCAATAATAGGTATCACGTGTCTGCCATATCCTATAAATATTCTGTGGAGTCGACTAGAGTTGTTTTTTGTCAAGATGCCGCCATGGGAATAGTTGTCTGAGTTCGAGAAAGGTGTGTTGGTTGGATTGCATCTTGCCAAGGTGTCAATTAGGGAGATATCCCGTCTCCGTAACTGCTCAAAATCAAATGTAGCACGTGTTGTGTGTCGCTACAAGACTGAGGGACACTGTCAGAACAAACCCCGAAGTGGACGACCTACAGTTCTCGCCAGCAGGGACCGGCGGGTGCTCGGCAGGGAGATTCGAAGTAACCGTCAAACATCCATGGATAACATCGCTAATGAGTTTAGACAAGCTACAGGTGTGGCCGTTTAGACTAAGACTCTTCGTATCGAGGCCCATAAGTTAGGTTACACTGGATGTTCGGCTGCCCATAAGCCTTCGATTACGAAAACCAACAAGAAAGCGCGCCTTCGATGGGCCAAAGACCACCGTACTTGGAATCTGGATGACTGGAAATGCTCCTTTGGGGTGACGAGTCCCGATTTACCCTTTTCCGCTCCGATGGACGTGTTTGGGTATGGCGTTTACCAGGGGAACGCCTTTTGCCCGAGTGTGTCGTCCCAACTGTAAAGTTTGGTGGAGGAGGATTGATGGTATGGGCCTGTTTCTCCTGGTATGGGGCTGGCCCACTGGCGAAGGTTGATGGTGCGATGAATGCCGATAGATACTGTGATATTCTCGACAATCATGTCCTTCCTACCTTGTGGGCAACGTACGGTATGGATGATTGCTGGTATCAAGACGACAACGCAACATGCCATGTTGCAAGGAGGACTCTTGATTGATATGTGAACAACAACGTTAAACGCATGGAGTGGCCGGCGCAGAGCCCTGATCTTAACCCAATTGAACATCTCTGGGACGAATTGGACTGTCGGTTGAGGGCCTGCACCCCACACCCCAAAGGGAAGCCTGAACTATGGAACTTCCTGTTAAACATTTGGAAGGAAATTCCTCTTGCCACTATGGCTAATTTAGTGGAAAGCATGCCCAGAAGGGTTGCAGCTGTGATCGCAGCCAAAGGTGGCCCTACCTCTTATTAATTTTAATAAATATGGGTTTATATCGTTATAGTGTCGTGCCCCGTCACTTTCTTCCACATAGTGTATATCCAGTTCAAAAACATATTTCTTTTTTTCAAAGTCAAAGAAATTATCTTGTAGTATTTACAATTCATTTATGGAGGCACCTGATGACCGAGTGGCTAGTGCTCAGGCGCCCCATTCCACAGGTTCTTCAGGTTCAACTCTCGGCTGTGCCATGGATGTTTGTAATGGTTCGGAATCCACTTTAAGCTGTAGGTCCCGCTCTCATATGACCGTAGAGAGTCAAAGATCCCTATCAGATTTCTCGCCCCCCTCATTCCTAAAGTGTAAAGGGGCAAATCAGCTCGAGGCACAGTGATGTGGTTTAGTGTAGTAGTAATAGTGGTGTATATAATGCTTTTTCCAGTGCAAATTAGACAATTGGCTGTTAAAGAAGTGAAATCTATAATAAATTCAGTGAATTTTTTTTTTACACATAATTCTGGTTGAAAAACCACCAGACAAACCAATCGTTACTTTTCTTCAAACAAATAAATCGAACCGATAAATAAAAAAAAAAAAAAGAAAGAACAAAAAGTTCCACCTAAACACAAATTCCCATCTTCAAGGGAAAGAAATGTCTTTTAAGCATTAACAAAATTTGAAAATGCAAATGGATCATCCATTTCGGCTGATTTCTCGGATCGATTTTTTCTGTTTTCGATTTTCGGATGATTTCTTCGGCTGATTTCTGCTGCAGCCATTGCAAACCGAATGAACTCGGTATCGATCGCATGCTTTACCAGCGTTACCCTCTATAAAGATTTCTCCAAATTTAATTTGCCCCAGTTCGTTTAACCGAGAAAACTTTGTTTCACGTTACCTGGCAACCAAGTATCACTGTCGTTTCATTCCAGGAGATTTTGCATTTGATGGCCTTTCTTTAAACCATCGGAAGAAGTTGTTGTGCCTTTCTTTTTATTTTCGTTTTCCTCTTTGTTTATTTTGGAAGACGAAATGCAAAGAATTTGGGCTGGCTATTTACGATGTTCGTCCTTCTTTATACTTTTTTAAGGTAATGAAGTTAGATTCAATTTATTCAAGAAAAAAAAAAGCTTTTGGTTAAAATAATTACAGCAGATATTTTGGGCAGGCATTGGGAATGATTAAAGTTGATAAATTTTATATGCAAATTTGCAAATGTAACATACAAAATATTAATTTAACCCTTTTCATTTTTATTGCAAACGTGTTAAATATTTGCTTAACAAATAAAAATCATAGATTTAATGTATCTATATTAAATTGATTTAAAAAATTTATTAATCTAATTCCATTTAATCTCTTCACTTAAAAAACCTGGATTTAATATAATCTAATACAAGTATAACAAGTTCAAAAATATATTTCCTTTTTTTAAAGTCAAAGAAACTATCTTGTAGTATTTACAATTCATTTCTGAAGAAACCTGATGGCAGAGTGGCTAGCGCTCTGGCGCTGGATACCACAGCTTTTTCGGGTTCGACTCCCGGAGGTGTTAGGAATGTTTGCAGTGGTTCGGAATCCACTTTAAGGCGTAGGTCCCGGTCTCATATGACCGTAGAGCGTCACAGAGCCCAATCAGACTTCTCACCTACATCGTTCCCAAACTATAAAGGGACAACTCAGCTGGAGGCACAGTGATATGTTGTGGGGTAGCAGTAGTAGCGGTATATATCTAATGCCTTTAAAAGCATTCCAGTAGAAAATAGACAATTGGCTACCAAAGAAATGAAATATATAATAAATTCATTGAACTATTTTTATTTCTGCACACAATTATAGTTGGAAAAACCACCAGATAAACCAATCATTACTTTTCTTCAAACAAATAAATCGAACTGATAAATCAAAACTAAAAAAACTTCCTCCAAAACAGAAATTCTTGTCTTCAAGAAGAAAAAAATGTCTTTTAAGCATTAACCGAAATTTGAAAATACAAATTGATCATCCATTTCTGAATATTTCTCCGGCTGATTACTGCTGCAGCCATTGCAAACCGAATGAACTCACGCGCTTTACCAGCGTTACCCTCTATAAAGATTTTTCTAAATTTAATTTGCCCCAGTTCGTTTAACCGAGAAAACTTTGTTTCACGTTACCTGGCAACCAAGTATCACTGTCGTTTCATTCCAGGAGATTTTGCATTGGATGGCCTTTCTTTAAACCATCGGAAGAAGTTGTTTTGCCTTTTTATTTTCGTTTTTTCTCTTTGTTTATTTTGGAAGACGAAACACAAAGAATTTGGGTTGACTGTTTACGACGTCGTCTTTCTTTATACTTTTTTATGGTAATGAAGTTAGATTCAATTTCTTAACTTTATTGAAGAAAAATAAGATTTTGGTTAAAATAATTTGCTGGAGATATTTTCAGCATTTATTGCGATTGATTAAAATTAATAATTTTTTCATGCAAATTTATAAATGGAACATAAAACGGATTGCAGAAGTTTGCAAATTTTTTTTTTTTTCATTTTCATTGCAAACATGTTAAATATTTCTTAACAAATAAATAATCATGGATTTAATATAATCTAATAAATTATTTAAATTTATTTAATACAATATAATATCTTTAAAAAATCAGTGTTTTAATACAATCTACTTCAAGTATATCAAGTTCAAAAACATATTTATTTTTTTCAAAGTAAAAAAAAACTGCCTTGTAGAACTTACAATTCGATTACAATTACAATTCGACCTAATGGCTAAGTGGTTAGAGCTCTAGTCTCGGTGCCACAGATTTCGGATTTGTGTCCTGACCGTGCCATGAATGTTTGTAATGATTCGGAATCCACTTTAAACCACAGATCCCGGTTTAATATAATCGTAGAGCGTTGTCTTTAGGTTTATTCAAGCTTCAGCCCTCGTGGTTTCCCGTTAAAGTGAAGCTGTATATTAACCTTAGCCATGAACCAGTCGCCTGCGGTAATGATGTAGGTTTTCCTACACCAGAGGTGGCCAGAGGGCCAATTGGCTAGCACTCTTACTTTGGGTACCACAAACTCCAGATTCGAATCCTGGCTGCGGCACGGTGGTTCGTGAATGGTTCGGAATCCACCTTAAACTTCAGGTTCCGGTCTGTTTAGAACCCGTCTGCACAAGATGATAGTAGAACGACAAACCAAACCGAAATCCTCCACCGGGAGATTAGTAACAACAATAACAATTTGTTTTGTGCGAATGCCGATTGCAGTTGTAGTATGTAGTTTGTAGTAGTTTGTAGTAGTTTATACGTGTATGTTTTAGCTTTGTTTAAAAGTTTAACTCCAGGTATTGAAATTCCACCCTTTTTTAAATACAAATAAAGTTGTACGAACATTTTCTAACGTATTCTATAAAATTAATAATGTATATTAACTATCTTGTATAAAATTTAATATCCACCAAGAAGACAGTTCATTTTGAACGACATAATTTGACACTTACCCAAATGCGGACATCAAACACCAATCTCATAAATAATCCAATCCAGAATTTTGCACCATTTACCAGACAAACACCCTTCGTGCTCCATTCTCTGTTACAAATTACCCGCCAACCACTCACGTAAGCCCATTAATTTTTCCCTGGCGTGCTACAGGATTTCTGATCTGTGAAAAAGACGCATGGCCATCCAGGGAGTTAACACGTCTCCATCCCCCCAGTCATCACGGAATCCATTCGTTAGGGACAACACCTCCCCCAAATGGCCCCCTGTCACGGGGACACCCTCACCCCACTTCAAAGTATGGGAAAGCCATCGAGATTAGGTTAAGTGTGACGCTGAGCTTCGTTCTGGGATTGGCTTCATTGGTTCGGGATTTGCTTTGTGGGCTATTAAAAAGAGTTTAAGAGTTGTAACGAGGAAATGACTCCGTTGGCGGTTTTTTGTGGTTTGCAGAGTTTTATGGAACTGTTTGAGAATGACATACGGCTTTATGAGTCTGTGGATTATGTACTTAAAACTGTTAACTTTTTTTTTTTTGTGGTTTGCAGAGTTTTATGGAACTTCTTGAGAATGTTATATGGCTTCACGATTTTGTGGATTATGTTGTTGAAAACTCTTTATGATATCTTTGAAAATATTTTTTGTTATTGCAAATTTCACATTAGATTTCCGGGATTGTATACAATGAGTGCGGAAAGAAGAATTCGTGCAAAGTTGTTTTTTCAATTTAAAAGATGCCTGAACTTACATTCTTTGAAGTGATATTTTTTGACAAACCGAGCCAATATGCGTGAAATGTTTTTTTCTAAGGGTACTTTTTCCCAAAAAGGATTCCCATAATTCTTCGTACGCATTCGCTTTAAAAACGACGAATCTATCGACATCTTCGACGTACTCCCAAGTATTACTTGCTTTCCTTACTTTGGAAAATAAAGTAAAATTAAGATCCATTTCAAGTGATCCTAAAATTATTCTTCAAAAAAATATGTATAATTATATTTAGATTTCAAATTCTTCAAAATTGATTGTTACCACAAAGATTTTGAGTGATTATAAAAGCCAAAATATATACAACTGAGTATTGATTATAAACTATTCACAATAAAATTTGTAAACTTCTTTTACTGTACGGATATTCTTTACATTGTTAGATAAATAGGTAAATTGGATTTTTTTTTTGTTCGAATTGTGTAAAAGATTCATTTTTTTAAATTGAAATAAAATATAAAATGCCAAATATATATTTGCATGTATATTAGTTAGTTTTGTTTAAAAAACGTCACTTAAGATTAATAGTAGTACAGGAGCCTTTTAAATACAAGAAAAACAATTTGTATGAGTTCTTTCCACACTCACTGTATATAATATAGAAAATCCAATATGAAATTTACGAAAATAACACAGAAAAATTTACAACGATTCAATAAAACTTTTCAAGTAAAAATCCACAGAATCGTGCAGCCACATAACAATCTGAAACAGTTCCATAAAAGTGTGCAAACCATCAAAAACGCCCACGGAGTCATTTCCTCTTTACAACCCTTAAACTCCTTTTAATAGCTCACTAAGCAAATCCCGAACCCATGGAGCCAACTCCCAGAACGAAGCTCAGCGTCACACTTAACCCAATCTCGATGGCTTTCCCATACTTTGAAGTAGGGTGTGTCCCCGAGACAGGGGACCATTTGTGGGGTGTTGTTCCTAACGAATGGATTCCGTGATGATTTGGGGGGATAGGGACGTGTCAAGTCCCGGGATGGCAATGCGTCTTTTTCACAGGTCGGAAATCCTGTGAGCACGCCAGGGAAAAATGAATGGGCTTACGTGAGTGGTCGGCGGTAATGTGTAACGAAGAATGGAGCACGCTGGGTGTTTATCTAGCAGATGGTGCACAATTCTGGATTGGATTATTGATGAGATTGATGTTTGATGTCGGCATTTAGTAGGTAAGTGTCAAATTACGTAATTAAGTGTCAAAATCTTCCTGTTGGACATGAAAATTTTATACTTGATATATATTATTATTATAGATTGCGGTCTGAATGTCCAGGTTGCTAGCGCTCTGGCGCTCAGTACCACAGATTTGGGATTAGAGTCTCGGGGCGTGGCATGGATATTTGTAGTGGTTCGGAATCCACATTAAGCCGTAGATCCCGTTCTGACAGGATCGTAGAGCGTTGCGGGGGTATTGTTACTCCGCGTCTGTTTGGTCTTCAAGTTACACACACCTCCGTCGTAGTGATAAGTGAATTGCACCTCCTTGGTAGTGCAAGCGCTACACCGATGTTAATCGGTGCAGCGCTTGTCTTAAGGCATCGAAAACCGCTGCCCAAGTGTTTGCCAGCTGCAATAGAACAAAAAAAAATTAATGTGGATATCAGTTAGTTTTGTTTAAAAACGTCTTTTCAAGGAATGGAAGTTCGGGCACATTTTAAATAAAAGGAAAAAAAATATATGTGCTCTATCCACACTTTCTGTATACAATCCAGAAAATCCAATAACTAATTTACGAAAACAACCAACACATAAAATATTTGATAAAACTTTTCAACGATTCAATAAAAAGTTTTCAACTACATAATTCACAAAAATTCATATCGTTCCACAACAACCTTATTCACAACGTGCGACTTCTGGCTATTCCCTAACTGAAAAGGAAACTCTGGGGATACCATTTTGAGTCGATTGATGATATTCAACTTGAATCGCAGCGCGCTTTGATGGCCATCCCGCCCAATGACTTTTTAGCATGCATAAAGGATTGGAAAAAAATTGTCATAAGTGCATTGTGTCCGGAGGGGTTACATTGAATTCAATGAAATAAATTTGGAAGAATAAATAAAGAGTTCCTGAAAAGAAAATAATTGGTCTTACTTTTTGAGCACAATAGTGTAATCCAGAAAATCCAATATGAAATTTACGAAAATAAAACTTTTCAACGATTCAATAAAAACTTTTCAATTCCATAATTCACAGAATCATAAAGGCGTGTAACATTCTCAAGAAGTTCAGTAAAACTCTGCAAACCACAAAAAAGCGCCAACGGAATCATTTCCTGTTTACAACTCTTAAACCCTTTTTAATAGCCCAATAAGCAAATCCCGAACCCATGAAGCCAACTCCCAGAACGAAGCTCAACGTCACACTTAACCCAATCTCGATGGCTTTCCCTTACTTTGAAGTAAGGGTGGTTGGGGGGGGGTCCCCATGACAGGGGGCCACTGGTGGGGTGTTGTTCCTAACGAATGGATTCCCATCACGTCCCCCCCGGACGGAAACGTGTTAACTCCAAGGAGGGCCATGCGTCTTTTTCACAGATCGGAAATCCAGTGAGCACGCCAGAGAAAAATGAATGGGCTTACGTGAGTGGTCGGCGGGTAATTTGTAACGAAGAATGGAGCACGCAGGGTGTTTGTCTGGCAAATGGTGCAAAATTCTGGATGGGATTATTGATGAGATTGGTGTTTGATGTCCGCATTTAGGTAAGTGTCCAATTATGTCGTCCAAAATGAACTGTTTTCCAGGTGGACATGAAAATTTTATACTGGATAGTTGATATATACTACTATACCTAAAAAGTACGACCAATTATTTTTTTCAAAAACTCTTTTTTTATTCTTTCAAATTTATTTCATCGCCTTCAAAGTAATCCCCTCCGGACACAATGCACTTATGACAACCTTTGTTTCCAATCTTCAATGCATGCTAAAAAGTCATCTGCTGGGACAGCCTTCAAAGCGCTCCTCGATTCCCGTTGAAACTCTTCAATCGACTCAAAACGGTGTCCCCGGAGTTATGGTTTGAGTTTATTGAATAGTCAGAAGTAGAAAAGTGGGAATCCGGTGATTGTGGAACTATATGGATTTCATTTTTGGCGAAAATGTGACGAAGAATCAATGCAGTGTGAGCTGACGCATTCAGTGTTTTCGGTAACAATTGAGATTTGACGCGTTTGAGGCCCAAAATGGAATTGAACGATCCTTTTGAAATTCCAAAAATATCAGCAAGGTCCGTAATTGTGAATCGACGGTTTGCAAGCACCAAATATTTAATTTTTTGGACGTGAGCTTCGTCGGTTGAGGTTGAGGGTCGACCGGAGGGCTCTTCGTCTTGAACGTGTTCTCGGCCTTCTTTGAACTGTTTATACCATTTCTAAACATTTATTTCCGATATAGGAATAGTCACCGAATGTCTTCTGCAACATTCTATACGTTTCCGTAAATAAAATTGAATGCAAGTTCTTTGCTCAATTAATTCAGACATTTCAAAAATCGCCAGAAATACTTTTAGCAACTCACAAAGCCAAGCGTAACTCAAACACTAATGAATATTTTGACGACAAATTTCACACAGACATTCACAGTGCCAGGAGCCTAAAAAAGAAAAAAAAATTGAAATTTCATAAGCCCCGGGAATTTTAAAGTGAGAATTGAACTTACTTTCTGGACACAGTAGCATCAACTATCTAGTATAAAATTGTAATGTCCACCAAGAAGACAGTTCATTTCGAACAACAAAATTTGACACTTACCCAAATTCGGACATTAAATACCAATCTCATAAATAATCCAATACCTTCCAATAAAGAATTTTGCTCTATATGCCAGACAAGAAATTGCCTCATAGAATTTACAATTCATTTTCTTTCAATATTACTATATGCTGCTCTAGTTCATATGTGCACTAGTTTTGTTTAAAAATTTAACTTCAGGTATTGGTATTTCATACTTTTTTTAAATACAAATAAAGTTGTACGAACATTTTCTAACTTATTCTGTATAAATAATAATATACCACTATGCTTAAAAAGTAATTACTAAAATATTTTTTTTCAAAATTTTTTTCATCGCCTTCAAAGTAATCCCCTCCGTACACAATGCACTTATGCCATATTTAACATTTTTCATAGTGTTATATAGATCTTCAAAATTTTTTCTTTACCTTCACAGCAGCTGGATATAAACTCCATATAGCATTATGCATACATTAGCCCAATGCAAACTAAACCCCTTACAGCATATAGCCTAAATAGTTTTATAGTTATCTTTTTTCCAAGGGTACTTTTTCCAAAAGTGCTTCCCATAATTCTCCGTGCGCATTCGCTTTAAAAACGAAGAATCTATCGACATCTTCGACGAACTCCCAAGTATTACTTGCTTACCTTACTGTGGAAAATAAAGTAAGATTAAGATCTATTTCAAGTGATCCAAAAATTTAAGTTATTATAAAAGCCGAAATATATCCAACTGAATATTGATTATAAATTATTCACAACAAAATTTATTAACTTCTTTTACTGTACGGATATTCTTTACATTCTTAGATAAATAGCTAAATTGATTTTTTTTTTGTTCGTATTGTGTGAAAGATTCATTTTTTTCAATTAAAATAAAATATAAAATACCAAATAAATTTTTGTATGTATATTAGTTAGTTTTGTTTAAAAACGTCACTTTGATGAATAGAAGTTCTGGAGCCTTTTAAATACAAGAACAACAATTTGTATGAGTTCTTTCCACAATCACCGTATACAATCCAGAAAATCCAATATGAAATTTACGAAAATAACAAAGAAAAATTTTCAACGATTCAGCCCCATAATCCACAGAATCATAAAGCCATGTAACATTCTCAAGAAGTTCCATAAAACTCTGCAAACCACCAAAAACGCCCGAAATCATTTCCTCTTTACAACTGTTAAACTCTTCTTAATAGCCCACTAAGCAAATTCCGAACCCATGAAGCCAACTCCCAGAACGAAGCTCAACATCACACTTAACCCAATCTCGTTGGCTTTCCCTTACTATGAAGTGTGTGTGGGGAAGTGGGTAGGTGTCCCCGTGACAGGGGGTGCATCTGTAGGGGTGTTGTTCCTAACGGATAGATTCCGTGAGGATTAGGGGGGGGGAATGGAGACGTGTGAACTCCCGGGATGGCCATGCGTCTTTTTCGCGGATCGGAAATCCTGTAGCACGCCAGGGAAAAATGAATGGGCTTACGTGCGTGATCGGCGGGTAATTTGTAACCAAGAATAGAGCACGCAGGCTGTTGGACTGGCAAATGGTGCAAAATTCTCAATTGGATTATTTATGAGATTGGTATTTGAGGTCCGCATTTAGGTAAGTGTCACATTATGTCATTCAAAATGAACTGCCTTCTTGGTACATATTAAAATTTTATACTAGACAATAGATATATATAATTTTACAGATTGGAGCCTGAATGGCCAAGTGGTAGCCTTCTGGATCTCAGTACAACAGATTTGGTGTTCGAGTCCCGGGGAGTGCCATGGATGTTTGTAGCTATTCGGAATCCACTTTAAACCGTAGATCCCGGTCTAACGTGATCATAGAGTGTTGCGGGGGGGACTGTTACTCCGCGTCCGTAGTTTATCTTCAATTTAAACGTACCTCCTGTGTAGTGCTAAGTGAATAACGTAAGTGCAGCTGTCTAAGTGTTTGACAGCTGCATTAGAACAAAAAACATTTTTGCATGTATATCAGTTAGTTTTTTTTAAAAACGTCACTTCAAGGAATGGAAGTTCAGACACCTTTTAAATACAAGAAAAAAATTTATACGAGTTGTTTCCACACTCTCTGTATACAATCCGAAAAATCCAATATGAAATTTAAGAAAATGGTAAACAAATAAATTATTTGATAAAGCTTTTCAACTATTCAATAAAAATTTTATGCTACATAATCCACGGAATTTTTTTAATTAAAATATTATTCATCAAAAAAATTTTTGTATTTATATTATTTAGTTTTGTTTAAAAAAATCACTTCAAGGAATGGAAATTCAGGCACTTTTTAAATACAGGAAAAAAATATACGAGTTCTTTCTATACTCACTGTATACAATCCAAAAAATCCAATATGAAATTTACGAAAATAACAAAAATATAAGTCATTTGCTTACAAAAAAAATTTGACGAGTTCTTTCCACACTCTCTGTATACAATCCAGAAAATCCAGTAAGAAATTTAGAAAAAAAACAAATACATAAATTATTTGATAAAATTTTTCAGCGATTCAATAAAAACATTTCAACTACATTATCCACATAATCAAAAAGCCGTGTAACATTCTCAAGAAGTTCCATAAAACTGTGCAAACCACCAAAAACGCTCGAAATCATTTCCACACTCTCTGTATACAATCCAGAAAATCCAGTAAGAAATTTAGAAAAAAAACAAATACATAAATTATTTGATAAAATTTTTCAGCGATTCAATAAAAACATTTCAACTACATTATCCACATAATCAAAAAGCCGTGTAACATTCTCAAGAAGTTCCATAAAACTGTGCAAACCACCAAAAACGCCCGAAATCATTTCCTCTTTACAACTCTTAAACCCTTTTTAATAGCCCACTAAGCAAATTCCGAACCCATGAAGCCAACTCCCAGAACGAAGCTCAACATCACACTTAACGCAATCTCGATGGCTTTCCCATACTTTGAAGGGGGATCCACGTGACAGGGGGCATCTGTAGGGATATTGTTCCTAACGAATGGATTCCGTGATGATTGGGGGAACGGAGACGTGCTAACTCCCGGGATGGCCATGCGTCTTTTTCACAGATCGGAAATCCTGTAGCACGCCAGTGAAAATTTAATGGGCTTACGTGAGCGGTCGGCGGGTAATTTGTAACGAAGAATGGAGCACTCAGGGTGCTTGTCTGGCAAATGGGGCAAAATTCTGGATTGGATTATTAATGAGATGCGTGTTTGATGTCCGCATTTAGGTAAGTGTGAAATTATGTCTTTCAAAATATAGTGTCTTCCTGGTGCACATTAAAATTTTATACTTTATAGTTGATATATACTACTATGCCCAAAAAGTAAGACCAATTTTTTTTTTCAAAAACTCTTTATTTGTTCTTTAAAATTTAGTTCATCGCCTTCAAAGTAATCCCTTCCTGACACAATGCACTTATGCGCACTTTCTTTTTCCAATCCTCAATGCATGCTAAAAAGTCATCGGCAGAGATGGCCTTCAAAGCGCGATGCGATTCACGTTGAATCTCTTCAGTGGACTCAAAACGGCGTTCCCGGAGTGGTCTTTTGAGTTTAAGGAATAGCCAGAAGTCGCACGGTATGAATGCGGTGGTTGTGAAACAATATGGGCTTAATTTTTGGCGAAAAAGTCAGAAAGAATCAATGCAGTGTGAGCTGACGCATTCAGTGTTTCCGGTACAAATTGATATTTGACGCGTTTGAGGCCCAAAATGGAATGGACCGATCCTTTTGAAATTCCAACATCATTAGCAAGGTCCGTAATTGTAAATCGATTTGGTTTGTAAGCACAAAATCTTTAATTTTTTGGACATGAGCTTCGTCGGTTGAGGATCGCCAGAGGGCTCTTCGTCTTCAACGCGTTCTCTGCTTTCTTTGAACTGTTTATACTACTTGTAAACATTTATTTCCGATATAGGAATGCTCACCGAATGCCTTCTACAACGTTCTATTCGTTTCTGCAAACAAAATTTAATACATGTTCTTTGCTCTATTAATTCAGACATTTCAAAAATCGCCGGAATCACTTTTAGCGACTCATAAAGCCAAGCGTAACTCAAACACTAAAGAATATTTTAACGTCAAATTTCACGCAGATGTCAAGGACAGTACCAACAGCTTAAAAAAGAAAAAAAAATTGAAATAAAGGAACGGAAATTTTAAATTGAAAATTTAACTTACTTTTTGTTTTGCAGTAGTATCAACTGTCTAGTATAAAATTTTAATGTCCACCAGGAAGACAGTTTATTTCGAAGGACATAATTTGACACTTACCTAAATGCGGAAATCAAATACCAATCTCATAAATAATCAATCTCATTGCTCTATTTGCTAGACAAGAGACTGCCTCATAGAATTTACAGTTCATTTTCTTTGAATTTTGTTAAATTCAGCTGTAGTTCATTTATTTATTAGTTTTGTTTAAAAATTTTACTTCGGGTATTGGTATTCCATACTCTTTTTAAATACAAATAAAGTTGTACGAACATTTTCTAACTTATTCTGTATAAATAATAATATACCACTATGCATAAAAATAATTATTCAAATATTTTTTTTTCAAAAACTCTTTATTTATTCTTCCAAATTTATTTCATCACCTTCAAAGTAATCCCTCCGGACACAATGCACTTATGCCATATTTAACATTTTTCATAGTGTTATATTTTTTTTTGTTCCAATGCAGCTGCAAACACTTAGACAGCTTGGTCTTGGACGCCTTAAGGCAAGCGCTGCACAGACGTTACTCACTTTTCATTACCCACGGGGCGCGTGTAACTTGAAGATACGGACGCGGAGTAACAATTCCCATGCAACGAATTCTATTCTACGATACTATTAGGACCGGGCCTACTGTTTAAAGTAGATTCCGAACCACTATAAACATCCATGCCACCGCCGGGACTTGAACCCGAAACCTGTAGTACCGAGCGCCAGAGTGCTAGTCACTCGGCCATTCAGGCCCTCATAGTGTTATATAGCTCTTCAAAAACATTTTTTTTAACTATACAGTAGCTGGATATGAACTTCATATAGCATTATGTATCCATTAGTCCAATGTAGCCTAAACCCCTTATAGCATGTAGTCCAAATAGTTTCATAGTTTTTTTTTTTCCAAGAGTACTTTTTCCCAAAAGTGCTTCCCATAATTCTTCATTCGCTTTAAAAACGATGAATCTGTCTACATCTTCGACGTACTCCCAAGTATTACTTGCTTTCCTTACTTTGGAAAATAAAGTAAGATTCAGGTCCATTTCAAGTGATCCTTCCAAGTGATCAAGTGATCCTATCCTTCAAGTGATTCCTCCATTTCAAGTGATGATATATATGATTATATTTAGATTTCAAATACTTCAAAATTGATCGTTACCACAAAGATTTTAAGTTGTTATAAAAGATAAAGTATATCCAACTGAGTATTGATTGTAACTGAGTTATTCACAACAAAATTTGTAGACTTCTTTTACCGTACGGATATTCTTTACATTGTTAGATAAATAGCTAAATTGGATTTTTCTTTATTCGAATTGTGTAAAAGATTCATTTTTTAAAATTAAAATAAAATATAAAATACCAAATAAATTTTGTATGTATATTAGTTAGTTTTGTTTAAAAACGTCACTTTGACGAATAGAAGTTCAGGAGCCTTTTAAATACAAGAACAACAATTTATATGAGTTCTTTCCACACTCACTGTATACAATCTAGAAAATCCAATATGAAAGTTACTAAAATAACAAAGAAAAATTTTCAACGATTCAATAAAACTTTTCAAGTAAAAATCCACAGAATGGTGCAGCCACATAACAATTTCAAACAGTTCCATAAAAGTGTGCAAACCATCAAAAACGTCCACGGAGTCATTTCCTCTTTACAACCCTTAAACTCCTTTTAATAGCTCACTAAGCAAATCCCGAACCCATGAAGCCAACTCCCAGAACGAAGCTCAGCGTCACACTTAACCCAATATCGATGGCTTTCCCATACTTTTAAGTAGGGTGTGTCCCCGTGACAGGGGGCCATTTGTGGGGTGTTGTTCCTAACGAATGGATTCCGTGATGATTGGGGGGTATAGGGAGGTGTCAAGTCCCGGGATGACAATGCGTCTTTTTCACAGGTCGGAAATCCTGTGAGCACGCCAGGGAAAAATGAATGGGCTTACGTGAGTGGTCGGCGGTAATGTGTAACGAAGAATGGAGCACGAAGGGTGTTTGTCTGGTAAATGGTGCACAATTCTGGATTGGATTATTGATGAGATTGGTATTTGATGTCCGCATTTGGGTAAGTATCAAATTATGTCGTTCGAAATGAACAGTCTTCCGGTTGCACATTATATTTTATACTAGATAGTTGATGTGTTTCTACTATGCCTAAAAAGTAAAAGTAAGACAATTATTTTTTTTCAAAAACTCTTCATTTATTCTTCCAAATTTATTTCATCACATTCAAAGTAATCCCCACCGGAGACAATGCACTTATGCCAACTTTTTCTTTCCAATCCTCAATGCATGCTAAAAATTCATCGGCAGGGATAGCCTTCAAAGCGCGCGGCGATTCACGTTGAAACTCTTCAATGGACTCAAAACGGTGTCCCCGGAGTGGTCTTTTAAGTTTAGGAGATAGGCAGGATGCGGTGTGAAAATGGTGGTTGTGGAACGTTATGGGTTTCATTTTTGACGAAAAAGTCACGACGAATCAATGCAGTGTGAGCTGGCGCATTCAGTGTTTTTGGTACCAATCGAGATTTGACGCGCTTGACTACCAAAATAGAATTGAAAAATCCTTTTGAAATTCCAACATCATCAACAAGGTCTAATTGTAAGTCGATGGTATGCAAGCCCCAAATCTTTAATTGTTTGGACGTGAGCTTCGTCGGTTGATGTTGATGGTCTACCAGAAGGCTCTTCGTCTTCAACGCTTTCTCTGCCTTCTTTGAACTATTTATACTACTTGTAAACATTTCTTTCCGATATAGAAATGCTCACCGCATGCCTACTGCTACAGTCTATACGTTTCCGCGAACAAAATTGAATGCACGTTCTTTGCTCAATGAATTCAGGCATTTCAAAAATCGCCGGAATCAGTGTTAGTGTCTCACAAAGCCAAGCGTAACTCAATCACTAATGAATATTTTGACGTCAAATTTCACAATTTTTCAATTTGTCCCAATCAATTAATAAAGGACAGCACCAGCATCCTAAAAAAGAAAAAAAAAATGAAATTACATAAGGACCGGGGATTTTAAATTGAAAATTGGTCATACTTATTGGACACCGTAGTATTAACTATCTAGTGTAAAATTATAATGTCCACCAAAAAGGCAGTTAATTTTGAAAGACATAATTTGACACTTATATTTAAATTCGGACATCAAATACCTATCTCATAAATAATAATATAATCCAGAATCTTGCACTATTTGCCAGACAAGCACCCTGTGTGCTCCATTCTTCGTTAGAAAATACCCGCCGACCACTCACGTGGGCCCATTAATTTTTCCCCGGCGTGCTCACAGGAGTTCCGATCTGTGAAAAAGACGCATGGTCATCCCGGGAGTTAACACGTCTCCCTCCCCCCAATCATCACGGAATCCATTCGGTAGGACAGCACCTCCCCCCACTTCAAAGTATGGGAAAGCCATCGAGATTGGGTTAAGTGTGACGTTGAGCTTCGTTCTGGGAGTTAGCTTCATGGGTTCGGGGTTTGCTTAGTGGGCTATTAAAAAGAGTTTAAGAGTTGTAAAGAGAAAATGATTCCGATGGCGTTTTTTTGTGGTTTGCAAAGTTTTATGGAACTGTTTGAGAATGTTACATGGAATTTTTGATCCTGTGGATTATGGAGTTGAAAAGTTTTTATTGAATCGTTGAAAAGTTTTTTTATTGTCATAAATTTCATATTGGATATTTGGGATTGTATACATTGAGTGTGGAAAGAACTCCTTATAGAATTTACAGTTCGTTTTCGTCGTCTTAAATATTGCTAAATGTTGCTGTAGGTCACGTATGTATTAGTTTTGCTTAAAAATTTTACTTCAGGTAATGAAATTTCATACTCTTTTAAATACAAAAAAATTCGTACGAGTATTATTCGTATGTATTATTCTATAAAAATAATACATACTACTGTGCCCAAAAAGTAAGACCAATTATGTTTTTTTCAAAAACTCTTTATTTATTGTTCTAAATTTATTTTATCGCCTTCAAAGTAATTTTCTCCGGACGCTATGCACTTATGCCAATTTTTTTCTAATCCTCGATGCATGCTAAATCGTCATTGGTAGGGATGGTCTTCGAAGCACGCGGCGATTCACTTTTGAATCTCTTCAATTGATTCCAAACGGTGTCCACGGAGTGGTCTTTTGAGTTTAGGTAATAGCCAGAAGACACACGGTGTTAATATGGGGGTTGTGGAACGATATGGGTTTCATTTTTGTCGAAAAAGACACGAAGAATCAATGCAGCATGAGCTGGCGCATTCAGTGTTTTCGGTACCAATCGAGATTTGACGCGTTTGTGGCCCAAAATAGAATTGACCGTTCCTTTTGAAATTCCAACATCATCAGCAAGGTTGATGGTGTTAGAAACATCATCAAATCATATCTAATAGTAAGTCGATGGTTTGCAAGCACGAAAACTTTAATTTTTTGGTCCTGAGCTTCATCGGTTGAGGTTGATGGTTGACCAACGCCTTCTTTGCCTTCAACGTTCTCTGCTTTCTTTCAACTATTTATACCACTTCTAAACTTTTCTTTCGGATATAGGCATGCTTACTGAATGCCTTCTGCAACATTCTATACGCTTCTGCAAATAAAATTAAATGCAAGTTCTTTGCTCACTTAATTCAGTCATTTCAAAAATCGCCGGAATGAGATTTAGCGTCTCACAAAGCCGAACGTAACTCAAACACCAATGAATATTTTGACGTCCAATTTCCCACAGATGTCAAGGGCAGTACCAGCAACCTAAAGAAGAAAAAAAACAATTGAAATTCCATAATCCTCGGGAATTTTGAATTGAAAATTGGTCTTACTTTTTGGATAGAGTAGTATTAACTATCTAGTATAAATTTTTAATGTCCACCAGGAAGACAGTTCGTTTTGAACGACATAATTTGACACTTACCCAAATGCGGACATCAAACACCAATCTCATAAATAATCCCATCCTGAATTTTGCACATTTTGCCAGACAAACAGCCTGCGTGCTGCATTCTCCGTTACAAATCACCCGCCGACCACTCACGTGGGCCCATTAATTTTTCCCTGGCGTGCTACATGATTTCCGATCAGTGAAAAGACGCATGGCCATCCAGGGAGTTAACATGTCTCCATCCCCCCAATCATCACGGAATCCATTCGTTAGGAACAACACCCCACAAATAGCCTCCCCTGTCACGGGGACACCCCCTCCCCGCCACTCCAAAGTATGGGAAAGCCATCGAGATTGGGTTAAGTGTGAAGCTGAGCTTCGTTCTGGGAGTTGGCTGCATTGGTTCGGGATTTGCTTAGTGAGGTATTAAAAAGAGTTTCAGTGTTGTAAACAGGAAATGATTCCGCTGGCGTTTTTTGTGGTTCGCATAGTTTTATGGAACTGCTTGAGAATGTCATTTATTTTTACGATTCTGTGGATTATTTAGTTGCAGAATTTGTATTGAATCATTGAAACATTTTATTTGTTATTTTCGTAAATATCATATTGGATTTTCTGGATTTCAATTTATTCAATTTATTTGGTATTTTTATATTTTATTTTAATTAGACTAATGAATCTCTCACACAAACAACAAAAAGTCAAATGTACTATTTATCTGATAGTGTAAAGAATTTGTGTCCAGTAAAAAAATGTACAAACAAATAATGTACAATCAATTCTTAGTTGGATATCATTTTGGCTATTATTAGAGAATAAAATCTTTTAATACTTTTAAAGTAATTCAAATCTAAATATAATTATATTCTTCATGAAAAATAATTTTTTATATCACTTGAAATAGATGTTAGTCTTATATTGTTTTCAAAGCAATGTACGCAAAGTAATGCATGGAAGTACACCGAAAATGTATCTCCACGAATATTTCCTATTGTATGATCTTGTGTGTGAAGTTCTCTCATGGATTACTACGCCTGGCTAGCGTCTCATGAGCTCAACATCATAAATGCATCAGTTTTAAAGCGAATTCTCACGAAGATTTATGGGAAGTGAAGTGCTTTATCTTTGGAAAAAAGATACCTATAAGACTATTTGCTGAAAACGTAAAAATCGATCAAAGATAATATATATCGGGACAGAACCCATTCAGTGACTTGAAAGAGATTTACACTCTATTCTGGGCCTACATTTTTTGCAGCGAACCTCTGGCTTTCTGAGAAATTGCTCCATGGGAAGGATTAACACACTGACAATTTTTTGACGTGGTGTGTGCTGTCTGACAAAAATAAATATAAAGCTCAGATTTTCTTATTGTTTGTGTTCCTCTTTTTCTTTTTTTAATATCGCAGTATGCATACGATTTTGAAACTTTCGCAAATTACAATTTTCAATCGTTCATTTAAAACAAAATAGAGTTTAGAAAATCTAGCTTCCGTACGAAGTCTGGAAAACAACTAGACTCCTCCAATTTTTTTTCCTTACATTTTAAGGGTTTACATAACCAAAACATTTAATCAAATTTTGCCAAGTTTTAAAAATACCTACATTAAAGAAAATACCAAATAATATATATATATATATATATATAGTTATTCTTAGAAAATTATTCTTTGGTAGCCCCAGAACTATGCATTAAGTTATGGATTTAATTAAGACATATTGAAAATATGATTTGCTCATGCTTTATGCCTAAAATAATTACTCATGGTATATGCAACTATTATTGGAATAAAATCTCCCATAAAATAGTGGCCTGGTGGCCAATTTGCTAGCTCTCTGGCCTTCGGTGCCACATTCTTCAAGTTCGAATTTTGTTAGTGGTATGGATGTTTGTCAGTGGTTCGGAATCCAAGTTAAACTGCATGTCTAGGTAAAATTAGCGCAAGGTATGCATAAAATGCGCATAGAGAGACAACACTGTGAGAGAACAAAACTAAACTGTATTTTGGTACTACAGTCTTTAGGTTCGAATATTGGCGGTGGCATGGATGCTTGTTAGTGGTTTGGAATCCACGTTAAAATGGCTTTTGGTACTACAGGCCTCATGTTCGAATCCTGGTGGTGACATGGATGTTTGTGAGTGGTTTGGAATCCACATTAAATTGTAAGTCCGGGCCTAATTATCCTAAAGTGTGCATAATACGACCATAGAGCGGCAAATTAAACACATGAAAAATAAATGTAACCAACAAAATGGATTTCACTTATTAATTAATAATTCAGTAACTGCAAACACAGAAATATAATTAAAAGCAAAAAAAAATTTCCAAAACTACGTTATATTCTCGTAAACTTTGAATAAGTAATTTAAATTTTTCCATACTTTTTATGTACATTCAATACGGATAAGTACTAGTGTGTATGATGCAAAAAAAGTAAAACTATTTAAATATCTGGGAGGTAAATATATATTTATCAATAAAAATTTTTAAAAACTGTTGAACCGAGCTCTTTTTTTATTATTTATGCTATTTATTTTTTTATTGGTTTCATTAATTACTTTTCTTTAGGAATCGTAGACTACATTATACTAAAAGTAATTTTTAAAAAGAATTATAATAAATCAACGCATTCTTTACGTTTTTTCGCCTTATAATTCCATTTTTCCTTTCTTCAAAAAATCACGAAAAATTAACTTACGTGTGAAAATACTTGACTATAAAAATTACCTTAAGTGAAAATTAATTGAAAAATTCTTTCTTTAAGCTTGTTTGATCCGTTGATTTTTTTGTAGCTGTAAGGGTTTTAGTTTTAATTAATAATTATTTTTTCCTTTAACTTCCATGCATTGATTTTATTCAAATAGCGTGGTCTGCGATAATTAAAATTATAGAGTTAATTTTAAACACCTTATACCAGTATCAAGCCTGTATTCTGACACTTGTTTTCAATATAAGAATCTTTAAAAAAATATTTAAATTTTTAAAACTGAATTATTTAATTATTTTTTGTTATATTGTATAAATTTGCTTAATTATGTATTAAATGTCAGACATAAGAAGCAGTATAAAGAAGTTTTATAATCGTATTTTAAAAAGCAAATAATTTTAATTTCTATTTTATTTCAAAAACGGGCACTTTTTTTTTCTCTTTAAAACTTATAATATTTGTTATAATTTAAATAATTAAATATAATGCTTTATTTTGTTAAGTTAAATTAGATGATAATTATACTTTTAAATGTATAATCTACAGGATCATAATAATTAAAGTTCCACTTTCAAAATGCTGTGAAAAAAGAACCACTCGTCACAATGAGTTCAAATTTGAACTGAAGATACTCGAAGAAAGGCGAAACGGTATGCCATCAAAAAAAGTTCTACCGATTTTTCTCATTCAATTTGGTATTACCTGGCCGCAGTGGAGGGACTTTCCACTACAGATATTACAATTATTGAATGACTTGAAAGTCATTTTTTCCCTCAAAAAACCGAAACAATCAACCATATTGAATACTATAGTTGGTTTAATGTACAGCTCATGCTAAATATGTTGTAATTTCGATTCAAAATATTACTGGCAGCCGAATTCACTTTCTTTTGCCGCTTACAGAGCCATCTGTTAATACACTTTGGAACCCTTTTTGATGCCGTGCCGTTTCATCTTCTTCAATTATCTTCAGTTCAAATGTGAACTCATTGTGACGAGTGGTTCTTTTTTCACAGCATTTTGAAAGTGGGACTTTAATTATAATCACTCTCTATATAAGAGAAAAAAATATAACTAAAAATATATTTACGTAACTTAATAATTGTACTAGTTTTAGGTATCAAATAATAATTTTTTAATAGATATTAATCCCTTTAACTATTAATAAACTTTGAAGATAATTTCGTTACGATTTTAAACAAAAAATATTTCTTTCGTTAAAGCTTTATTAATATTTAATTCTGATTTTTTTTTTCCTTTTAATAACACAAAAGATTTGTTTTCTTTTACAATAGATATCCAATTAGATTAAAATTTTCTAATATTTAAATTACTATATTAATAAACAAATTTAGGTTGGTTCATTTAGTATTAGATATAATCTAAAGTAAGCATATATATTTATGTTCATCATCTTCTAAGGCTTAAATTAACTTTTTTTTTAATTATTTTTTTTTAAAGTTTGCTCATTTAATAGTAATTGAATTTAATAATACTTTGAAAGATATTTTCCCAATTTTGTTACAACGAACAAAGCAATTTAAAGAAGTTTTATTAAGAAGCGATTTACAGAAATCAATTTCTAGTTACAGCACCAATTATGTTGAAGTTGCACGGAAGAATTTAAATGAGAAGAAATCTTTATTTCGTTTCATTTGTACGCAGTTTTCATTAAAGAAATGTTCTACATAAACTCATTTAAACATCTATAAACAATATTTCTACAACTTATAGTACAGGGCGATTAAAATTAAAATCCCACTTTCAAAATACTTAAAAAAGAAAAAAAACACTCGTCACAATGAGTTCAAATTTGAACTGAAGGTACTTGAAGAAGGGAGAAACGCTATGGCATAAAAAAATTTCCAAAGTATATTAATAGATGGCCTGTAAGCGGCATAAAGAAAACGAATTCAGCTGGCAGTGATATTTTGAATCGAAGCTACAGCGTATTTGGCATGAGTTGCCCATTACACCAACTGCAGTGATCAGTGTGCTTGATTGCTTCGGTTTTTTGACGGAAAAATGACTCCCAAGTCATTCAACAATTTTGACACTGTGAGTGGAAAGCCCATCCACCACGGCAAGGTCATGATAACTTTTTTTTGATGCTGTACCGTTTCCCCTTTCTTCAGTTTAAATTTGAACTCATTTTGATAAGTGTATTTTTACAGCATTTTGAACGAAGACTTTAATTATAATCACTTTGTATATTGAAAAAGGGAATATATTTCCTTTTTATACAATTTTTCATTCAATTTTATTTCTTTCACTGTTACTTATTACTGTAGTTTCCTGGAAAATATATTATAGAACATATTTTTAAAATTTTTAGCATCTCCAAGTTAATTAACTATGCGCAATATTTTTTATCTAAATCTAAATAATTAAGTTCTGAAAAATTCTTTAAACGATGTCAAATGAAAAATTTTTTTTTCCCCTTAGAATTTCCTTTCAACAGGAAAAGTTAAGTATTCTTCAAAATTTCCCCAAACTTTGACAGTAGAAGACATTCTATAAATTAACTCCATTCAGTTAAAAAATTAAAATTCAGCTCAGAAGTATCTTAAGAAAGTTACAAACTTCATTTTATTTCTTTTTTTGACAAAAAAAACAAAAAAACAAGAGAACTTAATAACTTCCACTCAACTAATAAATGTAGTCAAAATCCAATGAAGTCCATGCGAACGATGCACTCGCTCTATGAGCAAAATAAGTTTGAAAAGCAACAATCTTATCCTTGACAGCTTGCAAATACTCTCCAACACCCTCTACTCTACTCTCGTCCATCAAGACTATAAGAAAAATCAAAGGTGGCATCGGCTGTCTCCCAGCTGTTGCCACATCCCTAATCAGAAAAGTGTCATTTTTGTTTCACATTCTCTTCTTCTTCACTTGAAAAGACTTGAAATTTTTTTCCTTTTTCTGATTATTAAATTCTGAAGATGTCGCTACAAACGCAAAACAGAATAAAATGTTCCTTTAAACAGATGTTGAACTCTGCTAATGAATTCTTCTTTTTATTTTTTTATTTTTTATTTTTCTTGTGCATCTGCTATACTTTAGGAGTTTCATCAATTTTTTTTTTTTAACATTTTTGTAAACTTTGATTAAAGCATTGCTGATTTTATTATATTTATATCATTTACTTGAAATTTAATTTCATTTGGTGTTAATAAAGGATGCATTTGTTTACTGAAAGAATTAATTAAATCAAATGTAAAACAGTAATTATGAAAATGCTTGTCAAAATATTGTTTTTATATCATTGTTGATATTTCTGATAAATGCTGATGATGATATTTAATTAATAAATATTTATGTCTTTTAAAAGGCACAGTTATCCATTGTTTTAATGAATTACTAAATCTTGATTAAAACACTGAATCTTACATTAGCATAAAAATGTTTAATAATGGTATTCTAACTATTAATTATTTGATATAAGTATTTAGATACCACCAACCATTTATTATTATGAAAATAAAAATACTTACGATTTCCAGTTATAGAAGATAGGATATGAGGATTAATTCATGAATTTTTTTTCCGATACTAGTTAACTAGTGCACTATTTATATATGCAAATGAATCTGGATTGGAATTTGTGTTCAAATTCTGCTGGTATTTTGATTTACTGTCAGTTTTAGAATAGAATATACTCTATATCAGGCGTTGCATATTACACTGAAGTGACAAAAGTCATGGGATAGCAATATGCAAATTTTCAGATGGCAGTAGCATTGCGTAGAACAGCTATAAATGCGCAGTGCTTTCGCAGAGTTTTCATTTCTGTTCAAGTTATTCATGTGAAGAGGTTTTGACGTGATGATGACCGCACGACGGGAATTAACAGACTATGAACGCGGAATGTTAGTTGGAGCTAGACGCATGGATCATGCCATTTCGGAAATCGTTAGGGAATTCAACATTCCCAGATCCACTGTGTCAAGAGTGTGCCGAGAGTATGAAATTTCAGGCATAACATCCCACCATGGACAGCTCAGTGGTCGACCGCCTGCACTTAACGACCGAGACCGGCGACGTCTGCAAAGAGTCGTAAATTCTAACAGACAAACAACACTGCGTTAAATAACCGCAGAAATCAATGTGGGACGTACAAGGGACTTGTCTGTTGGAACTGTGCGGAAAAATTTGGCTTTCTTGGGCTATTCCAGCAGAAGACCGACTCGAGTGCCTTTACTGACAGAACGACATCGCTTGCAGCGACTTTCGTGGGCACGTGAGCATATCGGTTGGTCCCTAGATGAATGGACAACCGTGGCCTGGTCCGATGAGTCACGATTTCAGTTGGTAAGAGCTGATGGTAGGGTTCGAGTGTGGCGCAGACCCCACGAAGCCATGGTCCCAAAGTGTCAGCAAGGCCCTGTTCAAGCTGGTGGTGGTAATGGTGGCTCCGTAATGGTGTGGGCTGTTTTTTCATGGCATGGACTTGGTCCTCTGGTGCGACTGGACCGAACATTGACTGGAAATGCTTATGTTCAGCTACTTGGAGATCACTTGCAGCCATTCATGGACTTCATGTACCCAAACAACGATGGGATTTTTATGGATGACAATGCGCCATGTCACCGGGCCACAACTGTTCGCGATTGGTTTGAAGAACATTCTGGACAATTCCAACGAATGATCTGGCCACCTAGATCGCCCGACATGAATCCCATCGAGCATTTATGGGACATCATCGAGAGGTCTGTTCGTGCCCAAAATCCTGCACCATCAACGCTTTCACAATTATGGACGTCTATTGAGACAGCATGGCTCAATATTCCTGCAGAAGACTTCCAACGACTTGTTGAGTCCATACCACGTCGAGTTGCTGCACTTCGCCGGGCGAAAGGAGGGCCGACACGATATTAAGAGGTATCCCATGACTTTTGTCACTTCAGTGTATTTGTTTACTGAAAGAATTAATTAAATTCAATGTAATGCAGTCATTATGAAAGTGATTGTCAAAAAATTGTTTTTATATCATTTTTTATTATATTTCTGATTGTTAATGGTGATGTTTAATTAATAAATAATTATATGTTTAAAAAAGGAACAGTTCTCCATTGTTTTAATAAAGTATTAAATCGTGATTAAAGCTCTGAATCTTAGCAGTGCTGTTGGTGCCTTTCGTCTAGCTACGATGCATGTCTGCTCATATGCATATCTTTACAGGTTCAAAATAGTTGATAGTCCTACCTGCCTCCTCTGCTGCAAAGGTGTGGCGAAGAACATTGAGCTTTTTTAACGTTTCTTCGTTTACCCAGTGCTCTCTCAGATCAATGTTTTTCCCGGATACTGAGAGGTGAGACACCATCTAAATTGTTTGAATATTTGATCCTTAATTTAATGGTTTAAAACAGGGTCTGAGTTGCAGAGTGGACAGCGCTCAGGCCCTCGGTAACACAGGTTTCGAGTTCGAGTCCCGGTGGTGCTATGGATGTTTGTAGTGGTTCGGAATCCATTTTAAACCGTAGGTCCTGGGCTAACAGGATCGTAGAGCGTTGCGGGGATACTGTTACTCCTCGTCCGTAGCTTATCTTCAAGCTACACGCACCTTCTGGGCAGAGCTAAGTGAATAACGTCGGTGCAGCGCTTGCCTTAAGACAAGACAACTGTGTAATTGTTTGCCAGCTGCATTAAAACAAAAAAAAAGTTTTAACTTCAATCTGTCTTAATTCTCATGTATTTAGCCTCTTTTTGTATAATTCTTCTATTTTTGTTTGTTTGTTTTGTTTTATTAGTGTACTATTCTATTTTTACTGTATATTTATGGTTTTCAGGATCTGCGTATGACATAAATTTAACTATCATTGTATTGCCTCAGATGCCTAAGAAATAAAAATAAATCCGTTTTATTTCTTTTGTTTTTAATAAACTGTCATTTATAATTGTAGTTTTCTTATAAATATATTCCAAAAGCGTACTTTTAAAATGTTTAACATTTACAAATTAATAAATTATGCGCAATATTTTTAAATACAAAGATCTAAATCTGAATAATTAACTGAGTCTAAAAACCTTCGAAATTGTTTGAAGACTTGAACCTGTTTTAATGTTTTAACCTCAATCTGCCTTAATTCTTATCTATTTAACCTCTTTTTTGTATAATTCTTCTATGATTTTATTTTCTTTGTGTAATCTATTGTATTTTTACGGTTTTCTAGATCTGTGTATGGCATAAAGATATCTCTGTATTACCAACTGCATTAGAAATAAAAATTCAGTTTTATTTCTTTCTTTTTTAATAAACTCTACCCTTATAATTGTAGTTTCCCTGTAAATAAATTCCAAAAACATACTTTTAAAATTTTTAACGTATCCAAATTAATAAACTATGAGATATACAAAAATCTAAATCTGAATAATTTATTTCTGAAGCGAGAGACCTTCTAAATTATTTGAAGACTTTAACTTTTTCAATGTTTTAACCTCAATTTGTCTTAATTCTTATTTATTTAACTTATTGTGTATAATTCTTCTATGTTTTTTTTCCTTCGTGTAGTCTTGTATTTTTATTGTATATTTATGGTTGTCTGGATCTGTGTATGGTATAAAGAAATATCTCTGTATCGCCAGCTGCATTAGAAATAAAAATTATCCCGTTTTATTTAATTCTTTTTTAATAAACTGTCATTTATAATTGTCCCCTTGTAAATATATTAAAAAAATATAACTTTTAAATTTTTTAACTTCTCTGAATTAATAAACTGTGAGCAATATTTTGATCTAAATCTGAATAAATAACTTCTGAGAAATTCTTTAAACGATGTTGATGGAAAAAATATTTCCCTTAGAATTTCCTTTCACAGGAAAAATTAAGTATTCTTCAAAATTTCCTCAAACTTTGAGAGCAGAAGACATTCTATAAATTAACTCCATTCAGATAACAAATTAAAATTCAGCTTCAAAAGTATCTTTAGAACGTTTCAAATCGAACGAAATAAAAATCAATCCACTTCATTTCTTTCATTTTTTAATAACCTGTCACTTATTATCGTATTTGTCTTGTAAATATATACCGAAAACATACTTTTAACATTTTTAACTTCTTCAAATTAATAAACTATGCACAATATTTTTAAATATGAAACTCTAAATCTGAATAATTAACTTCTTGGACATCGTTTAAAAATATTTTCAAGAAAAAAAAAATACTTGCCTTAGAAATTCCATTCGCAGAAAAAGTTAAGTATTCTTCAAAATTTCCTCAAACTTTTTTAGCAGAAGACGACATTCTATAAATTAACTCCATTCAGTTAACAAATTAAAATTCACGTTTAGAAATATCTTCAGAACATTTCAAACTTCATATTTTTTTTCTCTTTTTACAAAAAAATCAAGAAAACTTAATAACTTCCACTCTACTTCAAAACTAAATGTTGTCAGAAATCCAATGAAGACCATGCTAACGACGCACTCGCTCTATGAGGAACTAAGTTCGAAAAGAGAACAATCTTATCATTGACAGCTTGCAAATACTCTCCAACACCCTCTACTCTACTCTCGTCCATCAAGACAGTAAGAAAAATCAAAGGTGGCATCGGCTGTCTCCCAGCTGTTGCCACATCCCTAATCAGAAAAGTGTCATTTTTGTTTCCCATTCTCTTCTTCGTCACTTGAAAAGGCTTGAAATGTTTTTCATTTTTGTGATTATTAAACACATTCTACAAACACAAAACAGAATAAAATGTTCCTTTAAACAGATGTTGAACCCTGCTAATGAATTCTTCTTTTTATTTTTCTTCTTGTTTGGCATCTACTTAACTTTAAGAGTTTCATCAAACTTCTTTTTTTTACATTTTTGTAAATCTTGATTAAAGCATTGCTGATTTTATTATATTTATATCATTTAATTTCATTTGGTGATAATAAAGGGTGTATTTGTTTACTGAAAGAATTAATTAAATCCAATGTAAAACAGTAATTATAGAAGTGAATGACAAAAAATTGTTTTTTATATCATTGTTTATATTTCTGATAAATGATGATAGTGATGTTTAATTAAAAATAATTATATGTTTAAAGAAAAGGACATGTTTTCATTATTTTAATAAATAACTAAATCATCATTAAAACACTGAATCTTACATTAGCATAAAAATGTTTAAAAATGGTATTCTAACTATTTATTATTTCATATAAGTATTTAGATACCATCGAACGTTTATTATGAAAATAAAAATTGTAGAAGATACGTTATGAGGATTAATTGAAGAATTCTTTTTCAATACATCGTAACTAATTCTAATGGGGATTATATTATCAACCATTTATTATTATGAAAAATAAAATACTTAAAATTACAAATTACAGATGATAGGATACGCGGATTAATTCTAGAATTATTTTTTCCGATATTTCATAACTAATGCACTAATTATACATGCAAATAAATCTGGGTTGAAATTTTGTTCAATTTCTGCTGGTATTGTGATTAACTGCCAGCTTTGGAATAGAGTTCACTAAATGACGATCGTTGCAGATTATCTCGCATTGACTATTTGACTAGTTGGGCTTGAGATTTCTTTTCATACGTCAAGAAAATAAATCTCAAATCCGAATAGTCAATAGTAGAGTATGACATAACGATAACTATATCTGTATCGACAGCTGCATTAGAAATAAAAATCATTCAGTTTTATTTCTTTCATTTTCAATAAACTGTCTCTTATTATAGTAGTTTCTTTTTAAATATATTCTAAAAGCATTTTTAAAAATTTGTTAACATCTCCTAATTAATAGACTATGTGCCATATTTTTATCTAAATCTGAATAATTAACTTTTAAGAAATTCTTTAAACGATTGTAGGGGAAAAAAATTATTTCCTTAGAATTTTCTTTCACAAGAAAAGTTAAATATTCTTCAAAATTTTATCAAACTTTGTGAGAAGAAGACATTCTATAAATTAACTCCATTCAGTTAAAAATTGAAATTCAGCTTCAGAAGTATCTTTAGAACGTCTCAAACTTCTAATATTATTTTGTTTTCTTATAAAAAAAATCAAGAAAACTTAATAACTTCTGCTCCACTTCAAAAATAAATGTAGTCAGAAAACCAACGAAGACCATGCGAACGACGCACTCGCTCTATGATCAAATAAGTTTGAAAAGCGCACAATCTTATCATTGACAGCTTTCAATTACTCTCCAACACCCTCTACTCTACTCTCGTCCATCAAGACTATAAAAAAAATCAAAGGTGGCATCGGCTGTCTCCCAGCTGTTGCCACATACCTAATCAGAAAAGTGTCATTTTTGTTTCACATTCTCTTCTTCTTCACTTGAAAAGGCTTTGAATTTTTTTCCTTTTTGTGATTATTTAATTTTAAAGATGTCGCTACAAACGCAAAACAGAATAAAATGTTCCTTTACACAGATGTTGAACTCTGCTAATGAATTTTTCTTTTTCATATTTCCTCTTTTTTAATCTTTTTTCTTCTTTTTTATCTTTTTATTGTTCTTCTTGCTGGGCCTCTACTTAATTTTAAGAGTTTCTTTAAACTTCTTTTTTTTACATTTTTATAAATCTTGATTATAGAATGCTGATTTTATTATATTTATGTTATTTACTTAAAATTAATTTCATTTGATGGTGATAATGGATGTATTTGTTTACTGGAAGAATTAATTAATTCCAACGTAAAACAGTAATTATGAAAGTGACTGACAGAAAATTTTTTTTTATATTAAGGTTATTATATTTATGATAATTGGTGATGGTGATGTTTAATTAATAAATAATTATATGCTTAAAGAAACGAACAATTTTCCCTTGTTTTAGTAAATAACGAAATCGCGATTATAGTACTGAATCTTGCATTAGCATAACAAATATTTAATAATGACATTCTAATTATTAATTATTTGATATAATTATTTAGATACCATAAGCCATTTATTATGACGAAAATAAAAATACTTAAAAATTCAAATTATAGGACATAAGGATTCATTCAAAATTTTTTTTTCAATACATCATAACTAATGCACTAATTGCACGTGCAAAGGAATGTGGTTTGAAATTTGTGTTAAATTTCCGCTGGTGTTATGATATACTGTGAGTTTTCGAAAAGAGTAGACTCTCTATTGATCGATGCAAACTAATTGCTTAGAATTTAATTTCATTTGGTTATAATAAAGGATGTATTTGTTTACTGAAAGAATTAATTAAATCTAACGTAAAACACTAATTATGAAAGTGACTGTCAAAAAATGTTTTTTATGGCATTGTTTATATTTCTGATAAATGCTGATGCTGATGGTGATGCTTAATTAATAAATAATTATATTTAAAAAGGAACAGTTCTCCATTTTTTGAATAAATTATTAAATCGTGACTAAAGCACTGAATATTAGCAGTGCTGTTGTGGTCTTTCTTCTGGCTACGATGCATGACTGCTCATATGCATATCTTCCCAAGTTCGCCTGCCCCATTTGCAGCAATGGTGTGGCGATGAACGTTGATCTTTTTGAACGTTTCATCGTTTGCTCAGCGCTCTCTCAGATCATCGTTTTTTCCGGATACTGGGAGGTGAGAGTCCATATAAATTATTTGAAGTTTTTCCTTATTTTATTGGTTTAAAACAGGGCCTGAATGGCCGACTGGCTAGCGTTCTAGCGCTCGGTAATACAAGTTTCGGGTTCAAGTCCCGGTGGTGCCATGGATGTTCGTAGTGGTTCGGAATCCACTTTTAACCGTAGTTCCCTGTCTAACAGGATAGTAGAGCGTTGCGGGAACATTGTTACTCCGCGTCCGTAGCTTATCTTCCAGCTACGTCGGTCAGCGCTTGCCTTAAAACATCCAAGACAAATGTCTAAGTGTTTACCAGCTGCATTCGATAAAACAATGTTTTAAATTGAATCTAACTTAATTATTTAACTTCTTTTTGTATATTTCTTCTGTGTTTTTTATTTTGTTTTGTGTGAACTGTCGTATTTCTACAGCATTTTTATGGTTTTCTGGAACTGTATATGGCATAAAGATCTATCTTTGTATTGCCAGATACATTACGATTAAAAATCATTCCGTTTTATGTCTTTCATTTTTATTAAATTGTCACTTATTATTATAGTTCCCTCGTAAATATATTCCAAAACACGCTTTTAAAATTATTAGCAACTCCAAATTAATAAACTATGCGCAATAATTTTAAATACAAAAATCTAAATAATAATTAACTTCAGATAAATTCTTTAAACGATGCCGAATAAAAAAAAATATTTCCCTTAGAATTTCCTTTCACAGGAAAAGTTAAGTATTTTTCAAAATTTCCTGAAACTTTGAGAGCAGAAGACATTCCATAAATTAACTTTGATTCAATTAACAAATTAAAATTCAGTTTCAGAAGTATCTTTAGAACGTTTCAAACTTCATTTTTGACAAAAAAAAACAAGAAAACTTAATAATTTCCGCTCCACTTCAAAAATAAATGTAGTCAGAAATCCAACTCGCTCTATGAGCAAAAAGTTTGAAAAGCGCACAATCTTATCATTGACAGCTTGCAAATACTCTCCAACCCCTCTACTCTACTCTCGTCCATCAAGACTATAAGAAAAATCAAAGGTGGCATCGGCTGTCTAACAGCTGTTGCCACATCTCTAATCAGAAAAGTGTAATTTTTGATTCTCATTCTTTTCTTTTTCACTTGAAAAGGCTTGGAATTTTTTCCTTTTTGTGATTATTAAATTCTAAAGATGTCGCTACAAATTCAAAACAGAATAAAATGTTCCTTTAAACAGATGGTGAACTCTGCTAATGATTTCTTCTTTTTATTTTTTTATTTTTCTTCTAGTTGTGCATCTACTTAAGTTTAAGAGTTTCATCAAACGTTTTTTTTTTTATATGTTTGTAAATCGTGATTATATTATGCTGATTTCTTTATATTTATATCATTTACTTAGAATTTAATTTGATTTGCTGATAATAAAGGATGTATTTCTTTACTGAAAGAATTAATTAAATCCAATGTAAAACAGCAATTATTAAAATGATTGTAAAAAAAAAAAATTATAACACATTTTATATTTCTGATAGCTGATGGTGATGTTTAATTAATAAATAATTATAATTGCTAAAGAAAGGAACAATTTTCCATTGTATTAATAAACTACTAAATCGGTATTAAAACACTGAATATTACATTAGCATATAAATTTTTTAATAATGTATTTTAAATAATGATTAATCATTATTAATAAATAATATTTATTTCATATAAGTATTTATATATCATCAACCATTTATTATTATAAAAAATAAAAATACAAATTATAGATGATAAGAAACGAGAATTAATTATAGAAATATTTTTTCCGATACTTCAAAACTAATGCACTAATTATACATGCAAATGAATCTGAATTGAAATTTGTGTTCAATTTCTGCTGTTTTTATGATTTACTGTTAACTTCGGAAAAGAATATGCAACGATCATAATTGAGTCTACTATCTCTCATTGACTATTTGACTAGTTTTTCAGATATCTTTTCATATGTCAAGAAAAGAAATCTCAAAGACAGCTAAACAAATAATCAATAGTAGTGTATGGCATAAAGATAACTATCTGTGTATTACGAACTTCCTTAGAAATAAAAATCATCCCGTTTTATTTCTTTCATTTTTAATAAACTGTCACTTATTATCGTAGTTAGCTTGCAAATATATTCCAAAAACATACTTTTAAAATTGTTAACCTCTCCAAATTAATAAACTATAGGCTGTATTTTTACCTAAATCTGAATAATTAACTTTTGAGAAATTCTTTAAATGCTGTCCAAGAAAAAAATATTTTCCTTAGAATTTCCTATCACAGGAAAAGTTAAGCATTCTTCAAAATTTCCTGAAACTTTGAGAGAAGAAGACATACGATAAATGAACTCCATTCTGTTAACAAATTAAAATTCAGCTTCAGAAATATCTTTAGAACGTTTCAAACTTCATTTTTCTTCTTTTTTTCCAAAAAAACCCAAAGAAAACTTAATAACTTTCCTTCCACTTCAAAAATAAATGTAGTCAGAAATCCAATGAAGACCGTGTGAACGACGCACTCGCTCTATGAGCAAATAAGTTTGAAAAGTGAACAATGAACAATTATCATATGCATGATATCTATGATAATTATCATATGATCAATCATTATCATCGATCATGTAGGATATCAATGATAATTATCATATCAATATTAGATCAATACCATAGACATCATATATGATCTAGATGATTTCGTCAATTCTTTATTATTAAGAAAATAAAAATATTTAAAAATACAAATTATTGCAGCTAGTATATGAGGATTAATTCTAGATTTTTTTTTGCAATACGTCAAACACAAATGCACTAGTGCATGGAAATGAATGTGGATTAAAATTTGTGCTCAATTTCCGCTAATGTTATGATTTACTATCAGCTTTAGAAAAGAGTAGATTCTATTCGACCGTTGCAAATTGTCTCGCATTGTGTGTTAGATTTTGCATTGACTATTGACTATTTGAGCATAGAAAACTTAATAACTTCCGTTCCACTTCAAAAATAAATGCTGTCAAAAATCCAATGAAGACTATGCGAACGATGCATTCGCTCTATGAGCAAATATTCTTCAAATATAATTTATTCTTTATTTTTCTTCTTGTTGTGCATCTACTTCAGGAGTTTCATCAAACTTTTTTTTTTTTTTACATTTTTGTAAAACTTGATTAAAGAATTGTTTATTTCATTATTTTTATACCATGTACTTAGAATTTAATTTCGTCTGCTGATAATAAAGGATGTATTTGTTTACCGAAAGAATTAATTAAATCCAATGTAAAACAATAATTATGGAAGTCTTTGATATAAAAAACATATTTCGGCGTTGTTTATATTTCTGATAAATACGTTAGTGATGTTTAATTAATAAATAATTATGTTTAGAACAGTTCTCCATTGTTTTAATAAATTACTTAATAATAATAATACTGAATCTTACATTAGCATAAATATATTTAATCATTTAATAAGTAGAATAGGCTAATTATTTATTATTCGACATAATTACTTAGATATCATTTATATGGTATTATCAATAGTATAAATAATGTTATCAATCATTATCATAGATCATATATGATATCAATGATAATTATCATACGATTAATATATGATATCAATAATAAGTATCATACGCTTAATACATGATATTAATGTTAATGATCATACGATGAATATATGATCGTATGTGATCACTATAGGTTTCGGGTTTAAATCTCAGCGGTGCCATCGATTTTTGTAGTGATTCCTTATGCACTTTAAGCAGTAGCTTCCAGTCTCATGACCGTAGAGCATCACAAAGCCCAATCAAACTTCTTTTCACCCACATCATTCCAAACTGTAAGGAGGCAACTGAGCTGTAGGCACAGCGATGTTGTGTAGTGTGGTGGTGGTATTAGTAGTGCAATGGTACGGCGATGAATGCTGAACCTCTCTTCGTTTGCTCAGCTTTCTCTCAGATCAGAATTTTTTCCAGATACTGGGAGGCAAGAGGCCTTCTAAATTGTCCTATTAGAACCTTCTAAATTGTCCTGTTAGAACCTTCCAAATTTTCCTATTCCGATAGAACTAGATCCTGTTTTAATGTTTTAACTTCAATATGTGCTATTTCTTATCTATTTAACTTTTTTTTGTATAATTCTTAAATGTTTTTTTCTTTATATTTTTACAGTTTCTATTATATTTTTACAGTTTTCTAGATCTGTATATAGCATAACGATAACTAACTACCTCTGTATTGCCAGTTGCATTAGAAAAAAAATCAATTTTATTTCTTTTATATTTTATAAACTGCCACTTATAATTATAGTTGCCTTGCAAATATATTCCAAAATTACCATACTTTTAAAATTTTTAACATCTCCAAATTAATAAACTATGCGCTATATTTTTTATCTAAATCTGAATAATTAACTTCGAAGTAATTCTTTAAACGATGTCCAGGAAAAAAAATATTTTCCTTAGAATTTCCTTTCACAAGAAAAGTTAAGTATTCTTCAAAATTTTCACAAACTTTGAGAGCAGAGGACATTCTATAAATGAACTCCATTCAGTTAAAAAATTAAAATCCAGCTTCAGAAGTATTTTTAGAACGTTTCAAACTTTATATTTTTCCTTTTTTTTACAAAAAAAGTCAAGAAAACATAATAACTTCTGCTTCACTTCAAAAATAAATGTAGTCAGAAATCCAATGAAGACCATGCGAACGATGCACTTGCTCTATGAGCAAATGACTTTGAAAAGCGAACAGTCTTATCATTGACAGCTTGCAAATACTCTCCAACACCCTCTACTCTACTCTCGTCCATCAAGACTATAAGAAAAATCAAAGGTGGCATCGGCTGTCTCCCAGCTGTTGCCACATCCCTAATCAGAAAAGTGCCATTTTTGTTACACATTCTCTTCTTCTTCACTTGAAAAGGCTTGACATTTTTCCTTTTTGTGATTATTAAATTCTAAACATGTCCCTACAAACGCAAACGCAAAACAAACGCCTGTCCCTATAAATGCAAAACAGAATAAAATGTTCCTTTAAACAGATGTCGAACCCTGCTGATGAATTCTTCTTTTTATTTTTATTTTTATTCTTGTTGTGCATCTACTTAAGTTTAAGAGTTTCAACAAACTTCCTTTTTTTTACATTTTTGTAAATCTTGATTAAAGAATGCTAATTTTATTATATTTATATCATTTATTTAGAATTTAATATCATTTGGGATAATAAAGAATGTATTTGTTTACGGAAAGAATTAATTAAATTCAATGTAGAACAGTAATTATGGAAGTCATTGTCAAAACATTGTTTTTTATATCATAGTTTATTATTTTTCTGATTAATGCTTATGGTAATGTTTAATTAATAAATAATTATATGTTTAAAAAAGAAACTGCTCTCTATTGTTTTAATAAATTATTAAATCGTGATTAAAGCACTGAATCTTACCAGTGCTTTTGCTGCCTTTCGTCTAGCTACGATGCATGCGTGCTTATATGCATATCTTTACAGGTTCAAAATAGTTGATATCCTGCCTGCCCCCTCTGCTGCAATGGTGCGGCGATGAACGTTGAGCTTTTTGAACGTTTCTTCGTTTGCTCAGCGCTCTCTCAGATTTGTGTTTTTTATGGATACTGGTGAGAGACCTTCTAAATTGTTTGAAGACTTCATCCTTATTTTAATGGTTTAAAACAGGGCCTGAATGGCCGAGTGACTAGCTTGCTGGCGTCGATAACATAGGTTTCGGGTTCGAGTCCCGGTGGAGCCATGGATGTATGTAGTGGTTCGGAATCCACTTTAAACCGTAGGTTCCGATCTAATATGATCGTAGAGCTTTGCGGGAGCATTGTTAATCCGCGTTCGGAGCTTATTTTCAACCTACACGCGACTTCTGGGTAGTAGCATGTGAGTAACGTCGGTGCAACGCTTGCCTTAAGGCATCCAAGGCAACTGTCTATGTGCATGCCAACTCCATTAGAAAAAAAAGGTTTTTTATATTCAATCTGTCTTAATTCTTATCTATTTAACTTCTTTTTGTATAATGCTTTTATGTTTTATTTATTTTCTACGTGTACTCTATTGTATTTTTACTGTATTTGTATGGTTTTTTTGGATCTGTGTATGGCATAAAGATCTCTGTATTGCCAGCTGCATTATAAATAATAATCGTTTCTTTTGTTACATTTTTAATAAACTGTTACTTATAATTGTAGTTTCTTTATAAATATATTCCACAAACATACTTTTAAAATTTTTAACATCTTCAAATTAATAAACTATGCGCAATATTTTTGAATACAAAAATCAGAATAATTAACTTCTGGAAAATTCTTTAAACGATGTCCAAGAAAAGAAAATATTTACCTTAGAATTTCCTTTCATAGGAAAAGTTAGGTATTCTTCAAAATTTCCTGAAACTTTCAGAAAAGAAGACATTCAGTTAACAAATTAAAATTCAGCTTCAGAAGTATCTTTAGAACGTTTCAAACTTCATTTTTTCTTTTTCACAAAAAAATCAAGAAAACTTAATAACTTCCGTTCCACTTCAAAAATAAATGTAATCAATTTTGTGGAATTTGTGTTCAATTTCTGCTGGTATTATGACTGGAAAAGAATAGACACTATATCGATGGTACAAATTGTCTCGCATTGAGTCTTGTATTTTGCATTGACTATTCACTATTTGACCTGTTTTAATGTTTTAAGTTCAATCTGTCCTAATTCTTATCTATTTAACTTCTTTTTGTATAGTTCTTCTACGTTTCTTTTTGTTTTCTTTGTTTGATCTATAGTATTTTTATGGTTTTCTGGATCTGTATATGGGATACCTACGAGTATCTATGTATTAAAAGCTGCATTAGAAATAAAAATCATTCAGTTCGTATTTCTTTCATTTTAAATAAACCATCATTTATAATTTTAGTTTCCTTTTAAATATATTATAAAGGCATGACTTTTAAAATATTTAATATATCCGAATTAATAAACTATGCGCTATATTTTAATAAAAATCTGGAATAATAAACATTCCAGAAATTCTTTAAACAATGTCGTGGTGGAAAAAAATATTTCCCTTAGAATTTCCTTTCATAGGAAAAGTTAAGTGTTCTTTAAAATTTACTCAAACTTTGACAGCAGAAAAC
The DNA here is from genome assembly GCA_021605075.1 of Caerostris darwini. Classification (NCBI taxonomy): domain Eukaryota; kingdom Metazoa; phylum Arthropoda; class Arachnida; order Araneae; family Araneidae; genus Caerostris; species Caerostris darwini. Next base: position 462,129 of record BPLQ01003121.1, read on the forward strand.
GTTCTATAAATTAACTCCATTCCGTTAACAAATTAAAATTCAGCTTCAGAAGTATCTTTAGAACGTTTCAAACTTCATATATATATTTTCTTTTTTTACAAAAAAGTCAAGAAAACTTAATAACTTCCGCTCAACTTCAAAAATAAATGTAGTCAGAAATCCAATGAACACCATGCGAACGATGCACTCGATCCATGAGAAACTAAGTTTGAAAAGAGAATGATCTTATCATTGACAGCTTGCAAATACTCTCCAACACCCTCTACTCTACTCTCGTCCATCAAGACTATAAGAAAAATCAAAGGTGGCATCGGCTGTCTCCCAGCTGTTGCCACATCCCTAATCAGAAAAGTGTCATTTTTGTTTCCCCATTCTCTTCTTCTTCACTTGAAAAGGCTTTGTAAGTTTTACCTTTTTGTGATTATTAAATTCTAAAGATGTCGCTACAAACGCAAAACAGAATAAAATCTTCCTTTAAACAGATGTTGAACTCTGCTAATGAATTTTCTTTTTCTTTTTTTATATTTCCTCTTGTTGTGCATCTACTTAACTTTTAACCTAGTTTCATCAAACTTTTCTTTTAAATTTTTGATTAAAGAATGCTGATTTTATTATATTTATATCATTTACTTGGAATTTAATTTCATTTGGTGATAATAAAGGGTGTATTTGTTTACGGAAAGAATTAATTAAATCCAATGTAAAACACTAATTAAGGAAGTGATTGTCAAAAAATTGTTTTTTACATCATTTTTATTATATTTCAGATAAATGCTGATGTTGATGTTTAATTAATAAATAATTCTATGTTTACGAATTGCTCAGCTCTCCATTGTTTAAATGGAGAGCTGAGCAATTTTTAAACATGTAATTATTTATTAAATATTAGTTAATCGTGATTAAAATACTGAATCTTTTATTAGCATAAAAATATTTAATGAACAAATAATTAATAACTAGAATAGGCTAATTATTAATTATTTCATATAATTATTTAGATATCATAAATTATTAAGATTGATTATTTATGATAATGATATCATATGATCAATCATTATCATAGATCATATATGATATCAATGATAATTATGATATGATATCAATCATTATCTTAGATCATATATGATATCAATGATAATTATGATATGATATCAATCATTATCTTAGATCATATATGATATATATGATGTAAATGATATCCTCAATCATTTATTATTATGAAAATAAAAATTCTTAACACAAATTATAGAAGATAGGGTACGAGAATTAATTCTAGCAGATTTCTAATGCACTAATTAGACATGAAAATGAATATAGAATGAAATTTGTATTTAATTTCATCTAGTTTTATGATTTACGGTCAGTTTTGGAAAAGAGTAGACTCAATATCAATCGTTGCAAATTGTCTCACCTGAACTATTAGATTTTGCATTGACTATGTGACTAATTGGGTTTGAGATCTTTTTTCATAAAATTAAAAAAGGTTGAAAAAAATTAGAAACCCTCCTAAGCATATTCCTTCCAAATATTTCCTTTTTTAAGGAAATGCTATTGATTGACTATTGTAAACTACTACTAAATAGATTGACTATTGTAAACTACTACTAAATAGATTGACTATTGTAAACTACTACTAAATAGATTGACTATTGTAAACTACTACTAAATAGATTGACTATTGTAAACTGCTACTAAATAGATTGACTATTGTAAACTACTACTAAATAGATTGACTATTGTTAGAATTCTTGTTGCCTACGATTGCCAATGTGCAGTATCAACCATGAACATTCAATACGTTCTATTTTAAAAATTAATATTAAGACAACAAATTTTCTGTCAATTTTGTTCTTAAATAATGTTAAAAATATGATTTATATAAACTTTTAATAATCCCAGTCCTTTTTAACTTCCTGAGTGATAATAATTATTAAACTACGTGTCATAGATCTCAAATAGAATAACAGAATTTTTTATCTAGAGTAAATTTATTTTCTTCTAATATCATAATGTTAAAAAAAATATTTTAAAATATCAATTAAATAGAACTGAAAATTTCAAAATGTGTATAAATGAAATAAAGAAATTGAAATAAAATGCGATTTAAATAAATCCGGTTTTATTTGAATAAAATTTTTTATGAATTTTTCAATAAATCTGGTTTTATTTGAATAAAATTTTTTATGAATTCTTCAATAAATCCGGTTTTATTTGAAATAAAATGCGATTTATTATATTTAAAATATAACTTTTATATTTTATTTTTAAATTTATTAAATAGCTAAATACTGTATGTTGAATAAATATGTTAAATACTACATTTTATGTTAATGAAATATTATAATTTTTCTCCATTACTTATATACATTTACAGATGATCATATAATTAATCTCACATAAATAGAACTAAATCTTTTATATATTTTAATTCATTTATAATGTTAAATTTAACGTTAAAAATTAAGTTTTAATGAGTTTATTAATAGAACAGCAAATTTAAAATTTCTTAAATATATTTTAACTTTTAGAAATAACTTAAAGAAATCAACTAATTAAAAATTAAATTAAAAAACAAAATTAAAGTATTCAACTAAATATTAGACATAAAATGTGACATACAACTTTCCTAATAATAATAAAAGTAGAATAGAATTAATTAATTAATTAATTAAGATAGCATTAATTATTGAACAGAAATTAAAATTTTGGCAACTTCTATTTTACACTACAATTTATAAGCATTTGATTATATTGACTTTTAAGATCAATTCAATAACTATCCATAGAAATGTTTTTGTATGCCACATAAAAAAAAATCTACTGCCCAATAAATCAAATTTAAGACCATAAATTCCTGTCTGAAATTTGAAAGAAAATACAGAATACTCCAAATACATCTTAGTGACAAATTGAAGGAACAGAAAAGGAATTTTTTCAATGTCATGATTTTCTGAAAAAGAAATGCTGTTACATTTTAAAGAATCCATAGCCAAAGTGAAACGAGAATTAATTTTAGGAGGTATTTGATATGAAGTAGCAAATAATATAGATCATTTTATTACTATACGGTTTGAGATCCATATTTGGATCGTTCAATTTATTTCAAATGAATTTTTTTACGCATAATCCTATTTTTTTTAATTCCAAAATTAAAAATTAGTTTTAGTTTTCCTATAATGTTCTTCCTGTTCCAGTTTTCCTGTATTGTTCTTCCATTTTTCCGGTTTTCCTGTACTGTTTTTCCATTTTTCCGGTTTTCCTGTACAGTTTTTCAAAAGTTTTTCAATTTTTCCTGTTCCAGTTATTTTGTTTTAATGTATTTTTGAAGTTGAATTAGCACAAATATCATGTTTGAGATTAAATGTCCAATTTCCTACATTTTTTTTAAATTTAAAATTTAAAATTTTCTTTCTTATAGTTGAAAAAAATATTACATTTGGAGCAATTTAAGGAACTGTGCTTAGCGTTATAACTTGTGATATATACTCCTTGCAATCCTTTATACCTTCGAAATGGTTATTTTGACAACAAATATGACGATCACTTGACGACCATTTGCACAATAAATATGATGATGAGGTGGAAGATTTGATCAACATGCAGAATGACATAATTATAAACAAGTACTTAATTATTCGTGAAAACGTTTCATTGAAAATTATAAGGTACTTTCAGCAAAGATTCAATTCCATTTAATCTATAAAATAATGCAATAGTTTTATAAATAATGGTTGTTGTAATTGTTGTAAGTATGCTTACTACATATTTTGTTTTTTTCTTTTGTTAGGAACAGTGGTATCCATTTTTTAGTACATTTGTGCAAAATTTGAACGTAAGAACATTCATCAGCCTCATTTAACATTAAATAGAACTAATTTAACAATAGTTGTTGAGCAGAATAATTAATAAAAATGTACAATCTAAATTATCCACCTAATTAAATTTAAAAAAAATATTGTCACATAGTTAAAATTATTTTCAAGATTTTTTTTTTTTTTAAAGAACAGTTTTTTTTCCCTTGATGGTGAAGAATTTTAATCACTGGCATGAGAAATACTTTATAAAATTAAAAAAAAACAAATTGTAATTTGGGGTTTAAATAGAATAAATTCTTTATTAATTATTTTTTAATTTCAATAGTTTTAAAAATCAATCATAATGAGTACATAAAATTCTGACTGTATTAAAGAAATTTACTATTTCATATTTGACCAGGGTTTGAGCAATCCTGATCTAGAGATTAATATTTTTAGGGAGAAAGTTTTGATCTTAAAGTTGTTAAACATTTAAATAGAAGGAATTTCATATATATGACATTCGCCTAGTATATTTTAATCTTTAAGAATTTTACGGGCTTCAATTTAAAAGAGTTTCATATTTTGTTTACACTAGGTGGGTTTCAATTTTAAAGAGTTTCATATTTTATTTACACTAGGATTTCTACAGTGCTGATAGACGAAGCTCTATTCAGCACATGGCTGAATAGTTGAAAAATGGTGATGGCGCGATGTTGAATATTGTTCAGTTTATGGGTTGCTAGAGCACTCATCATCATTATTATTATGATGAGCACTCTAGCAACCCCTAAACTCAACAATATTCAGTATTGCTCTAACATCTGCTTTCATTTTCACTATTTTTAATTTTTTCAGTGATTTCTGTCACATGTTGGTGTTTACAGCAAAGAGATTGCTGATGAGCTGGCCAAAGACAGCAGCCTTAAGAGTTCTACTGATGGTGATCATCTCTCTGTATCGGGACTTGCGTCTAGGATCAAATTAGATATCAACTCCTCTTGGAGAAAGGGGCCTGAATGGCCGGGTGGCTAGCGCTCTGGAACATGGTACCACAGGTTTTGGGTTCGAGTCCCGGCGGTGCCATTGATGATTGCAGTGGTTCGGAATCCCTTTTAAACTGTAGGTCCCGGTCTGTTTAGCCTGAAGTGTGCATAAGATGACCGTAGAGCGACAAACCAAACCTCTTGGAGAAAGACCACCGTACGTGAATGATATGATTGAATGTTAGGGAGCCAGTTGTACTCAAGTAATGAAGCGGTTTTTCATTGTTTGAGAAGACGCGGGTTCATATAATTAGTCTAGATATTGTTGTCGACCAAGTGGGAAAAGAAACATCACTTGCTGTTTCATGTGATGCACTACAAACAGTTTCTAGTAGATGTTTAAGAAGGACTTTCACGGGCAACCATATAATATTTTATGAACATATTCGGAAACAAAACCCAAACTCGTCAACCAAGCATCCAGCCTATCATTGTAAAGACTTAAACTTGTTGTCACATCCATCATCGAGTTAGTTTGTATCTGAAAATAATTTTCATCACAACAGACTACGAAAAATAAATTTATTCTTCCATTTGTCCATTAGCTTATATCCATTATCTCTAGGTCCCAAATGCATCAAATATTCATATTTAGTGCATATTTCTTAAAGTCAAATATATCAAATGCACAAGCTCATCAAGAGATACTTCATAATATTTCATTTTAATAAATATTTTTTTCTATAAATATCATTCTCCAACAAGCACAAATCAAAAACCGAAATTATATTCCAACACCAGAAACTCAAACATTTTCCCCAAAAAAGACTTCTACTCATTTTACGAAAACAATTATTCAAAATCATTCTTTTCTTTGACAAAAAAAAATTAAATCACAGCCATCCTGAATCTGTTTGGTTGGAAAAGATTCATATATCCGTAAATCACTTTTTAAGTGTTGGGAATGATACCGGTAACTTTTCTTTTTTTTTCTTTTCAAATCACAGATTTCTTTGACTAGCCATCTCATTTCGGAAAAGAAAGCATTATTTTCCCCTTTTTTTTCTAAGTTTCTTGATTCTTCTGTCACAGTGATCTTGGGCATTTTTCATCGTCATCTTTCTTCGGCTGCGTCATTTTTCAGAGAAAATTCATAAATCTTGATGGCCTTTTAGATGAGGATTCATCATATTTCCTCGTTTTGTCAAATTTCACAATAGACGGCGGTAACCATAACCTTTTTTTGCAATAATAATGGTGATGATGATAGACATTTTAAATTGTCATTTAGGAAGCATTTGACATTCAGGAAAGCACAACAAAGAATTGCACTTAATTGAAGCGGTAATAAAAAAAATTAACCTAAAAGGAAATTTCTTACACACACAAAAGTGTTATTTTTATAATAATATTCTATAAGTTTGAAACCATAATAAGTAGATAAGCATATAATTAATAAATTCCTAAAATATTTTTACTACTACATTATTGATGATTTTTTATAGACTTAAAAGTATGAATAATATTAATTTCAATGTATTAATACTAACAATTTCGCTTAATATGTCCTAACTATAATAAAGACGTAATTAGAAGGGTACTACTACTACATCACATCACACCACTGGCCTAGAGCAGTGTTGGCTCTTTACAATTTGGGAATGATGTGGGTGAAAAAAGTTTCATTGGGCCCTGTGATGCTCTACGGTCATATGAGACCGGAACCTACTTCTTGAAGTAGATTGCGAACCACTACAAGCGTCCATGGCCCCGCCGGAAGCCAAACCCAAAACATGTCGTACCGATAGCCAGAGTGGTAGCCACTCGGCCATCAGGCCCCCATAGTTAAAATGCAGGAATAATTACGAAAGCTGACGAAATTATTTAACTTTTTATTTGTATATTATTATAGCCGCTTTAGGGTTGACCTGAATAGAAGGCCATAGCATGGTTTTTGAAGATTATCAAACTAATCTTCCTATAATTTTCAAAAGAAAAGCTGCTGTTGATTTCAGATTATATAGTACCGCTTAAAATGACAGATGCAAGTGCGCTTTGCAACATAAATGGCTGACATCGTGTTTGTTCTACATGGTTTTCAGGCTTTTCTTCATATTTTGCACGTATGTCAGTAAGATCTCTAAGCCCAATCCGTGATTCAGTGAAAACGTGCGCAGCTGGTGAGCATTAGGGCTAAGATTCAATCCTCTCGCGGCTTTGATGTAGATACTATTTTAAAAATGAGGATATTCCAGGGCATTTGAGATGTTCAGCAGCTTGCTCGTTAGGGGTATCTACCTACACGTGCCTACCTATATTTACAAGTGCTCCATCACAACAGTAGCTGATTCCTTACTTTCTTCCTTACATGAGACCACAATGGTTCTTGGACTGGGCTATAGCTCGCGTGGTTGAATTTGAATTATCCTGGACCAGACCATTTTTTTCCATATCACAACACGTAACGTTCGTGCACAATTTTGACATTCTCTGAAAATAACCTTTATCAGATAAATGCTAGACAAATGTCTAAACAGGTTACAGCTGGTAGTATGTATCTCATCAAATATCATTGCGCATGCAAGCTATACGCCACTCACTTATTGCACTACGCAGCTCCGTAAGCCAGATGCATACTGGGTGGTTTAAATATCATATAATTAGTCATTCAACTCCCAATATGCCAATGTGTGAAATGAGTAGTCTGCGTGAACTCTCTAAACGTCCGCGGCATCTGGAAAGCATTCCTGTGAGATTCCTAATCGCCTTGGTACCCTTTTCCACTTAGACGCCTGTTAACCTGATACTGAAACATCTTGTATGCAGTTCATCCCTCTGTTCCAAAATTAGAGGAGCAAAAATTAATGATTTCAGTGAATAATTAAATGATACACTGAATACTTTTTGTTGAAATATACAAGAGAAACGTAAATTAAATTGAATTATGTTTTTCTATAAATGCATAGCAAGTAAAAAATTTGTAATGACAGTATATACTGAATATTAGGAAAACAGAAAAAGAAAAATACGGAAACTGTTTCAAAATGGAATAATCGAAAATTGCTCAAGTTCCACAAACAATTCTATTAAATAATATTGTGGCCAGGCATAAATTTTAATATAATTGATTTAAATACAATATAATAAAGAATAAATTAATTAATAAAATAATAAACAATTGTTATATTAATAAACTTATAAAAATATTTTGTAATATTATTTACAACAATTGTATGTGTATATATATATATATATATCCTAAGTTAAAATTAAATTTTAGAAAGTTATCCTTCTTTTAAAATTTATTCATAACACTTATTACTGGACAGCGCAGTGGTCGACCGCCTGCAAACGACCGAGACCGGCGACGTTCATTTTCATCCTTTTCAGATAATCGCAGTAATACTCATTTCTCCTTTATTTAAAAGCTCTTGCAACAAAACCAAAGACCCCAACTAAATTAAAAACTAGTATTTCGTTTAAAATAAAAATGTTTTTATGAATATGTAGTTGCTAATCAGTAAAATGTACAGCTTAGATAAAAATCAAAATATCGTGTCAAGTCAACCTATTAAGCAAAAACGCAGATCGAACTATTAACTTCTTCTCTAACGCAAAAATAACTTTCTTCCTGAATATTCGTAACGAATAATTTATGATTAACCTTAACAAATAAATAAGAATTTCGAAAAATCATTTGTATTTGATTTTTATGTGCACTATCTTAAAACTGAATTCAAAAACAAAACATCTAATATACATCTAATACCTATCACAAATTGAAAATAGTATTTTCCTTACATAGGAAATTTAAACCGCTCAAAATAATGAAAAACATAAAACTTTTAAAGACCTTTAAGATATAAAGTATTATTTTCACTCCTATTACAAGGTACAAAATCGAAAGACTAAAAAAAAAAAAGTTATCTGAAAATGTCTCAAATAACCAGCCAAAACACTTACGCAGCATAGAATAGAAAAACATTTTTTAAACTCCAAAAAACACGAGCATTTTTCATTCTTTATTCTTTCAAGAAAGTTGTTTTCTATTATTACGATTGTAATTTTGAATCCAGATAAAAAAAACTGAACCAAGAACAGTTTTTTGGTTTTCTTTATTAGACTTATTTCTTTTTTTTTTTCGATTTCTACGGTATTTGATAAAGAATGAAAAACGAAAAGGAGAAACTAAAAGAATAAAAAAAATAGTAGATTATTCAAAAGAATTAGCGATATAAAGTAAAATAATTATTTCTAGAATGAAGTTCTCTGATTGTTTTCAAACTACGGTTTTGAAAAAAAAAGTTTTGAGAGCACCAATTATATTTGTTGAAAAATAATTCGCTGTTTCATTTTAAGATAAATTTCTTCTTGGCACATACAATCATAGATTTAATCAGCAAAAAAAAAAATCAGTAATGTAAAAAAGTAATTTTTTCTGAAACTAAATTCATAAATTCACGTAAAATTATTTTTTTATTTATTTCTACTTATTCAAAAAGATGGATTCAAATATACAAGAAAGTATTTTTATTATTATTTTTATTATTTATTATTTTTTAAAAATTTATAACAAAATATTGTTTATAAAATACGAAATAAAATTAAAAAGATATTTTTCTATAAAGCGATATTTATATTATCGTTTATATATTATTATATTTTATTGTCGTTCATTTATTATTATATTATTATAGTTTAATTATAATTATAGTATTATCGTTTATTTATATTATTATTTTTATCGATATGTCTATATTATCGTTTTATGTATTTATAATTTCCAAAGAAAATATATTATTAAGCTATTTATCTAAATTGGCGATAACACATCATAATTTATAACAGTTAATATGAAAATGAATTTAAGATTTAAATTGAATATTTGACATTTTCAAACTGAGTAACAAATATAAATTTAAAAAAAAATGCATAAAAAAAGATGTCTTGGCACATACAATCACAGATTTAAGCAGCAAAAAAAAAAATATTCAGTAATGTAAAAAACTAGAAATAATTTTTTTCGGAAACTAAATTCATAAATTCACATAAAATTATTTTTATATTTATATTTACATTTATTTCTTCTTCTTCAAAAAAATGGATTCAAATACAGTCATGTCCATAAATTAAGGATAATGAAGTTCAGGCAAAGAAAGAGACAGAAGCAAAACAAATTTGACTTATTTGTAAAGTCTATTTATTAAACAAAAGGTAAGGAGCAAAAAAGACGCTATAGGTTTGACATAATTAATAAAAATTGCGATTTTTACTCCCTGGAGCAAATTTCAAAAAAGAACCTATTTACAAAAAACAGCATAACATGGGTAGTATGATGGTTAATATGGAGTATGTCTCCCGGACGATGCAATACAGGCCTTACAACGCCTAGGCATGCTGAGTATCAAACTATCAATCTGATCTTGGGGAATATTACACCACTCATCAAGCAATGCCCTCCGAAGTTCCGGTTGGCATTTGGGAGGGGGTTGACGGGCTGCAATTCGTCGGCCAAGCATATCCCACACATGCTCTATTGGATTCAAGTCCAGTGAGTATGCTGGATAATCCATACGGGTGATATCCTCCAATTGAAGGCATTCGTCTACAATGTTTGCACGGTGAGGGCGGGCGTTGTCATCCATAAACAGAAATTCAGCACCCATGGCGCCCCGAAACAAACGTACATGTTGTTCCAGAATGACATCCCGATAGATATGGCCTGTCATCGTCACACTCTGAACAAGCAGGTCAGTTCTGGAACCAAGAATAATTCCTCCCCAAACGAGCCATCCTGCACCACCGTAACGGTGTCGTTCAATGGTGTTCTCTTGGTGGTAACGGGTACCTGGCGCTCTCCATATGAAAGTCCGGTGAGAATCAGACTGCAAACTAAACCTGGACTCGTCGGAAAACATAACACGAGACCGCTGTTGCAGTGTCCACAATGCATGCTCTCTACTCCAGGTTAATCGCAGGCGACAGTGAATTGCGGTAAGTGGAACACATGGGACAGGCCTACGAGCATATAGACCAATTTGCCCTAAGCGCCTGTACACGGTCTGCCTTGAAACTGTCGTACCGGTAGCTGAAGACAGCTGACGAGACAGGTCTGATGCTGTGCTCCGTCTGTTTCTTTTAGCAGTAACTGCTAAATACCGGTCCTCATTCGACGTTGTAATTCGGGGCGACCTGTGCTGTAACATCTACTCACATTACCATCATCTTGGAATCGTTGACAAATCCTGGAGATGACACTCTGGGCGATTCCAAGTTCCTCGGATACTTCCAGCTGGGTACGTCCACATTCCAGTCGTCCGATAACTCTACCACGTAAAAAATCATCCAAATGCTTCCTTTGTGCCATAACTATGCGGTTATTGCTCTGAAAGGCTTTTAAAGCGCTTGTGAACAATTTTACTTCTTTGCCACCATTCCTTATATACCCCTCTCTTACACTCTCGTCATTGTGACGTACTATCCGCGCCATCGGGTGGTTTTCTGTAATTTGCATATTCTTCTTCAAGATGTGTGTGATAATTCTACAGGTGAAATTTTTATTTTAGAGTTCAATTTCTGTGTGATTCTGAATTATCCTTAATTTTTGGACATGAGTGTATATATGAAAGAACAAACAACCCTAAACTAAACAAAATATTGTTGATTAAATATGAAATAAAATTAAAAATTTTTTCTATAAAACGATATTTATATTATCTTTTATTTATTTTTATTTTTATTATCGTTTATTAATTATGATAATATTATCGTATGGGATCTATTGTATTTTTATGGTTCACCGGATCTGTATATTACATAGAGATAACTATCTCTGTATTATCAGCTGCATTAGAGATAAAAATCATCCCGTTTTATTTCCTTCATTTTTAACAAACTGTCACATAATTCTTGTTTTCTTATAAATATATTCCAAAAACACATTTTTAAAATTTTTAACATCTCCAAATTAATAAACTATGCACACCATTTTTAAATATTACAAAAATCTAAATCTGAATAATTAACTTCTGAGAAATTCTTTAAACGATGCCAAAGAAAAAATATTTCCCTTAGAATTTCCTTTCGCAGGAAAAGTTAAGTATTCTTCAAAATTTCATCAAAGTTTGAGAGAAGAAGACAATAGAGTTTTTGCGCCGTACGTTATTCCGTAGGACGTCCGTTATTTTCACCCTAACGCGCTTGCTTGTAGGAAACTGAGCATGCGCGCTAGGGAGAAAAAGCTAACGGACGTCCTACGGTAACTAACGTACGGTATGCAAAAACTCTCTATTATATAAAATAACTCCATTCAGTTAACAAATAAAAATTAAACTTCAGAAGTATCTGTAGAACATTTCAAACTTCATTTTTGTTTCTTTTTTTTTTACAAAAAAAAATCGAGAAAACTTAATAACTTCCGCTCAACTTCAAAAATAAATGTAGTCAGAAATCCAATGAAGACCATGCGAACGATGCACTCGCTCTATGAGCAAAATAAGTTTGAAAAGCGAACAATCTTATCATTGACAGCTTGCAAATTCTCTCCAACACCCTCTACTCTACTCTCGTCCATCAAGACTATAAGAAAAATCAAAGGTGGCATCGGCTGTCTCCCAGCTGTTGCCACATCCCTAATCAGAAAAGTGTCATTTTTGTTCCCCATTCTCTTCTTTTTCACATGAAAAGGCTTGAATTTTTTTTCCTTTTGTGATTATTAAATTCTAAAGATGTCGCTACAAACGCAAAACAGAATAAAATATTCCTTTAAACAGATGTTGAACGCTGCTAATGAATTCTTCTTTTTATTTTTTTTATTTTTCTTCTTGTTGTGCATCTACTTAAGTTTAAGAGTGTCATCAAACTTTTTTTTACATTTTTGATTAAAGAATGCTGATTTTATTATATTTATATCATTTACTTAGAATTTAATTCCGTTTGGTGATAATAAAATATGTGTTTATTTACTGAAAGAATTAATTAAATCCAATGTTAAACAGTTATTATGAAAGTGACTATCAAAAAATTGATTTTAAATTTATTGTTATTTTATTTCTGATAAATGCTGATGGTGATATTTAATTAATAAATAATTATTTTTAAAAAGGAACAGTTCTCCATTGTTTTCATAAATTTCTTAATAATGATAGTACTGAATCTTACATTAGCAAATATAGTTTTAAGAATACAATAATTAGAATAGAATAATTATAAATTATTCGACATATTTACTTAGATATCATCTAAATGATATCATCAATGATATAAATAATAACATGAATTATTATCATAGATCACATATAATATCAATGATAATTAACATACAATAAATATATGATCAATATGATCAATTATCATAGATCATATGTGATAGCAATGAAAATTATTACGATCAATATCTGATTTATCACAGATCACATATGCTATCAGTATCTATGATAATTGATAATATTGATCGTATTGATTTTTTTCATAATGAATACACTAATTGTACATGCAAATGAATGTGGAATGAAATTTGTGCTCAATTTTCGATGGTGTTACAATTTACTGTCAGCTTTGGAAAATATATCGCTCTATATCGATAGTTGCAAATTGTTTCACATTGACTATTAGATTTTGCATTGACTATTGACTTTGACCTGTTTCACTGTATTAACTTCAGTCTTTCCTAACTCTTTTGTTTTGTTTTTGTTTTCTTTGCGGGATCTATTATATTTTTATGGTTTTCTGAATCTGCGTATGACATGAAGATAACTATTTCTGTTTTGCCAGATGCATTAGAAATAAAAATTATTCCTTTTGATTTCCACCATTTTTAATAAACTGTCACTTATTACTATAGCTTCCTTGTAAATATATTCCAAAAACGCACTTTTAAAATTTTTAACATAACCAAATTAATAAACTATGCTCAATATTTTTAAATACACACAAATCTAAATCTGAATAATTAACTCCAGAGAAATTCTTTAAAAGATGTCAAAGAAAAAAAAATTTGCCTTAGAATTTCCTTTCACAGGAAAGGTTAAATATTCTTCAAAATTTCCACAAACTTTGAGAGCAGAAGACATTCTAAAATTAACTCCATTCAGTTAAAAAATTAAAATTCAACTTCAGAAGTATCGTTAGAACTTTTCAAACTTCATTTCTTTCTTTTTTTAAAAAAAACAAAAAAAATCAAGAAAACTTAATAACTTCCGCTAAACTTTCAAAATAAATGTAGTCAGAAATCCAATGAAGACCGTGCGAACGATGCACTCGCTCTATGAGCAAAATAAGTTTGAAAAGTGGACAATCTTATCATTGACAGCTTGAAAATACTCTCCAACACCCTCTACTCTACTCTCGTCCATCAAGACTATAAGAAAAATCAAAGGTGGCATCGGCTGTCTCCCAGCTGTTGCCACATCCCTAATCAGAAAAGTGTCATTTTTGTTCCCCATTTTCTACTTTTTCACTTGAAAAGGCTTGAATTTTTTTCTTTTTGTGATTATTAAATTCTAAAGTACGCTACAAACGCAAAAAAGAATAAAATATTCCTTTAAACAGATGTTGAACCCCGCTAATGAATTCTTCTTTTTATTTTTCTTCTTGTTGTGCATCTACTTAAGTTTAAGAGTGTCATCAAACTTTTTTTTACATTTTTGATTAAAGAATGCTGATTTTATGATATTTATATCATTTACTTAGAATTTAACTTCATTTGGTGATAATAAAATATGTGTTTGTTTACTGAAAGAATTAATTAAATCCAATGTAAAACAGTAATTATGAAAGTGACTATCAAAAAATTGATTTTAAAATGATTGTTATTTTATTTCTGATAAATGCTGATGGTGATATTTAATTAATAAATAATTATTTTTAAAAAGGAACAGTTCTCCATTGTTTTAATAAATTACTTAATAATGATAGTACTGAATCTTACATAAACAAATATAGTTTTAAAAATACAATAATCAGAATAGAATAATTATAAATTATTCGACATATTTACTTAGATATCATCTAAATGATATCATCAATGATATAAATAATAACATGAATTATTATCATAGATCATATGTGATAGCAATGAAAATAATTACGATCAATATCTGATTTATCATAGATCACATATGCTATCAATTATCTATGATAATTGAAAATATTGATCGTATTGTTTTTTTTCATAATGAATACACTACTTGTACATGCATATGAATGTGGAATGAAATTTCTGCTCAATTTTCTTTGGTGTCAGAATTTACTGTCAGCTTTGGAAAATATATCGTTCTATATCGATAGTTGCAAATTGTTTCACATTGACTATTAGATTTTGCATTGAGTGTTGACTATTTGACCTGTTTCACTGTATTAACTTCAGTCTTTCCTAACTCTTTTGTTTTGTTTTTGTTTTCTTTGTGGGATCTATTATATTTTTATGGTTTTCTGAATCTGCGTATGACATAAAGATAACTATCTCTGTTTTACCAGATGCATTAGAAATAAAAATTATTCCTTTTGATTTCTACCATTTTTAATAAACTATCACTTATTACTGTAGCTTCCTTGTAAATATATTCCAAAAACGTACTTTTAAAATTTTTAACATAACCAAATTAATAAACTACGCTCAATATTTTTAAATACACACAAATCTAAATCTGAATAATTAACTCCAGAGAAATTCTTTACAAGATGTCCATGAAAAAAAAATTTTCCTTAGAATTTCCTTTCACAGGAAAGGTTAAATATTCTCCAAAATTTCCACAAACTTTGAGAGCAGAAGACATTCTATAAATTAACTCCATTCAGTTAAAAAATTAAAATTCAACTTCAGAAGTATCGTTAGAACTTTTCAAACTTCATTTCTTTCTTTTTTTAAAAAAAACAAAAAAAATCAAGAAAACTTAATAACTTCCGCTAAACTTTCAAAATAAATGTAGTCAGAAATCCAATGAAGACCACGCGAACGATGCACTCGCTCTATGAGCAAAATAAGTTTGAAAAGAGGACAATCTTATCATTGACAGCTAGCAAATACTCTCCAACACCCTCTACTCTACTCTCGTCCATTAAGACTATAAGAAAAATCAAAGGTGGCATTGGCTGTCTCCCAGCTGTTGCCACAACCCTAATCAGAAAAGTGTCATTTTTGTTCCCCATTCTCTTCTTGACTTGAAAAGGCTTGAAAGTTTTTCCTTTTTGTGATTATTAAATTCTAAAGATGTCGCTACAAACATAAAGCAGAATAAAATGTTCCTTTAAACAGATGTTGAACTCTGCTAATGAATTCTTCTTTTTATCTTTTAATTTTTCTTCTTGTTGTGCATATACTTAACTTTTAACTTTTTTTTTGTTTTTACATTTTTGTAAATCTTGATTAAAGAATTGTTCTTTTTATTAGATTTATATTATTTACTTAGAATTTAATTTCAATTTGTGTTAATAAAGGATGTGTTTGTTTACTGAAAGAATTAATTAAATCCAATGTAAAACAGCAATTATGGAAGTGATTGTCAAGGAATTGTTTTTTATATTTTAAATTTTTGATAAATGCTGATGGTGATATTTAATTAATAAATAATTATGTTTAAAAAGGAATAATTCTCCATTGTTTTAACAAATTACTTAATAATGATAAAAATGAATCTTACATTTGCATAAATATATTTAATAATCTAATAATTAGAATAGGCTAATTATTAATTATTCTATGTAAATACTTAGATATCAGCAATGGTATCAATAATATCATCAATCATTATCATAGATCATGTATGATATTAATGATAATTTATCATACGATTAATATATGATCAAAATGATTAATTATCATAGACCATATACGATATCAATGATAATTATCATACGAACAATATATAATCAATATGATCAATTATCATAGATCATAACATATATGATGTCATTGATATTATATATGATCGAAATGATATGCTCAATCCTTTATTACTATGAAAATAAAATATTTAAAATACAAATTCATAAAATAGAACACGGGGATTAATTCTAGATTTTTTTTTTCCAATACATCATACCTAATGCACTAATTGTGCATGCAGAAGAATGTGGATTGAAATTTGTGCTCAATTTCCGCTGGTATTATGATTTACTGTTAGCTTTGGAAAAGTGTAGATTCAATGACGATCGTTGCATATTATCTCGCATTGACTATTAGATTTTGCATTGACTAATTGGGTTTGGGATTTCTTATCATACATCAAGTTCCGAGTGGCCTCGGCCGGGTCGATTAATCTCGTTAAACTTATCATACATCAAGAACAGAAAACTCAAATCCCAACTAGTCAAATATTCGATAGTAGTGTATGGCATAAAGATAACAATCTCTGTATTGGCAGCTGTGTTAGAAATAAAAATTAACCCATTTTATTTATTTCTTTTTTAATCAACTGTCACTTCTAGTTGCCTTGTAATATATTCCAAAAACACATTTTTAAAATTTTTCACATCTCCAAATTAATAAACTATGTGCAATATTTTTATCGAAATCTGAATAATTAACTTTCAAGAAATCGTGGTAACGTTGTCCAGGAAAAAAAATATTTCCCTTAGAATTTCCTTTCACGGGAAAAGTTAAGTATTCTTCAAAATTTCCTCACACTTTGAAACAAGAAGACATTCTATCAATTAACTCCATTCAGTTAAAAAATTAAAATTCAGCTTCAGAAGTATTTTTAGAAAGTTTCAAACTCCATTTTTGTTTCTTTTTTTAAAAAAAAAATCGAGAAAACTTCATAAATTCCGCTGCACTTCAAAAATAAATGTAGTCAGAAATCCAATGAAGACCATGTGAACGATGCATTCACTCTATGAGCAAATAAGTTTGAAAATGGAACAATCTTATCAATGACAGCTTGCAAATATTCTCCAACACCCTCTACTCTACTCTCGTACATCAAGTCTGTAAGAAAAATCAAAGGTGGCATCGACTGTCTCCCAGCTGTTGCCACATCCCTAATCAGAAAAGTGTAATTTTTGTTTCCCGTTCTCTTCTTCTTCAGTTGAAAAGGCTTTGAAAATTTTTTTTCTTTTTGTGATTATTAAATTCTAAAGATGTCGCTACATACGCAAAAAAAGAATAAAATGTTCCTTTAAACAGATGTTGAACTCTGCTAATGAATTCTTTTTATGTTTCTTCTTGTTGTGCATCTACTTAACTTTTAAGAGTTTCATCAAACTTTTTTTTTTTTTTTGCATTTTTGTATATCTTGATTAAAGCATCGCTATTTTTGTTATATTTATATCATTTTTTTAGAGTTTAATTTCATTTGGTGTTAATAAAAGATGTATTTGTTTACTGACAGAATTAATTAAATTCAATGTAAAACTGTAATTATGGAAATGATTGTAAAAAAATGTTTTATATCTTTGTTATTTTATTTCTGATAAATGCTGATGGTGATGTTTAATAAATAAATAATTCTATATTTCAAAAAAGGAACAGTTCTCCATTGTTTTAATAAATTACTAAACGTGATTAAAACACTGAATCTTACTTTACCATAAAAATGTTTAATAATGGCATTCTAACTATTAATTATTTGATATAATTCTTTAGATACGATTAACAATTTATTGTTATGAAAATAAAAATACATAAAAATACAAATTACAGTTGATAGGATACGAGGATTAATTCTAGAAATATTTTTTTCCGATATTTCATAACTAATGCACTAATTGTACATGCAAATGAATCTGGAATGAAATTTGTGTTCAATTTCTGCTGGTATTATGATTTATTGTCAGCTTTGGAAAACAGGAGACTCAATGATAATCATTGCATTTCGTCTCGAATTGACTATTATTTTTTG
The DNA here is from genome assembly GCA_021605075.1 of Caerostris darwini. Classification (NCBI taxonomy): domain Eukaryota; kingdom Metazoa; phylum Arthropoda; class Arachnida; order Araneae; family Araneidae; genus Caerostris; species Caerostris darwini. Next base: position 480,747 of record BPLQ01003121.1, read on the forward strand.
CTTTGACTATTACCTATTTGACTAGTTAGATTTGAGATTTCTTTTCATACAAGAAAAAAATCTTAATACCAAATAGTTAATTGTAGTATATGCCATAAAGATAACTATCTCTGTATTGCCACCTTCATTAGAAATAAAGTTTATTCCGTTTTATGTCTTTCATTTTTAATAAACTGCCCCTTATTATTATAGGTGAATTGTAAGTATATTCCAAAAACAAACTACTTAAAATTTTTAACCTCTTCATATTAAGAAACTATGCGCAATATTTTTAAATACAAAAATCTAAATCTGAATAATTAACTTCTGAAAAATTCTTTAAACGATGTAGAGTGGAAAAAAATATTTTCTTTAGAATTTCCTTTCACATTTAAAGTTAAGTATTCGTCAAAATTTCCTCAAACATTTAGAGAAGAAGACATTTTATAAATTAACTCCATTCAGTTAAGAACTTAAAATTCACCTTCAGAACGTTTCAAACTTAATTTTTGCTTTTATTTCACAAAAACCCCGAGAAAAGTTAATAACTTTCGTTCCACTTCAAAAATAAACGTAGTCAGAAATCCAATGAAGACCATGCGAACGATGCAACTCGCTCTATGAGCAAAATAAGTTTGAAGAGTGAGCTATCTTATCATTGACAGCTTGCAAATGCTCTCCAACACCCTCTACTCTACTCTCGTCCATCAAGACTATAAGAAAAATCAAAGGTGGCATCGGCTGTCTCCCAGCTGTTGATACATCCCTAATCAGAAAAGTGTCATTTTGTTACCCATTCTTTTCTTCTTCATTTTGTTTTCCTTTTTGTGATTATTAAATTCCAAAGATGTCGCAACAAACACAAAACAGAATAAAATGTTCCTTTAAACAGATGTTGAACTCTGCTAATGAATTCTTTTTCATTTTTTTTTTATTTTCCTCTTGTTGTGCATCTACTTAACTTTTAAGACTTTCATCAAACTTTTCTTTCACATTTTTAATTAAAGAATGCTGATTTTATTATATTTATGTCATTTACTTGGAATTTAATGTCATTTGTTGATAATTAAGAGGATGTATTTGTTTACTGAAAGAATTAATTAAATCCAATGTCAAAAAATTGTTTTTTACATCATTGTTATTATATTTCAGATAAATGTTGATGTTGATGTTTAATTAATAAATAATTCTATGTTTAAGAATTGCTGAGCTCTCCATTGTTTTAATGGAGAGCTGAGCAATTTTAAACATGTCATTATTTATCAAATATTAGTTAATCGGGATTAAAACACTGAATATTTCATTAGCATAAAAATATTTAATGAACAAATAATTAAAAGTTAGAATAGGTTAATTTAATCATTTGGTATAATTATTTATATATCATCTAAATGATATCATCAATTATTAAGATAGATCATTTATCATAATGATATATGATAATTATGATATGATATCAATCATTATCTTAGATCATACATGATATATATGATCTAAATGAATCATCAGTCATTTATTATTAGGAAAATAAAAATACTTAAAAACACAAATTATAGACGATAGGGTACAACAATTAATTCTAGCAGATTTCTAATGCACTAATTAGACATTAAAATGAATATAGAATGAAATTTGTATTCAATTTCCTCTAGTTTTATTATTTACTGTCAGTTTTGGGAAAGAGTAGACTCAATATCAATTGTTGCAAATTGTCTCGAATGAACTATTAGACTTTACATTAATCCTAATTGGGTTTGAGATTTTTTTTTTTAAATTTAAAAAGTTGAAAAAAATTAGAAAATATCCTAAACATATTCCTTCCAAATATTTCCCTGTTTTAAGGAAATGCTATTGATTGACTATTGTAAACTACTACTAAATAGATTGACTATTGTAAAAATTCCTGTTGCTTACGATTGTCAAATGTGCAGTATCAATCATGAACATTCAATACGTTCTATTCTAAAAATTAATATTAAGGCAACAAATTTTCTGTCAATTTTGTTCGTAAATAACTTTAAAAATATGATTTATATAAACTTTTAATAATCCCAGTCCTTTTTAACTTCCTGAGTGATAATAATTATTAAACTACATGTCATAGATCTCAAATAGAATAACAGAATTTTTTATCTAGAATAAATTTATTTTCTTCTGATATCATAATGTTAAAAAAAATATATTTTAAAATATCAATTAAATAGAAATGAAAATTACAAAATATGTATAAATGAAATAAAGAAATTGAACTAAATCCGGTTTTATTTGAATAAAATTTTTTATGAATTTTTCAATAAATTCAGTTTTATTTGAAATAAATTGCGATTTATTATATTTAAAATATAATTTTTATATTTTATTTTTAAATTTATTAAATAGTTAAATACTATACGTTCAATAAATATGTTAAATACTGCATCTTATGTTAAGGAAATATTATAATTTTTTCCCCATTACTTATAAACATTTAAAGAGGATCATATAATTAATCTACACATAAATATAACTAAATCTTTGATATATTTGAATTAATTTTTAACGTTACATTTAACATTATAAATGAAGTTTTAATGAGTTTATGAATAGAAAAGCAGGTTTAAAATTTCTTAAATATATTTTAACTTTTATAAATAAATTAAAGAAAACAACAAATTAAAAATTAAAGTATTCAACTAAATATTAGACATAGAATGTGACATAAAACTTTCTTAATAATAATAAAAGTAAGAATAGATCTAATTAATTAATTAATTAAAATATAATTAATTATTGAAAAGAAATTAAAATTTTGGCAACATCTATTTTACACAATAATTTAGAGGGATTTCATTATATTGACTTTTAAGATCAATTCAATAACTATCCATAAAAAAGGTTTTTGTATGCCACATAAAAAAAAATCTACTGCCCAATAAATCAAATTTAAGACCATAAATTCCTGTCTGAAATTTGAAAGAAAATACAGAATACTCCAAATACATCATACTGACAAATTGAAGGAAGAGAAAAGGAATTTTTTCAATGTCATGATTTTCTGAAAAAGAAATGCTGTTACATTTTAAAGAATCCGTAGCCAAAGTGAAACGAGAATTAATTTTAGAAGGTATTTTATATGAAGGAGCAAATAACATAGATCATTTTACTACTATATGGTTTGAGATCCATATTTGGATCGTTCAATTTATTTCAAATGAATTTTTTTACGCATAATCCTTTGTTTTTTAATTCCAAAATTAAAAATTAGTTCTAGTTTTCCTATACTGTTCTTCCTGTTCCAGTTTTCCTGTATTGTTCTTCCATTTTTCCGGTTTTCCTGTACAGTTTTTTAAAAGTTTTAAATTTTTCTGGTTTTCCTGTTCCAATTATTTTGTTTTAATGTATTTTTGAAGTTGAATTAGCACAAATATCACGTTCCTACATTTTTTTAAATTTAAAATTTAAAATTTTCTTTCTTATAGTTGAAAAAAATATTACATTTGGAGCAATTTAATTAACTGGTTTGCTTAGCATTATAATTTGTGATATATACTCCTTGCAATCGCTTATCTGTCGAAATGGTTATTTTGACAACAAATATGACGACCATTTGCACAATAAATCTGATGATGAGGTGCGAGATTTGATATAACGTTAGAAATGTTCAACATGCAGAATGACATAATTATAAACAAATACTTAATTATTCTTGAAAACTTTTCATTGAAAATTATTCAACTAATTATTCAATCTTTCAGCAAAGATTCAGTTCCATTTAATCTATAAAATAATGCAATAGTTTTATAAATAATGGTATTTGTGATTGTTGTAAGTATGCTTACTACTTATTTTGTTTTTTTTTCTTTTGTTAGGAACAGTGGTATCCATTTTTTAGTACACTTGGGCAAAAATTGAACGCAAGAACGCTCATCAACCTCATTTAACATTAAATAGAACTAATTTAGCAATAGCGTTGAGCAGAATAATTAATAAAAATGTGCAATATAAATTATCCATCTAATTAAATTTAAAAAAATATTGTCACATAGTTTAAATTATTTTCAAGATTTTTTTTTAAAAGAACCTTTTTTTTTGAGAAAACCTTTGACCTTTGTGAAAAATTTTAATCACTGGCATGAGAAATGCTTTATAAAATTAAAAAACAAACTGTAATTTGGGGTTTAAATAGCATAAATTCTTTATTAATTATTTTTTTAATTTCAATAGTTTTAAAAATCAATCATAATGAGTACATAAAATTCTGACTGTATTAAAGAAATTTACTATTTCATATTTGACCAGGGTTTGAGCAATCCTGATCTAGAGATTAATATTTTTAGGGAGAAAGTTCTGATCTTAAAGCTGTTAAACATTTAAATAGAGGAATTTCATATATATGAAATTCGCCTAGTATATTTTAATCTTTAAAAATTTTACGGGTTTCAATTTGAAAGAGTTTCATATTTTATTTACACTAGGTGGGTTTCAATACAGATATTTGGATTCTGAGCGATAGACAAAGCTCTATTCAGCACATGGCTGAATGGCTGAAAAATGGTGATGGCGCGATGTTGAATATTGTTCAGTTTATGGGTTTCTAGAGCACTCATCATCATCATTATTATTATGATGAGCACTCTAGCAACCCCTAAACTCAACAATATTCAATATTGCTCTAACATCTGTTTTCATTTTCACCATTTTTCATTTTTTCAGTGAGTTCTGTCACATTTAGGAGTTTACAGCAAAGAGATTGCTGATGAGCTGGCCAAAGAGAGCAGCCTTAAGAGTTCTACTAATGGTGATTACCTCTCTTTAACGGAACTTGCGTCTAGTATCAAATTAGATATCAACTCCTCTTGGAGAAAGGAGCCTGAATGGCCGAGTGGCTAGCTCTCTGGCGCTCGGTACCATAGGTTTCGGGTTCGAATCCCGGCGGTGCCATGGACGTCTGTACTGGTTCGGAATCCACTTTAAACTGTAGGTCCCAGTCTGTTTAGCCTGAAGTGTGCGTAAGATGACCGTAGAGCGACAAACAACCCTCTTGGAGAAAAGTGACCTGATGGACCAATTGACTAGTGCTCTGACCTTTGGTATCACATGCTTCAGGTTCAAATCCTGGCTGTGACAGTGATGTTTATTAGTGGTTTGGAATCCACATTAAACTGTAATTTCCTGTCTAATTAGCCCAAAGTGGGCACAAAATGACCGTAGAGCGACAAACCAAACCTCTTGGAGAAAGACCCCCTTACGTGAATGGTATGATTGAATGTTAGAGAACCAGTTGTACTCAAGTAATGAAGCGGTTTTTCGTTGTTTGAGAAGACGCGGGTTCATATAATTAGTCTAGATATTGTTGTCGACCAAGTGGGAAAAGAAGAAACACTTTCTGTTTCATGTGATGCACTACAAACAGTTTCTAGTAGATGTTTAAGAAGGACTTTCACGGGCAACCATATAATATTTTATGAACATATTCGGAAACAAAACCCAAACTCGTCAGCCAAGCATCCAGCCTGTCATTGTAAAGTCTTAAACTTGTTGTCACATCCATCATCGAGTTAGTTTGTATCGGAAAATAATTTCATCACAACAGACTACGAAAAATAAATTTATATATCCATTATCTCTAGGTCCCAAATGCATCAAATATTCATATTTAGTGCGTATTTCTTAAAGTCAAATATCTCAAATGCGCAAGTTCATCAAGAGATACTTCATAATATTTCATTTTCATAACTATTTTTTTCTATAAATATCATTCTCCAACAAGCACAAATCAAAAACCGAAATTATATTCCAACACCAAAAACTCAAACATTTTCCCCAAAAAAGACTTCTACTCATTTTCCGAAAACAATTATTCAAAATTATTCTTTTCTTTGACAAAAAAAAAAAAATTAAATCAGAGCCATCCTGAATCTGTTTGGTTGGAAAATATTCATATATCCGTAAATCACTTTTTAAGTGTTGGGAATGATACCGGTAACTTTTTTTTCTTTTTATCTTTTCAAGTCACAGATTTCTTTGACTAGCCATCTCATTTCGGAAAAGAAAGCATTATTTTCCCCCTTTTTTTTCCAAGTTTCTTGATTCTTCTGTCACAGTGATCTTGGGCATTTTTCATCGTCATCTTTCTTCGGCTGCGTCATTTGTCAGAGAGAAATTCATAAATCTTGATGGCTTTTTAGATGAGGATTCATCATATTTCCTACTTTTGTGAAATTTCACAATAGACGTCGGAAACCATAACCTTTTTTTGCAATAAGAATGATGATGATAGACATTTTAAATTGTCATTTAGGAAACACTTGGCATTCAGGAAAGCACAACAAAGAACTGCACTTTGTAGAAGTGTTGATAAAAAAATTAGCCTAAAAGATGATATTCTAAAAATTCGAAAAGAATATTTCTTATGCAAGCAAAAGCATTATTTTAATAATAATATTCTCGAAAATGGAAACCATAATAATTTAGATTAGTAAATAATTAAGATTGCTTTAACTATTTTAGCTACTGTATTACTGGTATTTTTCATAGGCTTAAAATTTATGAATGTTAAGAGTTTCGCTTAATTTGCATAAACAATAATAAAGTTGTAGTTAGAATGCATGAATAATAACAATAACTGATGAAATAATTCCTATTTTTATTTTTATATCATTAAAACCTCATTACGTTAACCGGAATAAATGGTCATTATTATTATTATTATTATTAAAATATACGGTCCTGAATGGCCGAGTATCTAGCTCTCTGGTGTTCGTTGCTACAAGTTCTTGTTCTAGTCCCGGCGGTACTATGGATGTTTGTAGGGGTTTCGAATCCCCTTTAAACCGTAAGCCCCGGCCTAATATGATCGTAGAGCGTTGTTTTGAGGTTTAGTAAGTCTTCAACCCTCTTGGTTCTTCGATAAAATGAAATTGCATATCACCAGTCGCCCGCGACGGGGTCTATTGGATCTGGTGTAGGTTTTCCTGCGCCAGGGGAATTAGTAATAATAACATGATCAAAATAATATTTCTATAATGTTCGAAAGGAAAGATGGGGTTGATTTCATATTAAATAGAGCCACTTAAAATGTAAGTGCACTTTGCAACATGAATGTCATTTGGTTTGTTCGTCGTGGTTTCGAGGTTTTTCATATTTTGCATGTATGCCAAGAAGATCTCGAAGATGAAATATCTCGTTAATTTTTTATCTTTATACTTGAAAATAATTTTTGGGGGATTTTTATAATGTGTCCTAAAATTCATACTAGATTTGAATTTCTGAACATCCTAAGTAGTCTGGTATATTTGGTAAATGTGAGATATGATTTCCTTCAAAATGCACCTTTAGACTTTGTGTTTGGGGGAGGGGGAGAAAGTATACCAATTTTTTCTAAAATAAATCGTCTTGTACCCTTTATTAAAAGCATTATATCTTTTAGAAATTTTGGGACACCCTTTATGATTACGATATTTTTTATAATTACGATAATTTTGAACAACCCTCATAATTTGTGATACATGTAAATATATACATCTGCCAATAGGCAGATGGCCTTGACCACTATGGGGTTGTTGTGCCGATGAAGAAGTAGTAAATACATAAAAAAATTTAATTTCATAACTTATAGAGTAATAAAAATATTTCGTTTGTAAATAATTTAGCAGAGATACTAATTAAATTCATCGCATTTTAAAATAAACACATATTTATCATGCCTATACAAATATAAATTATACACACTGGCCTATCGTCATTGCTGTTCTGAAAATAAGCCAGTGTGCCACAATGACACAATAGGCCATCCAACTTCCTCTCGCCTTGAAGGACGAGTAGAGTGCATCTAGATGACTCGAAATCACTTGTCAATGCAGGTCAGAAGGTTTTCTTGACTCAGTAGTTTTCACAGAAAACATCTGAAATGAATGGATACCACACTACACTAGTGAATATGTAGTTTTTACATTAATGCACATCAGCATTAATGCAGCATCAGTGCTTGTAGTTTCTATGCAGTATCCTCCAGACACTGCAACGGACATCACGGCATGGAGCGCTACAGCTCTGTGGTGGAATATGGATTATCCTGGACCAGACCAGTTTTTTTCCATATCGCAGTATGTAACGTTTGTACACAACTCGTAACATCTCTCTGAAAAGAACCTTTTTGAGATAAACGTTGGACAAATGTCTAAAGAAACTATGTTTAGAAGTATGCATCTCATCAAATATCGTTGAATGTACGTTAAATGTAAGTCGAAGCTACGCATTTATTGCACTATCCAACTGCCAATATGCCAGTGTATGAAATGAGTAGTCTCTGCGAGAACTCTCGAAAATTCCGCGGCATCTGGAAATATTTCTATGAGATACGTAATCGCCTAGGCGTACCCATTTCCACTTAAAAATTTGTTGGCCTAGTTAAACACTTATAAGTAGTTCATCCATGCCTGCCAAAATCAGAACAGCAAAAATTAATGATTTCTGAGAAAAATGATTTGTTATACTAAATACTTCTAGTTGAAATATGTAACAGAAACATAAATTTAATTGAATTATGTTTTCTATAAATGAATAGCAAGTAAAACATTTGTAATAAAAGTATATACTGAGTATTATGAAAACGGAAACTGTTTCAAAAATGGAATAATCGAAAACTGCTGAGGTTCCACAAACAATTCGATACCGCTGTGGTCAGGCATACATTTTAATGTAATTGCTTTAAATACAATATAATAAATAATAAATTAATTAATAAAGTAATAAATTATTGTTATATTAATAACCTTAATAAATTTATAAAAATATTTTGTAATACAATTTACAACAATAATATGTATATTTATATAATATAATCCCATCATATGATTTTTTTTTAATCTTGGCTCTTTTGAAATTTATTCTTCTTTTAAAACATATTCAGAACACTTATTTACTTTTCATTTTTATCCTTTTTCAGATTATATTGTATAATTGCCGTAATACTCGTTTCTCCTTTATTTAAAAGCTCTTGCAAGAAAACAAAGCACCAACTAAATTAGAAACTAGCATTTCGTTTACAAATACATATGTTTTTATATACATGTAGTTACTAATCAGTGAAATGTACAGCTCAGACAAATAACAAAATATCTTGTCAAGTCAACCTATTAAGCAAAAACACAGATCGAACCATTAACTTCGTCTCTAAAGCAAACACAGCTTACTTCTTAAACATTTGTACCAAACAATTTATGATTAATCTTAACAAATAAATAAGAATTTCGAAAACCATTTAAATTTAACTTTTCTGTGCACTATATTAAAATAGATTTCAAAAATGAAACATATAATGTATATCTAATATCTAATATACATCTAATATCTATCACAAATTGAAAGTAGTATTTTCCTTACATAGGGAATTTAAACCGCTCAAAATAATGAAAAACATAAAACTTTTTAAGACATTTAAGATATAAAGTATTATTTTCACTCCTATTACATGGTACAAAATTGAAAGACTAAAAAAAAAAGTTATCTGAAAATGTCTCAAATAACCAACAAAACACTTACGCAGCAAAGAATAGAAAAATATTTTTTAAACTCCAAAAAACACGAGCATTTTTCATTCTTTATTTCTTTCAAGAAAGTTGTTTTCTATTATTACGATTGTAATTTTGAATCCAGAAAAAAAAAATGAACCAAGTAAAGTTTTTATTTTCTGTAATATACTTGTTTCTTTTTTTATTTTTCGATTTCTACAGTATCTGATAAAGAGAAACGAAAAAGAGAAACCAAAAAAATGGAAAAAAAAAATAGTAGATTATTCAAAAGAATTAGCGATATAAAGGTGGAGTAATTATTTCTAGAATGAAGTTCTCTGATTGTTTTCAAACTACCGTTTTGTAAAAAAAATGGTTTAAGAACTCCAATTATATTCGTTGAAAAATAATTATCTGTTTCATTTTAAGATAAATTTCTTCTTGGCACATACAATCATAGATCTAATCTGAAAAAAAATAGGTAATGTAAAAAACTAGAAATTATTTTTTTCTGAAACTAAATTCCTAAATTCACGTAAAATTAAAAAAAAATAGTAAAATTAGAAATAGAAATTAAGAATGAAAAAATAACTCTAAACTAAACAAAAGATTGTTTATAAAATATGAAATAAAATTCAAAAGAAATTTTTCTCTACACGATATTTATATTATCGTTTATTTATTATTATTATAATATCGTTTATTTATATTATTATTATAATATCATTTATTTATATTATTATTAGTATCGATATGTCTATATTATTGTTTTATATATTATATTGTCAAAAAATATTTATTATTAAGCTACTTATTTAAATTGACGATAACACATGACACTTTATAAAAGTTAATATACAAATAAATTTAAGGTTTAAAATTGAATACTTCGCATTTGAAAATTGAGTAACAAATATAAATTTAAAAATAAGTTGTAAAAAACATCTCTTTTCACATAAAATCATAGATCAAAACAGTAAAACAACCTACTTCCTCAACATTTTTACCAGTGAAATATACAGCTCTCAATCTAATCAGGGAAATACACAGCTGAAACAAACATCAAAATATCGTGTCAAGTCAACTTATTTAGCAAAAACTCAGATCGAACCATTAACTTCTTCTCTGAAGCAAAAACAACCTACTACCTGAACATTGGTACCAAACAATTTATGATTACCCTTAACAAATAAATAAGGATTTCGAGAAACATTTAAATTTGATTTTTATGTGCACTATCTTAAAACTGAATACAAAAATGAAAAATTTAATATCTATCTAACATCTAATGTACATCTAATATCTATCACAAATTGAAAACAGTATTTTAATTACATAGGAAATTTAAACCGCTCAAAATAATGAAAACCATAAAACTTTTTAAAGACATTTAAGATATAAAGTATTATTTTCACTCCTATTACAAGGTACAAAATTGAAAGACTAAAAAAAAAAAAGTTATCTGAAAATGTCTCAAATAACCAGCCAAAACACTTACGCAGCAAAGAATGGAAAAACATTTTTTAAACTCCAAAAACACGAGCATTTTTCATTCTTTTCTTTCATTTCCTTTTCAGAAAGTTGTTTTCTATTATTACGATTGTAATTTTGAATCCAGAAAAAAAAAAAAAAAACTGAACCAAGAACAGTTTTTTTGTTTTTTTTCTGTAATATACTTGTTTCTTTTATTTTTCGATTTCTACAGTATTTGATAAAGAAAAACGAAAAAGAGAAACCAAAAAATGGAAAAAAAAATAGTAGATTATTCAAAAGAATTAGCGATATAAAGGTGGAGTAATTATTTCAAGAATGAAGTTCTCTGATTGTTTTCAAACTACGGTTTTGTAAAAAAAGTTTTTGAGAGCACCAATTATATTCGTTAAAAATAATTCGCTGTTTCATTTTAAGATAAATTTCGTCCTGGCACATACAATCATAGATCTAATCAGCAAAAAAAATCAGTAATGTAAAAAATTAGAATTTTTTTTTGTCTGGAACTAAATTCATAAATTCACGTAAATTATTTCTATATTTATCTTTACATTTATTTCTACTTATTAAAAAAAAAAAAAAAATGGATTCAAATATACAAGAATGAAAAAACAACTCTAAACTAAAAGATTGCTTATAAAATATGAAATAAAATTAAAAACATATTTTTCTATAAAACGATATTTATATTATCGTTTCTTTTATTATTATATTACTATCGTTTATTTATTATTATATAATAATCGTTTATTTATTAATATATAATAATCGTTTATTTATTAATATATAATAATCGTTTATTTATTAATATATAATTATCGTTAATTATTATATTACTATCGTTTATTTATTATTATATAATAATCGTTTATTTATTAATATATAATTATCGTTAATTATTATTATACAATTATCGTTTTTTTATTTTTATACAATTATCGTTTATTTATTATTATATTTTTATCGTTTATTTATATTATTATTACTGTCGATATGTCTATATTATTGTTTTATATATTTATAATTAAAAAAAAAGATATAATATTAAGTTATTTACTTAAATTAATGATAGCACATGATGATTTATAAAAGTTAATATCCAAATAAATGTAAGATTTAAAATTGAATACTTGGTATTTTAAAATTGAATAACAAATATAATTTTTTAAAATATGCATTAAAAACATCTGTTGGCACATACAATCACCGATCTAATTAGAAAAAAAAATCAGTAATGTAAAAAACTAGAAATTCTTTTCTGTTACTAAGTTCATAAATTCACGTAAAATTATTTATATATTTATCTTTACATTTATTTTTACTTATTTTAAATGATGAATTCAAATGCAGTTTTTGAAAATATTATATCACTTTTTCAACGGCAACAATTGCATTAATTAAACAAAACAAAAGTTTGTTTATCAAATATTAAATAAAATTAAAAAAATATATTTTTTCTAGGAAACGATATATAAAATAATAATCTAGGAAATAATAATAATGTAGTCTTTATCTAGAAAAAAATATTTCTATCGCTTATAATCGTTTTCTAGAAAAATCTTGTCTAGAAAAAATAATATATAATCGTTTTCTAGAAAATCGTGTCTAGAAAACATGATATATATTCGTTTTCTAGAAAAAATATTTTTAAATTTTAATTTAATTATTTTTAATTAATAAATTTATTAAATTTATGTTTTAATTATTTTTAATTTTATAATTATATATATATATATAATCGTTTTATATCTATAATGTCCAACTTAAAAAAAGGTATATTATTAAGCTACGTATTTAAAATGACGATAACACTTGATGCTTTAAAAAAAGTTAGTATGTTAGTTCTAAAAATTAAATATATTAATTATTTGCTATTAAAAAAATTAATAAAATAAAAATTTTAAATTTAATATTTGGCATTTGAATATTGAATAACAGTTATAAATTTTAAAAAGTGCAATAAAAAACATATGAATTAAAATCGTTAATTTTAAATGACTCTATAACCGTAGTCTGAATCATATCCAATAATATATCCCGATAGAATAAATATCATACTAAAGACAAAGAAAAAAAAATCTCAGAAATAGCATATTCACTTTTTTATTTTTATTTAGAAGCTTATAGTAATGAAATAGAAAATAATATAGGAATAATTTGTACCAATAATTTATTCTATATTCCTGATTAAATAATATGTATATAAATTTTAATTGGAACACATTCTTATATTAAAAATTAATATTGATAATTACATTTAGAGAATAAATGATATTTGGATTAATTTATTTTAAGATATTTAAAACCTTTTTAATTAAGTTATTTATTAAGGTTATGCCTATGTATTTCGTTTAATTTGTGCAAATAGTTCGTCAATTTAAAATTGTTAATTCAGTTATTAATAGTTAATTAATAATAGTTAATTCAAAATCATTTTGTGTTTATTTATATTTTATATACATTTATTTGAACTAATTAACGAAAGGATTCAGATAGTAAATTGCAATAGATATCCAATATCATTCTTTAAATAATTTTTTCTATATAGTGAGATATTATTAATAGAAAAATTGAGCGAAATTTTTTAAATCAACAAACCTGTAAACAAAAGCATGCTTTTATTATAATTCATTATACTATAACACGACATACTAGTACATTTAAATAAAAATGCAGTTTTTAAATTGTTAATAATCTAGGTAGATTATTTCATATTATATTGTCCTTTAAAGTTTTGTCTTAGACAATATTATTAATAAAAAGAATTTACAATCTTTCCAAAATAATGTATAAATAATTTATATGTTTGTACAAAAATAATTTTTTTTTAAGTAATTAATAATGAATATAAAATAATAACAATAAAAATGCATAATAATAATAAAAATTAATATGTTTCGTTATTTTTGCTAATTTGGAAATATATATTGGCAATTTTATACAAATATATTTATAAAAATTATTTAAAATTGAGTATCTTTTACACTCATAGGAAATTAATCAAAAATTGTATATTTAAATAAAAATTGTAAAGGAGAAGTTACAGTTCAAGAATTAATTCTTGAATTGATTTTCAATATTTAATTATCAATAAATTATCCGCAAAAATCTACTGAATAAAAAAATAAGGATTTTTTTTATTTTCATTTTTAAGAATCTTTTCAGAGAGAAACGCTTTTAAACGTTTAAAATACAGTTAACGATATTTTAATAATAATAAAATTAAATTAGCTAAAAAATATAAAACTCAATTATTTCTATAAATTTTATGAAAGTGTAAAACAAAAAAATCATACAACCATTTCTTAAGCATACAAACATTTGAAATGAAATTAACAAAGAATTGAATAAAATTCGAGTAATGTTACATGAAATTAATCAAAATTTTTATAAAATGTGAAAAAAACAAAAACTAATTGTAATACAATTGAAAAATTAAACTCTTGATTTGTTTTTCAACATACGAGTATAATTATCAATGAATTATCATCAAAAATCAACTGAATAAAAAATAATGATATATTTTATTAATATAAAACTTAATTACTTCTACAAATTTTATGGAAGTTAAAAACTAAAATATTATGCAACCATATATTCAGCATATAAACATTTTAAGATGAAAACAACAAAGAATTGAATAAATTTCGACTAATGTTTTATGAAATTAATCAAAATTTGCATATTTACATAAAATGCAAAAAACTTAATTGTAATGCAATTCAAAAAATTAAAATCTTGAATTCTTGAATTGTTTTTCAATATGTAATCATCAATTAATTATAATCAAAAATCTACTGGAAAAAAAATAAAGATTTATTTCATTTTCATTTTTAAGAATCATTTTAGAAATAAACGTGTTTATCCGTCTAAGGTACAGTTAACGATAATTTAATAATAATAAAATTAAATTAGCTAAAAAATATAAATTCAATTATTTCTGCAAATTTTATGAAAGTGAAAAACAAGAAGATTATGCAACCATATCTTAAGCATACAAAACTATTTGAGGTGAAAATAAAAAAGAATTGAATAAATTTCGACTAATGTTGCATGAAAATCGTTTGCTCATAAAGAATAAATTTAACAGGCTGTAATACACTAATATTTATATTACAGTATATATTATATTACAGTAATATTATTAGTTATATTTATATTACAGTAATATTATTAGTTACATCAGTCTATAATACAGTTAACGATAATTTAATAATAACAAAATTAAATTAAATAAACAATATAAAACTTAATTATTTTAACAAATTATATTAAAGTTAAAAACTACAAAATTATGCAGACATATCTTAAGCGTATAAACAATTTGAGAGGAAAATAACAAAGAATTGTATAAAATTCGACTAATGATGCATGAAAATCGTTTGCTCATAAAGAATAAGTTTAACAATCTGTAATACAGTTGACGATAATTTAATAATAATAAAATTAAATTAGCTAAATAATATAGAACTCAATTATTTCTACAAATTTTATGAATGGGAAAAACAGGAAAATTATGCCTTATAAACATTTTGAGATAACGAAAATAACAAAAGAATTGAATAACCATATCCTTATAAACATTTTGAGATGAAAATAACAAAAGAATTGAATAAAATTCGACTAATGATGCATGAAAATCGTTTGCTCATAAAGAATAAGTTTAACAATCTGTAATACAGTTGACGATAATTTAATAATAATAAAATTAAATTAGCTAAATAATATAGAACTCAATTATTTCTACAAATTTTATGAATGGGAAAAACAGGAAAATTATACAACCATATCCTTATAAACATTTTGAGATGAAAATAACAAAAGAATTGAATAAAATTCGACTAATGATGCATGAAAATCGTTTGCTCATAAAGAATAAGTTTAACAATCTGTAATACAGTTGACGATAATTTAATAATAATAAAATTAAATTAGCTAAATAATATAGAACTCAATTATTTCTACAAATTTTATGAATGGGAAAAACAGGAAAATTATACAACCATATCCTTATAAACATTTTGAGATGAAAATAACAAAAGAATTGAATAAAATTCGACTCCCATGAAAATCGTTTGTTGAATGATGCATGAAAATCGTTTGCTCATAAAGAATAAGTTTAACAATCTGTAATACAGTTGACGATAATTTAATAATAATAAAAATTAAATTAGCTAAATAATATAGAACTCAATTATTTCTACAAATTTTATGAATGGGAAAAACAGGAAAATTATGCTACCATATCCTTATAAACATTTTGAGATGAAAATAACAAAAGAATTGAATAAAATTCGACTAATGATGCATGAAAATCGTTTGCTCATAAAGAATAAGTTTAACAATCTGTAATACAGTTGACGATAATTTAATAATAATAAAATTAAATTAGCTAAATAATATAGAACTCAATTATTTCTACAAATTTTATGAATGGGAAAAACAGGAAAATTATGCTACCATATCCTTATAAACATTTTGAGATGAAAATAACAAAAAGAATTGAATAAAATTCGACTAATGATGCATGAAAATCGTTTGCTCATAAAGAATAAGTTTAACAATCTGTAATACAGTTGACGATAATTTAATAATAATAAAATTAAATTAGCTAAATAATATAGAACTCAATTATTTCTACAAATTTTATGAATGGGAAAAACAGGAAAATTATGCTACCATATCCTTATAAACATTTTGAGATGAAAATAACAAATGAATTGAATAAAATTCGACTAATGATGCATGAAAATCGTTTGCTCATAAAGAATAAGTTTAACAATCTGTAATACAGTTGACGATAATTTAATAATAATAAAATTAAATTAGCTAAATAATATAGAACTCAGTTATTTCTACAAATTTTATGAATGGGAAAAAAAAAAGGAAAATTATACTACCATATCCTTATAAACATTTTGAGATGAAAATAACAAAAGAATTGAATAAAATTCGACTAATGTTGCATGAAAATCGTTTGCTCATAAAGAATAAATTTCTTTCGTTCGATTAAGCATCATTTGAATGGCAACAACCAATTTCTATTATTGAATGAAAGTTTTCTTCTATTCTGCATCATTACAGATAATGCAAAATGTTATTCCTCTGTTTTTCAAGAAGCAGCACAAATATTAAAACAAAAAAATAATTTCGCATATGCAAGTTCCTTATTTTGCCATTTAAGAAGAGAGTGGATTTGTTCGGTTGCTCCATTCAAAAAGATGATTGGATAATCAATATATTATTGTTTGGAATGCTTTTTATTGAAATAGTTTTGTTGGAAACATAAATATGGCTGTTTATTTAATGTTTATTCACTTTTATTTGAAAGGGAATTCAGAGGCAGAAAATATTTGTTGAGCGTACATCCTTAAATAAATATTTGAATTGTAGTTATTGTTCTTAGAGCTGATGATAATAACAGACCCTTAAAACTTTTACTCTTTTATTATTGTATTTGATATTTATTCCTAAAAATAGTCCATGTTTTTCTGAATCTTTAAGTAAAAATCATTTTACTTAAAGATTTGTTAGTATTATTTGTTTGTTTTTACAAATGATGAAAAAGCATTTGTATGATTAACTTTTGGTTGAATATCATCTTATGATTGCAAAAATTTTTAATCAATAAAATGCTTATAAATAAAAAAGTATATACAATGGCTCCAAGAACCATTTAATCACTTACTTACTTACTGTAGCTATTGTCTTAGAGTTAATGATAATATTAAATCCTTACAAATTTTACTGTTTTTAAATATTGTATTTTAAATTTATTCTTAAAAATAGTCCTTTTTTTTAACCTTTAAGTAAAAATCATTTTACATTCGATAAAAAAGGCATTTGTTTCATTCACTTTTGGATAAGTATTATCTTACGATTGCAAACATTTCTAATCAATAAAATGAGTATAAATGAAAAAAGCATATATAGTGGCTCCCAGAACTGCTAACTGTTAACTACACTTGCGAATTTCAAGGAAATCCTGCTTCCATTAATAAAATTAATATTTCAGAATTGAGAATTTTTTTATAATAATTGTGAATTTTCTTAAAAATGCTATATTAAATACTTTAAGAACATAGTAAATAATCAACAATCAATATCAATAATCCACACAAAATCCCCCGTCATGCTTTGCCAATTAATTTCTTGGGATTAAATATTTTTTTTTTTTTCAACCTAAAATTATAGGTACGTCAATAGGAACATAAAATGTTAAATTTGCTTTCACCTGTAAATAATAAATGATTTATTATTTGCAGATGAAAGCAAATATTTATTATGTTTGTTTACCAATGACTTCGTTACGCTTACTATCTTTCGCACTTACAAAAATATTTTTTCTAGTTAAACATCATGTTATTCTGCTGATCTGAAAAGATTAAGGTGAAATTGAAGTAAAACTTTTTTTAGTAAACATCGTATAAGATTATATGGGACTTAAACATGTATTTCTGTTGCATTTTGTGACTATAAATCATTGATCCATTTAAATTAACTTTGCCGCGCAAACCTTTTTTTTTTGTTCAGGTTTCATTAATTTTAGCTTCTTATATTATTGTTTTTATTACCTTCTTAATATTTTATCGCATACTGAACCATTGAATGGAAAATTTAGTAATTTAGCTTTATTCTGAACTGATTTACCACTACTATAATGAAAAAAAAAAATCTATTTTTTAATCCTGTTCGTTGTTTTCTTACGATTAAAAGCATTTTCAAATAATGAATAGAACAAAAAAAGCAAGTAAACATTAAAGTTAAACGTTTTATTTTTATTTTTATTAAAACGCAAAAATAAAAAAGCGCCAGACGATAATTACGAATTTTTCGAAAATGTGTGGGTGTACGATCGCTGTTTGACAATTTTTTTTATAGTGAAAACTAATGAATTTTGAGTTTTTCAACTTAAATGTGTTCCTGTGAGAGTTGTACACAATATAAAGATAACAATATATCAGTATTAATGTCAGTTTGCTTGATGCTTTGCTCGATAAAATTAGCTCGTGTTATAAGGGCTCAAAGTTCTCCAGGAAGAAAATAATCACTCCTATTCACCAATAGGGGATCTTAAATTTTATATTGACAAATCTTATATGTTAATACAATTCTGTTAATTCTCGCATATTCAGATTTAGAATATGTAACGCAAATGAGCAGCTAATGGTGAAAGTTACTTGTCTTTAATAAACTTATTAATTGTTTGGTAAAATAGACCATTTAAATATGACAATTTAAAATTTCTCCACTACAATTCACCTATTCGGGGATTAATAAGAACAACACGATATCACTAAATAAAATAGTGAAGTTGTTACTAAAATACTAATTCAAACAGTTAAGTTATTTTATAGTTAAGTCGTCATTGTAAAGCTAAATAATCTTTTAGATTATAAACTATTAACATGCTTTAGCATTTTCTCATTTCTAGATTCAATGCTACTTATGAACTGCAAAAATAATTTATACAGCTAATAATATAAAAATGGAAAATTAATGGATAATAAATAAAGTATTAAATAAGCATTAACAAACTGGAACAGTATTTATTACTTAACTAAATTAAGTAAAAACAAAATATTCCGATTATTAATAATTTACTGTTAAGCATGTGTAATTAATAACATCTTATAATAATTATCTCTAATTAAGTATCCGTAGTTAGTTAATTAGGAAACTATTTGTCTGATAATAGTCTTTCAAATAGGAAGAAGTATTACAATAAAGGATTAAATAGTTCTAGAGAAAGTTTTTATTATAAAAGCGAAACGTTTAAACAAGGATAAAATGTGTCTAACAGATTACTTCTGTTGTAAAAAAAATCTGTACGTAAATTAATTATTATAATAGTTTGGCTATTATTCAAATAGTTGATAAGTAGATTGTTTTTTAAAGAACTCTAAGAAAGATTAATCTAAATTTTTTTTTTTAAAGTTCTCAAATTCTAAGAAATAGTGTGCTGAAAAAGTAAGACCGATTATTTTTTTTCAAAAACTCTTTATTTATTCTTCCAAATTTATTTCATCGCCTTCGAAATAATCCCCTCGGGACACAATGTACTTATGCCAACTTTTTTTCCAATCCTCAATGCATGGTAAAAAGTCATTGGCAGGGATAGCCTGCAAAGAGCGCGGCGATTCACGTTGAATCTCTTCGATCGACTCAAAACGGTATCCCCGGAGTGGTCTTTTGATTATAGGGAATAGCCAGAAGTTACACGGTGGGAATACGGGAGTTGTGGAACGATATGGGTTTCATTTTTGGCGAAAAGGTCACGAAGAATCAATGCAGTGTGAACTGGCGAATTCAGTGTTTTCGGTACCAATCGAGACTTGACGCATTTGTGGCCCAAAATGGAATTGACCGGTTCTTTTGAAATTCCGACATCATCAGCAAGGTCTCTAATTGTAAATCGACAGTTTGCAAACACCAAATCTTTAATTTTTTGTACGTGATTTTCGTCGACTGAGGGTGATGGTCGACCAGAGGACTCTTCGTCTTCCACGCGTTCTCTGCCTTCTTTGAACTGTTTATACCACTTCTAAACATTTCTTTCGGATATAGGAATTTTCAATGCAAGTTCTTTGCTAAATTAATTCAGACATTTCAAAAATCACCTTAATCAGTTTTAGCGTCTCACAAAGCCAAGCTTAACTCAAACATTAACGAATATTTTGACGTCAAATTTCACACAGATGTCAAGGACAGTGCCAGCAACCTAAAAAAAAAAAAAAATTTAAATTCCATAAGGCCCGAGAATTTAAATTGGTCTTACTTTTTGAACACAATAATATGCGAATTTTATAATTTTATAACTTTATTTTAGAAAGAGAATCAATAGCATTTTATTAATGAAAAATAATCAATTAAATTATAATATTTAAATTAGTATAATATGAAAATACAGTTATCAAATAGAAATATTTAAGTTATTAAATTTCTTTATTGTAAAAAATTCTATTTTAAGAAAAATAAAGTATCTAAAAGGACTTGTAAAAAAACAAACCTTTTTTTTTTATAATTATTATTACTGGTTTTTAAATTAAATCAAAAATGTTTATTTTCTTGTCGTATTAAATGCTTTTATTTAATTTGAATTTTAAATTTATATCAGGCCAATAGCGTCTAGTTCTACTCAACGTTTTCTTCTCTTTATTGTAAGATAATAAAACGCTTCTTCAAAAGATTCATTTATGTTCATTTAATATTAAAATTAACTAACAAAAAGTTATTTACATTATCAATGACATCATTAGAAGACATTTAAAACAATTTGTAAAAAAGCCCATTTTATAATTATCAATACTGGGTTTTAAATTAAAAAGATTGTATGAGATTATTTAAATTAATTAAAAAAATTTTAAAATGTTTTTTCTATGAAAATCAATTAAGTTTAGGGTTCTCATATCCACAAAGTCATAACGTAATACATATTTCCATTCAATATTTATATCAATTAACTTGTAAAGTTTTTGAAATACTCACTCATAAATTAATATATCATATTTTTTTTAATAATTAAAGTTTATAGATATTAAAAAAGGATGAAAATATCTAATTTTTTTAAAGAATAAAATATCCTGAGTTTATATTTTTTTCTTAATGTCAAAAGGCTGGTTTAAATTTGAAAGCTTTTTTTTCTTTACATCCAAAGAAAACGTTTATTTTAGAAAGAGAATTAATAATATTTTATAAATGAAGAATTAATTAATAAATTAATTTATATTTTTAAAATTATTAAAAGATGAAAATATAAGTATCAAATAGAAATATTTAATTTATTAATAATTTCTTTATTGCAAAAATATTTTTTAATAAAAAAGGTAGTATCTAAAAGAACTTCTGAAATAGCCTTTTTTATAATTATCAATACTGGTTTTTAAATGAAATCTAAAATGTTTAATTTCTTATCATATTAAATGCTTTTAATTATTTTTGAATTTTAAATTTGTATCATGCCAATGACTTCTAGCTCTATTTAATGTTTTATTCTATTTTTTGAAAGAGAATAAAATGCTTTTTAAAACGATTCATTTATGTTCCTTTTATATTAAAATTATCTAACAAAGGTTATTTACATTATCCATGTAATACCAATAAAATATTCTCTTTTAAGAAAAAAATCAGGCATCTAAAACAACTTGTAAAAAAACCCTATTTATAATTATCAATACTGATTTTTAAATTAAAAATATTATTAAAAAAGATTTTAATTAATTTAAATAATCTTATACAAAGCGTTTTTAAATGTTTTTTTTTCTATGAAAATCAACCAGATTAAGGTTTCTAATAACCACAAAGTCTCAAAGTAAAACATATTTCTATTCAATAATTATATCAATTAACTTGTTAAGTTTGTGAAATAACCACTCATCAATTAATATATCATATATTTTTGTTTCAATATTATAGTTATTAGATATTAAAAAATGAAGGAAAAAATAATTTTTTTTTAGAATAAACTATCCTGTGTTTAAATTTTTTTTCATAGTGTCGAAAAGCTGCATTAAATTAGAAAGCTATTTTATATCTAATGAAAACGTTTATTTAAGAAATAGAATTAATAATATTTTATTAATGAAAATTATAAATTAATTTATAATTTTTAAGTTATTATAAGAAGGAAATACAAGTATCAAATTTAAATAATTAAGTTATTACAAATTATTTATTGTGGAACTATTCTATATTTAGAAAAGGAGGAATCAAAAAGAACTTGTAAAAGAAAACTCTTTTTATAATTATCAATACGGTTTTTTTAAAATTAAATCAAAAAATTTATTTTCTAATCGTATTAAATGCTTTTAGTTATCTTTGAGTTTTAAATTTATATCAGGCCAATAGCTTCTAATTCCTTTTAATGTTTTATTCTAATTATTGAAAGAGAAAAAAAAAACGCCTTTTCAAAAGATTCATTTATGCTCATTTTATATTAAAATTAACTAACAAAACGTTATTTACATTATCAATGTAATATTAATAAAATATTCTATTTTAATAAAAAAGGAGGCATCTAACACAAGTTGTAAAAAATTCCTTTCTATGATTATCAATATTGGTTTTTTTTAATTAAAATAGGTTATTAAAAAAGATTGTAGAAGATTACTTAAATTAATGCAAATATTTTTCCATGAAAATCAATTAAGTATAGGCTTGTAAAATCCGCAAAGTCTCAATGTAAAACATGCTTGCATTCAATAATTATATCAATTAACTGGTTAAGTTTTTGAAATACTCACTCATCAATTTATATATCATATTTTCAATTTTAAAGTTATTAGATATTAAAAATAAAAATGACGGAAAAAAACGAAATTTTTTTAAAACATCTAATATTCTAAAATATTCTGAGATAATTTTTTTCTTAATATCGAAAAGTTGCTTTGAATTTAAAACATCCAATGAAAACGATTATCTTAGAAAGAGAATTAATAATATTTTATTAATGAAAAATTATTAATTAATTTTTAATTTTTTAAGATATTACAAGTTGAAAATACAAGTATCAAATAGAAATATTTAAGTTATTAAAATTTATTTATTGTAGAAATATTTTATTCTAAGAAAAATGGAGGCATTTAAAAGAACTTGTAAAAAATTCATTTTTATAATTACCAATACTGCTTTTTTTAAAGTAAAACAAAAAAGTTTTTCTTGTATTAAATGCTTTTAATTATTTTTGAGTTTTAAATTTATATCATGCCAATAGCTTCTAGTTCCATTTAATGTTTTATTCTGTTTATTAAAAAAGAATAAAACACTTTTTCGTAAGATTAGTTTGTGTTTATTTATTTTTAAAATTCCAAAACAAAAAAGTTATTTACATTTAAATTAGTTCTTAATCATTAGTTCTATGTAGTAACTAAAATGTCTCAACATAAAACATATTTCTATTCAATAATTACATGAAATTATTTGTTGATTAGTGGAATATTAGACTATTAGAGTAAATAGACAATTAGATTATAGACATTTAGACAATTAGAGTATAGACATTTATACTATCAGAGTAAGTAGACAATTAGAGTATAGATATTCAGACAATTGGTGTAAGTAGACAATTAGAGTATAGTCATTTAGATTACTAGAATAAGAAGACAATTAGAGTATTTACCTAAATTAATTAAATGTCTCATCTCTTACTATATCGTATATATTTGTTTCAATATTAAAATTATTAAATATATAAATAAATGACAGAAATACCCGATTTCTTTTAAAGAATTAAATATAGTTTATATTTTTTAATTTAATTTATTTATTAGTTTAGTTTTTATATCTATATTTTTTTTTAGTGAATTTATATTTTTATATAATTTAGTTTATATTTTTTATATTAGTGTATATTTTTTACTTAACGTAGGAATGCTGCTTTAAATTTGAAAAACAATTAATTCTTTCATTTAGTAAGCATTAATATTCTGCAAACATTCCTTTTAAAATTTTAATTTATAATTCTAACATTTTTTAAAATTAGTTTTATGTTTGAAATTATAATAATAATTTTACTTACATAAAATAAATATTTTAATAACAGTTATTTAGAATTATGGTGCAATAATACATTTTCTGACCAAAATTTCTACACACCATACATCAAATACAGCTCTGCTTTTCATATTAACTCTAGTGTACTCCAATAAAATTCAATACACCGTGATAAACCCTGCGAAACTCTTTTCCCACTATCTCCAGAACTAGTGAACTCCAATCAAAAAACTCTCTGCCCGAAGCGTCACGGCTGAGCAACCAATGGAATTGAGGAGGAATTCTTTCCGCAAATGGGTGTCAAGAAAGATGGTTCTCCGCGAAGCAGAGCGGAAATGACAAATTTAGAACCCTGACAGCAGAACAAGATTTCACCCAACAAAAACAAGATAAAATGGAAAAGGGACCGAAGATTGAGCGTCGCAAATTGAGGCCGAAATAAATACTGATTGCCAGACGCCAGATTCCGCTTAAAAGAGCCGGCACAGAAATGGGAATTTCCATACCAAATAGAATTACACTTCAGATCTCGTGAAGTACTAGGTGCTTGAGTTTCATGTGAAACAGATTTGGGTTCTTGTTTTAGGACGGGAATAATTGGATTTGGTTTTCGGGTTTCTTTGGAATGGGGTTCTCAATTATTTTATTTTTGTAAGTGATATCTTTATCTGTTGGGAAGGATATTCTTTAAACTGCTTATGTATAAAAAGATATATAGTAACCATTTCAGGAGAAAGTGCCACATTTTATTCTACGTAATCTTGTTAAAAACTGTCACCTTTAAAACTTAGAATAAATTCTGGTGGAAGATTTGGATAAATTTGGTTTTAGAATGTATTGCATTAATCTTAACGTATTATTCTCATCATAATAGTATTATAATACAATGTATTGTATTGTATTGTATTATTTTTATTGTAATAGAAAAATCTGGTTTATTACTTTGCAAAATTTAAATAATTAATTTGAACCTCCGTGGTTTTTTACACTTTCTAGGTTGAATTTCTCAACCCCCAATTGAAGTTGACTTATATATGCAAGGGAAAAATAGGTCAAATGTTTTACTGGGTAAAATTTCCAAATGATTTGGAAATTTTACCCAGTAAAACATTCACTGGGTATTTTATTTTAAAAATTTCCATATGATTTGAAATTGGTGGTAAAAGCTGACAGCTGAGAATATTAATTTGAAATTACTTGATAACAACAACGAAGATTCAGTGGAAATTATTAGTGTCCTGATAGCCTGACTCTGGTCTAACGCTGTGATCTTTGGTACCACAGGATTCAGGTTAGAATATTGAAGGTTGCATGGATGTTTTTTGAGTCGTTCGAAAACCACTTTAAACTATAGTTCCCCGCCTAATTAGCCTAAAGTGTTCACAAAATGACCGTAGAAGGACAAACCAAACTAAACCAAACCAACCAAACCAAAAGCAAGTTACAATTAGCAATGATTGCAATGCACCTGACTCCGACATGCAATTAAACTCTCGTCCAATCAAGTTACAAATTATATGTATTATCACAGGAAATTATAAGATCACCCTGATGGTTAGAGTTTAGAGATTCGTTTAGGTTTAAAATTTAATAAGAATCATCAAATTTGAAATTAGATCAGTTTCGCATTAGTATTGGTTTCGGTTAGAGACATATTAAATCAGTAGATCTGAAAGTCTTTCTCTAAGTGAATTCCCCTAGGGATTTCAGAAAGGTTTGTAAAGGGGTTTCTTGCGTATTCTAAATTACGATGGAGTAGGGAACAATATGGATTCCTCAGAATAGTGTTCCCATTGTAAAGTTTTTAATAAGCTTAACATGTTCATGGGGTACGCTTAATATGTTACATGAATAATAGTAATAATGTTTAATGAATAATGCTTTTTCACTGAAAAAAATTAGAAATTTCAACTTTAACATAAAATACAATTTTTTGGAATGTAACAGAAATAGAATTTCTTACTAGATTCTCAAGACCTACATTCTTCATAATATTGGATGCTAGACAAGGTGGCTTTTCTTCTATCACAACAAAGATATCCAGATGCTTTATTTCAGGAGTTTTATTCAATGTCATTTTCTCCCTGCACCAATCCAATTTCTTTCCGTCAGAGAATATGACTTGAAACCGGAGATATATCGCAGTATTAAAACATTCTCTCGGTCCCCGAAGCATAACTTTACAAATGGAAGACACTCGGGATAAACACTGCCAGCTATCAACCGAAAATATGCGAAGAATCCAAAAGGCAGTAACTTAACCTGGAGACATAGAAGCTCTCTTCGCTGGAAAAACTATTTGTGACCATGATATTCGATTGTGACGTTAAATTCTTTAGGGATTCAGGACTCACAGACACTTTTGATTTTAGCCGCGGGATAGTGAGCTTTTGAAAGGGGGATATCGAAGAGGGTCCGTTTAGGTCAGACGAATAAAGGAGAATTGGGATCTGAGGATTTAAACATAGGATAGTTAAAATAAAAATAGTTAGTTAAATAGTTTAAATAGTTAGGAAAATTCATTATGTATTGGAAGCTATGTTGACCTATGGATATTTTATAATAGACTATTTGAGGTGATATATGTAAAACTATAAATAATTTTATCCTTATTTCTTCTAAATTAAGATGGAGTAGGAATCAATATTAAGTCGTCAATATATTTTTCGCATTGTGTTGTATTATTGTTTTTTATCCCACTCGGTAGACATCTAAACCAAGCTCACAAACCCGTATGGACTTATGGTTGAAAGGAAAGGGGACAGCTTCTGTTGGGATGGAGCACCTGTAGGTAGAAGTTGACATGGATCCGTGACGCTCTACAGTTATATGAGACTGGGATCTACGGCTTAAAGTGGATTCCGAACATATACAAACATCTATTGCAAACACGGGACTCGAACCCTGTGGTACAGAGAGCCGGAGAACTAGACACTCTGCCATTTATGCCCTGTTCGCTATGCAAAGTGTTTAATAAGTTCAACAACGGTAAGGTTAACATGTTATATGAAGAAGATTAATAATGTTCTTACTGAAAAAATAAGAAAATTTCAAATTAAAGATAAAATACAAGCTCTGGAAAGTAACAGAGATAGAATTCCTTATTGAATTCGCAAGACTGTGGCCTACATTCTTAATAATATTGGATGCAAGTCCAGGTGGCTTTTCTGCTAGCCCAACAAAGAAATCCAGATGCTTTATTTCAGGAGTTTTATTCAATGTCTTTTTCTCCCTGCACCAATCCAATTTCTTTCCGTCACAGAATATGACTTGAAAGCAGAGTTATATCGCTGTATTAAAACATTCCCTCGGTCCCCGAAGCATAACTTTACAAATGGAAGACACTCGGGACAAACACTGCCAGCCATCAACCGAAGATATGCGAAGAATCCAAATGGCAGTAACTTAACTTGGAGACATATAAGCTCCCTTCGCTGGAAAAGGTATTTGTGACCATAATATTCGATTGTGACGTTGAAGTCTTTCGGGATTCATGACTAGGAGACACTTTTGATATTGGCCGCGGGATAGGGTGCTTTGAGAAGGTTGGATATCGTAGAGGATCCATTTAGGCGAGACGAATAAAGGAGAATTTGGAATCTGAAGATTTACACATGGGATAGTTGAAATAAAATACTGGATTTAAAATAGTTAAGAAACTTCACTGCACATTGGAAGATATATTGATCTATGAAAATTTTATAATCGATCGATGAATGGATAAATATAAAAATATAAATAATTTTACATAATTTAAAGATGAAGATTGAACTCCTAGAGTATATTTGCATCCTTTGGGGTTCCAAACAAGAGAAGCTCAATTAAAAATTTAACAGATCTCTAAAACTTTCTCTGTATATGTCTGGGATATTTTTGTGGACTACAATGGCTGGGCGAAGAAGGTGCAAATCTCTTACAAGCCATTGTGAAGTGGATTTAACTTTCATTAAAAATATTTATGTGATCATTCTTGAATCCATACTTATTCTTCTTCTACTCTAATCCATTCTTACTCTTATAAATTAAATGGACGAGATATCAGAATTTTCATCACAATGTTGACATTTTTTATTTTGTGACAGAAAAGAAATTAAGCATATGAGAATGTATATAGTTTTTTAAATCAAAGTTAGTTTAACGAAAAATACTTATATCATCATACAAAATTTTAAAATTCAGTGACAGATCCTAAAATCTTTATAATCTGTCACAATATACCAATTATTAAGATCCAAAGAAATGCACAACAATATCAATCAACAATTCAATATTGGGAAGAAAAAGCTATATTGACTTAAGACGCAAATTATGCAGCTGCCTGATGGTCAAGTAACTATTACTCTGGCCTTTGGTACCTCACAGGCTTCATGATCGAGTTCTGGCGGGGGCAGGAAGATTGCTGTAACAGGGGGAGAAGTAAATTTTCACCAAATAATAATTTTTTATACAAAATAATTACACTGTCTGTTACAATTGCATTAAAACTTGATGTTACAAACCAATATTATTACTTTGTGCATATTTATGGTTAATATTATTGGAGATATAAGTTTAAAAATATAAA
This sequence comes from Caerostris darwini, assembly GCA_021605075.1. Classification (NCBI taxonomy): domain Eukaryota; kingdom Metazoa; phylum Arthropoda; class Arachnida; order Araneae; family Araneidae; genus Caerostris; species Caerostris darwini. Next base: position 509,763 of record BPLQ01003121.1, read on the forward strand.
TATAATATTGTTTTGATGATAGAAGAAAATGACAATGTTTATCCATTTGTCATTTTTAAAGAGAAAATGCGTTAAATCATGAGTTTTTTTTTTTAATTTTGTACTTGAAAAAGAGAAAAAAAGGGTTATACTTTAAAAAATAACCCCCCTCTCCAAATAGCTGTCCAGTGTTGAAATAAACTGGGCAGCAAACACCTTACATTGATGGACTTGGCGAAATGGTGCCCGCCGGTCCCAAATGCTCCCCAGAGTTGCTCAATTAATGTTGTCTGCGGCTTCAAAAGCTCCCCAACGGCCCATGAAAGTGCCCATTTATTTGGAGTCCCTCGATAAAAATATCGTTTTAAATTCACCCCAGGGTGTTCCCGAGGAAATGCCGACGAAAACGTGAGGAATGGGCGATATTATTGTGTTGTTCCCCCTCGTGATAAAAAGAAATTGTTGAGCCTCCCGGCTATTAAAGCGATGGCTCTTCTCACTTAAGAAGATCCTGCGTGTCTCTTCCTAATAAGTGAAAAAGCTTCCAAATTGCCGGATCCTTCAATAAAAGGACGTGTAAAAAGAAAAGAGAACCAAACTTTGGTTGAATGCGTGCTTTAGTATTGATTAAGTAGTTTTTTTTTATTGATATGGACTGTTTAATTGCAAAAAGCCTTTTATTTTTCAACAGAGAATCTTTTTTTCTTTAATTCTTACTATTAGTTAACATTCTCCCTATAAATATCTTGATCAAATGTTCAATCGTGAATAAAATGCGTTTTATTCGTCCACTCAAGTTCAGATACATTTTTTTTTTAACTTGTAGTGGATGACACTTGATGTTAATACAGTTTTTTCAAATAATAATTCATTAATTAAATTTAATTAATTAATTTTAGTTTTTCAGATTTTAGTTGCATGTATCTAATAATAGATGGCGCCAGATGTAAGAAGAGAATTTCAGCTTTATTTGTAAAGGACTTTTCTGCAATATACTGAAAAAAAAATAGGAATTGACTTTAAAAGTTTTTTTTTTTATATTACTTGTTTAAAAAATGGTGATTAGATTAAATAAATTTAATGTATTTAAAAATGTCTCAGTTTTGATAAATAATGTTTTTTCTCAAGAAAGATGCATTAAGATATAAAATAAAAGTCTAGAGTAATACATTTATTTTAGGAGTAGTTCTTATTTGGTTTTTACGTGTGTTTTGATTTCTAAAAATTTAATCAAATATTTATTTAAAATGAAGTTATTCAATAATAATAAGACAAATATACGAGTATTTTTATAATGTTGGGGATTTTTTTTTCATTAATTTGTGTCTCCGTCTAAACACATAATAAAATCTTTATAGTAAAATCAATCTGTAGATTGAATTACCTTGCCCTGTTCCTTATATTATTTGTTTCACAAATAAAGCTTAAACATTTATGTCTTCAATATAAATATATATTTTTCTAACTCATAATATCTGTATGTCTTTATAATAAAATTAATCTACAATTTCTATCACTTAGTTCTAGATTTTGAAATCACTTATATCGTTTGTTTAGTTTGTCATTCTAAAGTAATTTTTTTGCACGCTAGCACACGATTCTTCCCTATGTAACTTACTTTTTCCCTATGTAAATCACTTTTTCCCTATGTAACTCACTTTTCCCTCACTTTTTCCTTCTCACTTTTTCCCTATGTAAATCTTTTTTTTTTTCCCTAGATCAAGTTCTTCGTTTGTTTTACTCCTTTGGTGTTGACAGTGTATGACCACTATCAGCTCGATATTCTAAATTAATCATTTAACTGATTTAAACGTTACAGACAAAAAAATTTAGTCTATAGAAGTCAAAAACAATTTTGGTGTTTTATCCATTAATTTATTTTGAACAATGACCACTTTATAGATTAAAGTATAATATGTATTACCATATTTAAAAACCAATATTATTATTATAGGTGCAAATATATACTTATTATTAATGGAAATATATATAGCTTAGTATGAATATAATACTGTCTTGTTGATAGAAGAATATGACAACATTTGTCAGTAATTTTTAAAAGAGAAAATGCGTTAAACCATGAGTTTTTTTTATTTATTTTTTTTTTATTTTGTACTTTATATTAATTGTTTATCTTTTTAAAGTCAATCCTTACTTTTTTTCACTCTATTGCAGGAAGTCCTTTATAAATAAAGTTGAAATTTTCCTCTTATATCTGGCGCCATCTATTGGTAGATACATGCAACTTGAACGCAAAATAAATGTAATTAATGAATTAAATGTAATTACCGAATTAATATTTGAAAAAACTGTATTAACATCCAGTCTCATCCACTACCAGTTCAAAAAAAATGTATTTGAACTTGAGTGGATGAATAAGAAGTATTTTATGAACAATTGAAAATTTGAACAAGATATATATAGGGAGAGTGTGAGCTAATAGAAGGGGTTATACTTTAAAAAATACCCTCCAAAAATAGCTGTTGCTCACTTTTCGGAATTGAACAGCCGGAACATTTTATTAATGGACTTGGCGAAATGGTCCCAAACTCCCCCCGGAGACGTTCAATTAATGTCGTCTGCTGCCCCAAAAGCTCCCCAACGACCCATGAAAGTTCCCGTTTATTTGGAAATAAAATAAAAATATCGTTTTAAAGTCCCCCCAGGGTGTTCCCCGGGAAATCCCGACGAAAACGTGAGGAATGGGCGATATAATTTTGTTCTTCCTCTTGCGTGATAAGAAGAAATTGTTGAGCCTCCCGGCTATTAAAGCGATGGCTCTTCCCACTTAAGAAGATCCTGCGTGTCTTTCTCCCAATAAGTGAAAAAGCCCCCAAATTGCCGGATCCTTCAATAAAAGGACGTGTAAAAAGAAATGCTTTGGTATAATGCGTGCTTTATTAGTGATTAAGTTGTTTTTTTATTGATATGGACTGTTTAATTGCAAAAAGCGTTTTATTTGGCAACAGAGAATCTTCTTTTTAAAGTCCTTCTATTAGTTCACACTCTCCCTATATATATATCTTGTTCAAATTTTCAATCGTTCATAAAATACTTTTTGTTCAACCACTCAAGTTCAAATACATTTTTTTTAACTTGTAGTGGATGACACTGGATGTGAATACAGTCAAATATTAATTCATTAATTACATTTAATTCATTAATTAGTTGTAGGTTTTTTTTAGATTTAAATTGCATGTATCTGCCAATAGATGGTGCCAGATGTGAGAGTAAAATTTCAACTTTATTTATAAAGGGCTTTCTGCAATAGAGTGAAACTAAGTAGTAACTAATAGTAAGAAAGTAGTAGTAGTAGTAGGAACAAACTTAATATTTTTTTTTATATTACTGGTTATTGATATGGAGTGTTTAATTGCAAAAAGCTTTTTATTTGGCAACAGAGAATCTTTTTTTAAAAAACAGTGATTAGATTAAATAGATTTAATGTATTGAAAAATGTCTCAGTTTTGATAAGTAATGCAATTTTCTCAGGGAAGATGCATTAACAAAGGGAATATAAGATTAGAGTAATACTTTTATTTTATGAGTAGTCTTGATTTTTAAAGGAGATTACATTTCTCAAAATGTAATCTTATATTTATTTAAAAATGAGTTATTCTTTAATAATCAGTAGTAAGCTATATCTGAGAACTCATTACTGTAAACTGAGAAATAAAATAGGCAATATCTGTCCTATATTCGCAAGAATATTGTTTCAAAGTTAATTTTTTCTTATAATATCGAGAGTTAATTTTTGGAATATATGAATGCACACATAATGTATTTTTTTAATACATTGGATTTCACTACTTTGGCCCTTATAAAAAAAAATATTTTGTAAAAGTGTGATAAATCTCACGGGCCGGAAAAATATTCAAGGCAGGTAGCAGGTTGGCTATCCCTGATCTAGACAGTATTATATTCATATTTAAAAACATACCTTTCCAATAATATTAATCATACAAACCAATATTATTGTTATCGGTGCATATGTAAGTATAATAACATCTTGCCTCTTTGGCCGGACCGCCTGGTGGGAGTTTGTGATTTTCTCCCATATGAAACGCAAATGCCGTGTAGTTTTTCCCCTAAAAGTCCTTTCGGAAGGTACTGTCCTCCTTCTTCAGCGTCATTGAGGGAAGTCAGTTTTCTACCTACGCTTGCTCCATCACAACAGAAGCTGCCTTCCCTTTTCTCTATTTCCATCAATCTAAAAAGTTTCTTGGACTTTGTCTAGATGTTGTTGTCTGCTAAGTGGTATAAGAAAAAATATACACAGTAACTTTAAATTTTTATAGGAGTCATTGTTTAAAATAAAAGAATGGATAAAACCTAAAAATTTTATATCTTCTACATCTCAGCCAGCATCAGTAACAATGTTACCCAGTATGCACTCAGGGGATTGTTAATTTGCACCAGTATCTTTCCACTGAAATTTTGAGTAAACACAGGCAAGGTTTGGTTTGGTTTGTCGCTCAACTGTCCGTTTCGCCACTTTGGGTTAATTAGACCTACAGTTTAATGTGGATTCCGAACCACTGACAAATAGCCACTGCCAGGAATCGCACCTGCATCCTGTGGTACCAAAGGTCAGAGCGCTGGCCTATTTTCCTTCAGCAAGGAAACTAAGAACCTATAGTAAATAAATGTATTAGTCCATACTTATATTCCATGTATTAACGTACATTCCTGAGAAAATTACATTACTTATCAAAACTGAAACAGTTTCCAACAAATTAAATATATTTAAAGTAATCAATATCTCAGAAAAAGAAAAAGATTCTGTTGCCAAATAAAAACCCTTTTTGCAATTAAACAGTCCATATCAATAAAAAAAAACTACTTCAACAGCAATAAAGCATGCTTTAAACCAAAGTCTGGCTCGCTTTTTTTTCTACACTTCCTTTTATTGAAGGATCCGCCAATTTGGGGGCTTCTTCACTTATTAGGAAAAACACACGAAGGATTTCCTTAAATGGGAAGAGCCATGGCGTTAATAGCCTGGAGGCTCAACAATTTATTTTTATCACGCGGAGGAACAATAAAATGATATTGTCCATTCCTCACGTTTTCGTCGGGAGTTCCCCGAGAACACCCTGAGGGGACTTTAAAGCGATATTTCTATCGAGGGACTCCCAATAAATGGGCACTTTCATGGGTCGTTGGGGAGCTTTTGAGGCAGCAGACGACGTTAATTGAACAACACTGGGGGGCATTTGGGACCATTTCGCCAAGTCTATCAATGAAAGGCGGTTGCTGTCCAGTTTTTTCAGTCCTGAAAACTGAGCAACACCTGGACAGCTAGTTTGGGGGATTTATAAGGTATAAGCACTTTTTAAACTTTTTAAAGTACAAAATTTAAAAAAATATATCATGATTTAAAGCATTTTCTGTTTTAAAATAACAAATGGACAAATAGTATCATATTCTTCCAGGGCCAAAACAATATTATATTCATATTTAAAAAGGTATATATATATATTTCCTAATGCAGCTGGCAAATACTTAGATCGTGATCTTTTAATGCCATAAGCAAGGGGTGCACTGACGTTACTCACTTCGCGGTACCCAGTGGGCGCGTGTAAGTTGAAGATAAGCTACGGACGAGGAGTAAGAATGCCCCCGCAACGCTTAGCTATCCTATTAGACCAGGAACTACTGTTTTCAGTGGATTCCGAACCAAAACAAACATCCATGGCACCGATGGGACTGGAACCCTAAACCTGTGGTACTTAGGGCCAGAGAGCTTATCAATCGGCTATTAGATTCCGATTTGATTAGCACTTCTGTGCAAAAAAAAATTACCTTAGAGCGATAAAAACGATAGAAGGTAATTAAAAAGCTAGAATAAAGTGATAGAAAGTATAGGTTAATTCTACTATAAAGACTTACAGATTATATCATGTATATAGAAAGATATATTAATATTGAAGATATAGATATTATAGACTTATTTATGAAATAAATATTATAAGAAACAGGGTAACGTAACTGATTAGACTATAAAGACGCACAGCTTTTATTAAGTGTATAGAGAGACAGGTTAAGGATTGAAAAAAATCTAAACATTATAAAAATGCGTGTACATTTAGCTTATTATTTATTATTAAAGAATAACATCATTTGAAATAAATATAGGATACAATTTATAGAAATCAAAACACATGTAAAAACGAAAAACGAACTACTCTTAAAATAAATGTATAACTCTAGACTTTTATTTTATATCTTAATGCATCTTGCCTGAGAAAATTAAATAACTTATCGAAACTGATACATTTTTTAGTGCATTAAATCTATTTAATGTAATCACTATTTCAAAATAAAGATTCTCTGTTACCAAAAAAAGCTTTTTTGCAATTAAACAGTCCATATCAATAAAAAGATCTACTTAATCAGTACTAAAGCATGCATTAAACCAAAGTCTGACTCGCTGTTTCTTTTACACGTCCTTTTATTGAAGGATCCGGCAATTTGGGGGCTTTTCCACTTATTAGGAGAAAGACAAGCAGGATCTTCTTAAGTGGGAAGAGCCCTCGCGCTAATAGCCGGGAGGCTGAACAATTCCTTTTTATCACGCGAGAGGAACAACACAAAATAATATCGCCCATTCCTCACGTTTTCGTCGGGATTTCCTCAGGAACACCCTGGGGGGGCTTTAAAACGATATTCCTATCGAGGGACTCCCAATAAATGGGCACTTTCATGGGTCGTTGGGGAGCTTTTGAGGGGCAGCAGACGACATTAATTGAACAACTCTGGGGGAACATTTGAGACCATTTCGACAAGTCCATCAATAAAAGGAGCTGGTTGTCTTAATGTTTCAACGCCCGAAAAATGAGCAACACCTGGACAGCTATTTGAGGTTGATTTTTTAAAGTATAGCTCTCGTATTTTCTTTTTAAAGTACAAAAATTGAAAAAAAAAAAAAAAACCTCATAATTTAATCTTTAAAATTAACAAATGGACAAATATTGTGATATACTTCTCTCATCAAAACAACATTATATTCATATATATTTCTATTTCTATTAACCATACACATGCATTGATATTAAATGTAGTAAATTTAATCTCTACTGTACACATTATTTAAAATTATGGAATAGACAAAAACCTAACACTTGTTTTGTCCTGTATAGATTAATCTTTTTATTTTTAACATATTTTAAATCACGATAATGATTAATTTAGAGTGTTTACTTTGCTTATAATTATTCCCGTATGTGAAGACATTTAAATTTCCTTTGATGCTGTTGTCTTCGAATCCATCTTGAAACAAATCATTTTAACAACAGAAACTGGACAAATACTATCATATTCTCCCATCATCAGGATAATATTATATATTTTTAAATATGAATATATTTCCAATAATATTAACCATACATTCACACTGATAATAATAATATTTGTTTGTAAATACAGTAACATCTTGCCTCGTTAGCAGGACTGTCTGGTGGGAGTTTTTCGGGGTAGTTCGCCGTAAAAGTCGGAAGGCACTGCTTCAGCGTCACGGAGCCAAGTGAGATTTCTGCCAACAGGTGCTCTATGACAACAGAAGCTGCATTTTTTCCCTTTTTCATTCTGTCCACACGGTTCTTGGACTTGGTCTAGATGTTCCTGTCTACCAAGTGGGATAAGAACAGAAATATGCATTAAAGTTATTATATATTTTCTTCTTATTCCACTTGGTAGACAGCAACATCTTATAGGTGTCATTGTTTAAAATAAAGTAATATATAAAACCCAAAAATTGTTTTGTTTAGATTAATCTTTTTGTTTTTAATATATTCTACTGATATATTTTTCAAAATATTAAATCTATTTAATGTAATCACTATAAAAAAAAAAGATTCTCTACGGTCAAATAAAAAGCATTTTGCAATTAAACAGTCCATATCAATAAAAAAAAATACTTAATCAGTACTAAAGTACGCATTAAACCAAAGTCCGGCTGGCTTCTCTTTGTAACAAGTCCTTTTATTGAGGGATCCGGCAATTTGGGGGCTTTTTCACTTATTAGAAAAAAGACGCGGAGGATCTTCTTAAGTGGGAAGAACTATCCCGTTAATAGCCTGGAGGAACAACAAAATAATATCGCCCATTCCACACGTTTTCGTCGGGAATTTCTGAGGAATACCCCGGGGTGACTTTAAAACGATATTTCTATCGAGGACTGCGAATATATGGGCACTTTCATGGGTCGTTGGGGAGCTTTTGAGGCAGCAGACGACGTTAATTGAAGAACTCCGGGGGGCATTTGGGACCATTTCGCCAAGTCCATCAATAGAAGGTGCTGGCTGACCCTTTTTTTTCAACACCTAGATAGCTATTTTGGGGGATTTTTAACTAAAACCTCTTTTTCTCTTTTTAAAATATAATGTTTTTAAAAAAACTCGTGATTTAACGCATTTTTTCTTTAAAAATAGCAAATGGACAAAAAGTGTCATATTCTTCTATCATCAAGACAATATTACATTCATATTAAGCAATATATATTTCCATAATTAAGACAATATTAAATTTAAATTTAGAAACATATATTTCAAATAATATTAACTATACATATGCACTGATAATAATAATAGTAAATTTAGTTTCTACAGTAATCATTATTTAAAATTAAGGAATAGACAAAACCTAAAAATTGTTTTGCCCTGTATAGATAAATCTTTTTATTTTTAACATATTTTAAATCCCGATCATAATAAATTTAGAGTATTTCATTTGCTTACAATTATTTCTATGGATAAAGACTTCAAAATTGTTTGATGGTTTTTGGTTCGAATACTTAGCACCTTCAAGTAAACCATTTGTTACCGATACTGGCAGGGATGTAGAAGATACAATGTTACTTAGTGTGTACTAAGAAGAGTGTTAATTTACACCACCATCATTCCATTGAAATTTTTATAAACACCAGCAATGTTTGGTTTGGTTTGTCGCTCTGCTGTCACTTTTTGCACACTTTACGTCAATTAAACAGGGCCTACAGTTTAATATGGTTTCCAAACCACTCAGAAATATCCATGTCATTGCCAGATATAGATCTCGAAGCCTGTGGTATCCAAAATTCCTGAGAAAACTGCATTACTTATAAATATGAGGTAGTGATTAGATTAAATATATTTAATTTATTAAAAACTATCTCAGAAAAAGGATCGTTATCACCAAATAAAGACGTTTTTGTAATTAAACAGTCCATATCAATATAAAAAACCTACTTAATCAGTACTAAAGCACATTAAACCAAATTATTTTTCTTTACACGTCCTTTTATTGAAGGATCCGGCAATTTGGTGGATTTTTCACTTATTAGGAAAAATACACGCAGGTTTCTCTTAAATGGGAAGAGTCATCGGCTTAATAGCCGGGAGGCTCAACAATTTCTTTTTATCACGTAAAAGGAACAACACAATGATATCGCCCGTTCCTCACGGTTTCGTCGGGATTTCCCCAGGAACACCCTGGAGGGACTATAAAACGATATTTTTATTTTATTTCCAAATAAATGGGCACTTTCATGGGTCGTTGGGGAGCATTTAAGGCAGCAGACGACATTAATTGAACAACTGTAGGGGGCATTTGGGGACCATTTCGCCAAGTCCATCAATGTCCAATTGTTTTCAACACCAAAAAGTGAACAACACCTGGACAGCTATTTTGGAGAGATTTTTTTAAAGTATAAACTCTTTTTCTGTTGTTAAAATATAAATTTAAAAACAAAAATCATGATTTAATGTATTTTCTCTTAAAAAATAACAAATGGATAAATTTTGTCATATTCTTCCAACGTCAAGACAATATTATATTCATATTTAAAAAGATATATTTTCAATAATATTAATCATACTTATGCACTGATAACATTAATATTGATTTGCAAATATAGCAACATCTTGCCCCGTTAGCAAGACTGCCTGGTGCGTATTAATAAAGAATAACTACGTTTTAAATAAATTTAAAATTAAATTTATAGAAATCAACACTCAAATAAAAAACAAATAAGAACTAATCGAAAAATAAATGTATAATTCTGTAAATATATTCCATTTATTAATACATTTATCTATTTACATCTATTTAATGTAATCATTATTTCAAAAAAAGTCTATCGCCAAATAAAACGCTTTTTTTTGCAATTAAACAGTCCGTACCAATAAGAAAAACTACTTAATCAGCAATAAAGCACGCATTAAACCAAAGTGTGTCTCTCTTTTCTTTCTACACGTCCTTTTATTGAAGGATCCAGCAATTTGGGAGCTTCTTCACTTATTAGCACAGAGACACGTAGAATCTTCTTAAGTATGCAGAGCCCTCGCCTTAATAGCCGGGAGGCTCAACCATTTCTTTTTATCACGCAAGAGAAACAACACAAAATAATATCGCCCATTCCTTACGTTTTCGTCGGGAGTTCCCGGGAACACCCTGGGGTGACTTTAAAACGATATTTCTATGGAGGGACTCCGAATACATGGGCGCTTTCATGCGTCGTTGGGGAGCTTTTGGGGTAGCAGACGACGTTAATTGAACAACCCTGGTGGGCATTTGGGACCAAGTTCATCAATAAAAGGTGCTAGCTGTCCAGTTGTTTTCAACACTAAAAACTGAGCAACACCTGAGTAGATATTTTTGGGGTTTTCTTAAAGTATAATCCCTTTTTTCAAAAAAAATCATAACTTAACGCATTTTCTCTTAAAAATAAGAAATCGACAAATATTTTCATATAATCCTATCGTCAGAGGGGCCTGATAACTGAGTGGCTAGCACTCTGGCACTCGGTATTACAGGCTTCGGGTACGAGAGACGGAAGTGCCATAGATGTTTGTAGTCGTTAGGAATCCATTTTACGCCGAAGGTTTCGGTGTAACATGTTCGTAGATAAGTAGTTCCTTGAACGTTTCGGGGGGTAGTGTTACTCCGCGTCGTGACTTCAAGCTACAACCACCTCCTGGGTAGTGCAAAGTGAGTAATGTCGCTGCAACCAATGCGTAGAATAAAAAAGACAAATGTCTAAGTTTTTACCAGCTGAATTAGAAAAAAAAAACTTCTATCATCAAGACAATATTATATTCATATTTAAAAATATATATTTCCGTGAATATTAACCATAAATATTCACTGATAGCAATAATATTGGTTTGCAAATATAGTAACATCTTGCCTCGTTCGACGACCAATCTGGTTGGAGTTTTTCGGGTTTTCTCCCATAAGATACGCAAATGCGGGGGTAGTTCCTCCTACAACTCCTTTGGAAGGCACTGAATTCCTTCTTCAGGGTCACTGATGCAAGTTAGTTTTCTACCAACAGGTTCTAAACCCATCCATCATAGGTGCTTCTTCACAACTCCCCCCCCTTCCCCTCCTTCCATGAGACCACACGGGTTCTTAGACTTGGTCTAGATGTTGCTGTCTACCAAGTGAGGTATAAAGAAATATATATAGTAACTTTAATCCATATAGGGGGCCATTGTTTAAAACAAAAGAATAAATTAATCCCAAAAATTGGTTCTATGAAGATTGATTTTTTTGTTTTTAACATATTTTAAATCACGATAATAAATAATTTAAAGTAGTTCCCTTTGCTTATAATTATTTCTATAGACAAAGACTTTTAAATTTATTTGATGCTGTTATGCTTAAATTCTTAATATCTTCACGTAAACCATTTGTTATTGATGCTGGCAGAGATGCAGAAGATGCAATGTTATCCAGTGTGCACCAAGGAGAGTGTTATTTTGCACCACCATCATTCCATTGAAAATTTGAGTAAACACCAGCAAGGTCTGTTTTGGTTTGTCGATCTACTGTCATTTTTGCACACTTCGGTTTGATTAGACCGGCGATACAGTTTAACGTGAAATCCGAATTACTCACAAACATCCATATCACTGCTAGGAATCGAACTTGAAACCTATGGTACCAAAAGCTAGATCGCTGGCCTATTCGCCATCAGAGTGCACGCCAATCCACTTTAAAATGAAGGTCCCGTTCTGTTTAGCAATATGACTGTAGATCGACTAAGCAAACTAAATATGGGAACAAAATTTGCAAACACAACTCTTCCCGTGGAAAAAAATGCTGCATTATTAATAATGATATTAAAGCCTTATTTATGAAGCAAATAATATAAGAAACAGGGTAAGGTAACTCTACAGGTTATTTCTACTATAAAGTTTTAGAGATTTTATTATGTGTATAGAGGGCACATATAAAGTAATGAAAAAACCTAAACATTATTAAAATGCGCATACATTTAGCTTACTACGTATTAATAAAGAATCAAAACGTTTTAACTAAATTTAAGATTAAATTTATAGAAATAAAAACTCAAATAAAAACCAAATAAGAACTCATCGAAAAATAAATATATAATTCTATAGTTATATTCCATTGATTAATACATTTATCTATTTACATCTATTTAATGTAATCATTATTTCAGAAAAAGTATCTCTATCGCCAAATAAAACGCTTTTTTTGCAATTAAACAATCCGTACCAATAAAAAAACTATTTAATCAGTACTAAAGCACGCATTAAAACAAAGTCTGGCTCGCTTTTCTTTCTGCACGTCCTCTTATTGAAGGATCGGGCAATTTGGGGGTTCTTTCACTTATTGGGAAAGAGACACGCAAGATCTTCTTTAGTGGGAAGAGCCATCGCGTGAATAGCTGGGAGGCTCAACAATTTCTTTTATCGCGCAAGAGGAACAACACAATAAACTAAGTATAATATTTGTTTACGCATGCTTTACCCCTATATTAACAAAATCTCACCCCTCTCACTTGAAAATAAATTCATTATTTACATATACTATATGCGGCCCATTATTACTTATGCTTGCCCGGTTTGGGGTTCTGCTGCAAGGTACCACATTAATTATATTAATAGACTTGAAAATAAACTTCTTAGAATGATCACCAACTCTCCATGGTACTTTAGAAATGATGACATTCGTCACTGTCTTGACCTCCCCTCTATTCAAAATTTTATGTTCAAGCTTGCCAGCAATTTTTATGCAAGTCTTGAATATATTCCGAACGATGAAATACGTAATCTCCCGAGATACGATTTCACTCTGCCGGAAAATGCTAAACGCCCTCGGGCTGTTCTTAACAATCTTCAATTGTCCTAGACGAACTGGGTTGGTTGTGTGTTGTTCTTGCTGTCTTTAGGCAGTGAGTTCGACCCTGATCTGACCCTTTAGTCATCATTTCTAGTAGTGGTTCCTACATTTCGTAGTGTTTAATCTCTCTTTTTGTGTTATTTTTTAATTTTTGTCTTATTTTCTTTAACTTTAATTATTCTGTAATTTATCTAAATTTATTTTGGGGACTTAAATACAAGCTCACTTAACCTGCAATGCTCATTGATCATGTTTTAATATTACCCAATGCCTTCATCCCAACAAGATAGGTGTTTTAGGCCCTATGGGGGCCAAGGAGCACCGAGAACCAAGGACTGACAACACAATAATATCGCCCATTCCTTCCGTTTTCGTCGGGATTCCCCCCCCGAACACCCTGGGGTGACTTTAAAACGGTATTGGGGACCCTTTCGCCAAGTCCATCCATAAAAGGTGCTTCCTTAAATTTTTTCAACACTGAAAACTGAGCAATGCCTGGACAGGTATTTTTAGGGTATTTTTTAAAGTATAACTCCCTTTTCTCTTTTTAGTCAATTTTTTTCTTTTAAAAAAATGATGATTTAATCTTTAAAAATAGAAAATGGATCTATATTATCATATTCTTCCTTTATCTAGACCAGGAGTGGCCAACCCAAATGATCTTGAGGGCCACTTTGGAAATGCATCCTAACTCCGCTTGCAGCATATAAATATATATTTCCAACTATTACATTTAGACCTCCTACAGACATTTTTTTAAAGTGAAAAATTGAAACATATTGAGTTATTATTTTTATGTTTATTATTATTCTTACATGTAATCATATATAGTATAATAATATTGATATTAAGCGCGCATTGTAATGAAATATATATCAGTAATACTAAAAATAGTAGTAAAGTAACACTAAAAAGAAACATAAGAAAAGTATAAATATAAACGAAATAAAAAAAATGAAGTCACTAATAATATCTATTTTACTAGTGCGACATTGGTTTCTTCACTCTCTTACCTAGCTCCTGTAAATCAATCTCCATTTGAGTATTTGCACATCGTAATGGGTGTTGCGTCGTTATGCTTGAGATTGTTTTGGGTTTTCAATTTCATTTTAGTAAAAAACGATTCGCAGATGTAAGTTGAACCAAAACGCTAACAACTTGAACTAAGAGTCTGATTTGCTCTTCTATCAACAATCAACTGCGCGTATCTGGGGAATGGTCATTGTGTCACTGAGGTTATTTAAAGGGAAACATAGAACCTGTTATATTAGATGTTTCAAGATGCCTGCACATCATGGGCTAGCAGAATATAATTTATTTAATCTGTGAACTCGTAACTGTAAGCTCTTAATATATGACAGATATTGCCTGTTTTATTTATTTTAAAATCAAAGTTAATTTTTCTCATAATTTCAACAGTTAATTTTTGAATATATGGATGCACAAATGTATTTTATTTAACTTGGGTTTTCACCACTTTGGCCATTATAAAATAAATATATTTTGTAAAAGCGTGATAAATCTCACGGGCCGGAAAATTTTGAAGTTGGGCAGCGGGTTGGCCACCCCTGATCTAAAAAATATTATATTCATAACTAAAAAGATAACTTTCCAATAATTTTTGCCATACACATGCAGTAATAATAATATTATTGATTTGCAAATACTGTAACATATTGCCTCGTTAGCCGGACTACATAGTTGGAGATTTTCTGTGTTTTCTTCCATAAGATACGCAAATGCGGGATAGTTTCCCCTAAAAGTTTTTTCGGAAATCACTGTTCTCCTTCTTCAGCATCACGGGGTCTAGTCAGATTTCTACCTACGGGTACTCCATCACAACAGAAGCTCCCCCCGTCCTTTTACTCCTTCCATGAAACCACACTGGTTCTTGCACTTGGTCTAGATGTTGCTGTCTACCAAGAGGGATAAGAAAAAATATACATAGTAACTTTAATCTATACAGTGGTCACTGTTTAAAATAAAGGAATAGACAATACCCAAAAAATGTTTATGTTCTATATAGATTAATGCTTTTTTAACATATTCTAAATCAGGATAATAATTAATTTTGAATACTTCCTCTGCTTATAATTATTTCCATTTATAAAGAGATTTAAATTTGCTCTGATACTATTGTGTTCAAATACTAAACACTTTCGTCTCAATCATCTGCTACTGATGCTGGCAGAGATGTAGAATATACAACGGTACCCAGGTTACAACAAGGGAAGTGTTACATTTCACCACCATTATTCCATTGCAATAAGCAAACACCAGCAAAGATACATCTAGGATTTCGTATCCACCATCTTATGCAGAATGGAAGGCATTCCTATTTATATGTTTATCGTGCCTATCCATAGACTAGGCACTGAGTCGAGATACTTATCAAGTTTCTAACAAGGTATCTGTTAGTTTGGAAATACATTGCATCAGAATGATTCGGCCTAAGCGCCTAAACTTATTACAGTTATGGTAAATGTGTTGATAAATTATATTCGGAATATTTTTCATTCGTATTTTGCCAACAACACTTATTGTTGTTTCTTTACCCACTTGGTCGACAGCAACATCCAGACTAAGTCCAAAAACCCGCGTGATCTCATGGAAGGAGGGAAAAGGCCTTCTGTTGTGATGAAACACCCGTATGCAGAAGTCTGACTATTCTCTGTGTCGCGGAAGAAGGAGTGAAGTGCCTTCCGGAGGACTATTAGGGAGAACTACCTCACATTTGCGTATCGTATGAGAGGAAACCCAGAACTTTCCTCCAGGTAAGTCGATGCAAGAGGTTGAATATCCGAAATCCCATCGAGGCTCCTCTTTTTTTGAAACAGCGTCTACAACAAAGCCGCCAGTGGATTGAACGTCAACCCTCATCTGACCAGCGGCGCGCGCTGCCACTGAGCCATGAATCGAGCCCGTTAACCCTTAAACGTCACATTTGAAGTCCCAAATTTCACTGTCTATCCTCGTAATAGGTTAGAAAAATTAATAAGTCAAATTCTTCGTTTTAATACACACTAAATAACTGCTGAAAATTAATAAAATGTAATCAACAATAAAATAAAATTCTTTCTCAGTTATTTGAAAATTGTTTAAGCATTTAGGAGTTCCAGATTCATTAATGGATCAACTAAGATATAACTATATTGTCTGCATATATAATCAAATGTTTATGTTTAATAAACACTTAAGGACCTGCATGTTCTCATCTGTATATTCTCCTCAATGAATTCCTATTAATGATAACGATGTCGAAAATTCACTATTAAACTTACGTTGCACATACAAATTTTAATATTAACATTTTTACTTAACATAGAACTTTTAATTAACATATTTACTTGCTTGTCAACATACAAATTCAATTTTAATATCCTTACCACTCTACTCTCTCGCACGCACACACACTCTATCTCTTCCTTTGTGTATATAACTTCCTTTAAGCTGACTTTTATGTCCTTATAAACTAATTTGAACTCTCGTTGTGACTTTTATGACCTTTAAATCTCTTACCGAGCACTTCTGATTTCTCCGTACTTCACTGTACACCTTCTTCTGAGTGAAATGATTCTTTTACAGACTGGAAAAAGTAGAAATCTTTCACCATTATTTTGCGTTCATGTTTAAATATTCCATATTTGTACTTGCAAATTATAAATTTTTCAACTGTCAATATATATGTTGATATTAATTATGCAGATTATTTTTCAATATTCTACACAACCTATTACTACTTCCGAATTAAAGGTTTGATTTGTTGCTCTGCGGTCATCTTGTGCCCATTTTAGGCTAAACAGACCGGGACCAACAGTTTAAAGTGGATTGCGAACCACTACAAACATCCATGGCACCGCTGTGACTCGAACCCGAAACATGTGGTACCGAGGGTCAGAGAGCTAGGCACTCAGCTATTCAGGCCGCTATGAACTAAAGGAGATTCTTTCAAAATCCAACAAATGATGAAGAGCAGGAAGCTTCCATGTCAATATTGGTTTGGTTTGTTGCTCTACGGTCATTTTGTGCACACTTTAGTCTAAATAGATCGGAATCTACAGCTTAACATGAATTTCGAACATCCATGCCCCCGCCAGGATTCCAACCTGAAGATTGTGATACCAAAGGAAGAGCGCTAGCCAATTGGCTATCAGACCACACGTCTATGCAGAAGACAAGAGCGGTAAATCAATAGACCAGAAATTCCATTGGATTCAATGGTGTGGGAAGGATTTGCAAACTCTCAGATGTCAAATTTGGAAGTGTTTGTTCCAAATTAGGGTGATAAAGATTAAAGCAATATAGAAGGCATCTGAATGGTACAAATTACATACATATGCGTACAAATTCCGTTGAGAATATTTGAAATTCTATTGAATTGGATTATTTGAAAATCTTGCATGTTAAGGCATAAAAGGTTATCCTAATCCACCAGCCATTTTGAATTCTCGCATTATTTGGAATTCCATTGGATTCGATGGTGTGGGTAGGATACGCAAACTCTCAGATGTCAAATTTGGAAGCGTTTGTTCCAAATTATGATGGCAAAAAAATATCAATATAGCTGGCCTCTGAATGGTACAAATGAAGTAATGCTGAATCTACTACATATCTGCTGTTGTAATGGATAATGACTTTAGGTCAAAATATCTAGAATTATGAAAAAAAACATAATCCACATAAATCCTTCTGAGAAAATAATAGATTGAGATTATGATCTTGGGTTAAATGATTGTTATTAAATAAGAATTATATAAATTTACTGCGGATTCGGAATTTTCAATAGGTGCTAATTATTTATTAAGTTTTCGGTTTTAAAATAGATCTAAAGTGAAGCACAAAAAAAAGAGATGCAATTAATGTGTGTTTTGAAATCATTAAGTCGCCTTACCAAAATATTTTTCAAATAGCCAATATTTTTCCCTGAAAACATTCGTCCCTTGAATGGTTTAATTTGGTGTGTCGCTCTACTGTCATCTTGTTCACACGAGGGCTAAACAGACCAGGACCTACGGTTTAAAGTGGATTCCGAACCACTTAAAACATCCATGGCACCACCGAGACTCGAACATGAAACCCGTGGTACCGACCGCCAGAGCACTAGCCACTCTCTGAATGGCAAATATGCAGCATATTCAACATTACCTAGTGTGGATCTGCTGCTACACTGCAATAAGTCACCATAAATCACAAATTAGACAGGCTTATTTCTATTTCTTCAATTTGAAGCAAACCGGACTTCCCATACAAACAATAAGTTTACGATGTGCAGGACCATCTTGTTTGAGTCGAAGAAAAGTCATGTAATCACAAACGTCGCCGTTCTCATTGGTCTCCACACAATATACGATAGACTTCTAAATCCAATTGCGCAACGGAGGATAAATGTTGGATGTGCGAGTAACGATAAACTCATTATTTGAATGGAAATGAGATTTACTTCACGTTGAAAGTAATAAAAATACCACTTTTATTTTAAAGAATGCGGAATGGTATATGAGAGGAGCAATTCTCTTTCCTCTCATCAAGCACATCAGAAGAACATTTCGCCCTACAGATTTATAATGACGTACAGAAGTTTTCACTTCATATTCACTCATTGTATCAGTTATTTCAAATTTCTAAACCATCTCATAAGCTTCTACTAAAGAAGAATGGCAATCTGAGGAAACAAGAGGCCCTTGTGTTAAGACTTGACTAATTTATAACCTTATTAATACTAAGAAATATGCTTTTAAAACCTTTGTTTTAGGCGAAATTAATCAGTATCTGGTACAATCAATAACAAGTACGATTGCTAGCTCTCGGTGCCACAAGTTTTGAGTTCGAGTCCCGGTGGTGTCATGGATGTTTATAGTGGCTCGGAATCCACTTTAAAGTATCTTTCAGGGTAGTCCCCTCTATGTCTAATATGAATGTACAGCGTTGGGCTATGCTACAAGATAAGCTACGGACGCGAAGTAACAATAAACCCCACAACGCGCTCTACGATTTTTTTAAATCGGGACCTATGGTTTAAAGTGGATTCTGAACCACTACAAACATCCATGGTACCGTCGGGACTCGAACCCGAAACCTGTGGTACCGAGTGTCAGAGCTCTAGCCACTCAGCCATTCAAGCCTCTTTTTTATTCATATACTATACACGTACACACAATTGACCGAAACGGTCTACAATTTGAACGAAAATCTTCTTTTTTTAATTGACAATTTAACTCCATTTGGATATTACTTATATCCAAATGGAGTTAAAAAGTAATAAACACCATTTAATAGTACGTTCAATTTTTATTACAAGAAAATAAAAATACTTTATTTTCATTACAGAGATAATTAAATGTCTCAAAAACATAGTTGAATTCCCCAATTTATCTATATGAAATTTGAATTTATTTTAAAGTTTACAGCAAACCTAACTTTTTATATATTTTACATCGTTGATAAACTCAACATGTATTTCGCTTTAGCAAATCTATGGATGATCAACATTACCATCATTATAGGAACAGCATCGGCAGAAAACTCATTAGTCGATAGAAGTCCGTTTGTAGCTCGCACAATGCCCCCTGAATGAACCAATCAGGAGCCGAGAATAGACGAGGAATATCACTGTCATTATTCCCCGGGGCAATCGCTTGATTGCGACTCTGGGTCTGATAAGGACCAATCGGGAATCATTCAATCTGGTGGTTACACGGGTTCAGGTTTGCTGGTTTGTGTACTCACCTCCTACCACGCTCTTCGGTAACAAATGGTTCATGTTAAACATCCAATAGCAATCTATGGGAAAAGTTGTACTTAAAATAGGAATCACATTTCTTGAAATAGACTTTGATATAGAAAATTACAGATATATTGAATTCTTTCAGAGGTAACTAAATAAAGAGTTGATAGGATATACTATATTTCAAGTATTGATCGGATAGGACCTGAAATATTGCATATATTAGAAGGAAAGAGTGTTTTTATTTTTAAATTATATGTAAGAAAAATCACACCAATAAATTTAAACTACATAGCATGTGCAGAAATAATTCTATCGTTTTTCAGAGTGGCTTTAAGAGAATTGGTTGTAGGTGCTTGAAATTTCTAAATTTGGACTGAATCCTAGCAAATGCCATCAAAAGTTTCCGTATCTGGGCACATACATGGGGCCATGGGGGTGAAAAACTTTATTTAAGCTGTAGAACACAATAAATCGGTCTCCCAAGCCAATCTGATGTATATTATTACCAAATTAAGGATTGGT
Source organism: Caerostris darwini (assembly GCA_021605075.1). Lineage (NCBI taxonomy): Eukaryota > Metazoa > Arthropoda > Arachnida > Araneae > Araneidae > Caerostris > Caerostris darwini. Next base: position 530,122 of record BPLQ01003121.1, read on the forward strand.
AAATTAAATAAATAATGTTCGCATTATTTAAAAATCATATTTTCTCTCATCGTATTCTAGTAGGAAGTAGATGAATCAGGGGTTCATTAGGTTGTACAAAGTTCATCTTCTCTAACTTATGCCACTTTTTTTATATGGGCAACATAATCCGCTAATGTATGCCAGCCACGAATGATTATGGTGATTATGAAGTAAGTCCTAATGTAGTTGTCCTTGTCTGTTAATCATTGAAACCCATTTTTCATAACATTAAAAAGGCAAACAAAGGTAATTAATAACAGAAAAAAATAACTATCAGCATTTAAATATCGCAAATTTTCACCAAATAATTATTTCTTACGTAGTTCAATTTTTACAAATCGTAAAATCCTTTCATTTTAAAAAGAACATTATCCAGCCAGTGACATAATCGTCTATTAGCAAACAAAAATACATAAAGCATCATTCACGCCTCTTTTTTCTAATAATAAACAAAACGTCACTTCAACATTTTCACAAAATTTTTTTTGTTGTATTTTGTTAGAGGTATAGTTATTAATTTGAGCATTGATAGACAGCTTCATTCACTGTGTCATGCTTTATCGACTCCATATTTACGCTCTGTGCGCTTCGGTTAATGCTTAGATTAAACGAGATCTTTCAGCAAAACGTGCTCTTAAGATGAATTTCATAAAGAACTGATGTGTCTTTTGAAGTGCGGGTTTCAATTTCTTACTTGATGCGTAAATAGGCAGTGACATCCTCTATTCAGATGTAAAACATGTCAGGGAATAAATGATCGTTAAATTTATTCCAGAAAGCTTTTTGGGATTCAATCGATATTTTCACGGATCTATTGAAACGACTCAACTGACATAAGCATGCAGTTTATTTTTATGCGGATAAGTTGAATATCTAGAGATGCATCTGTCGGAATAGAAATAAATAAAATTTTTAACATTTACAGCAATGCTTTAAATTAAAAATATTTTGGAGAGTAGTTATTATAACCTACAAATTAAAATAAAAAGCACTTGTATTATAAAAATTTTAAAAAAATCTTTTGAAAGATGTTTTCTAAGAAATTAGAGACAATTTTAATGAACTAGAATTACTTCATAAATGTTTGGTAGTCCAAAAAAAATCCATTTCTATTTTGTTAATTACTAACAACCCATTATAAATCTGTGCCTTTTTTTGCTCTTATTTTTTCACTCTAATTAAATGATATTTTAAATTATTTGTAATGTTACTTAATATCAGGTTATGCTGTTTCAAATCTTGAATAACTAAATTGTTTTTAAAGTTGCATTTATTGATCAGTTAGTAATAAAGAAAAGCAGTTAAATGCTTTATCTCCAAAATATTTTTAATTTAAAGCATCAATGTAAAAATTATTTTTTTTTATTTCTATCGATTCTGACGGACGCATCTCTAAATATTCAACTTCTTATCCTCATAAAAATAAACTGCATGCTTATGTCACTTTGAGTCGATTCAATACATGCGTGAAAACATCCTTTCCGGAATAAATTTAACGAGCATTTATTTCCTGACATGTTTTACATCTGAATGGTAAGTGTCACTGTCCATTGACGCATCAAGTAAGAAGTCGAAACCCGCACTTCAAAAGACAGATCAGCTCTTTACGAAATTCATCTTAAAAGCACGTTTTGCTAAAAGATCTCGTTTAATCTGAGCGTTAACCGAAGCGCATAGAGCATAAATATGGATTCGAGAAAGCATGACAGAGTGAATGAAGCTGTCAGTCAATGCAGAAATTAATAACTGCGCATCTCATAAAATAGAATTAAAAATGTAAAAGTGACGTTCGTGCGTTTTGTTTGTTATCAGAAAAAGACGTGAATGATATTTTATGTATTTATTTTTGTCAATAGGCGATTGTGTCACTAGTTGAATAATGGTCTTGTTAAAATGAAATATTTTTGATTTGTAAAAATTGAAAGATGGTCGAAACAATTTTGTAGGGAAAATTTGTGTTATTTTAAAGTTGTCGTTATTTTTTTCTGTAATTAATTAGCTTTTTTGGAACTTTTAATATTATGAAAAATAAGATTCCATTAATTAGCGGACAATAGGACATATTTACTTAGTACTTTACTATTCACTTCATCATCATTGGTGCAATAGCCTCATGGTGGGCGAAGGCCGTCTGACAGATTTCGATACAAGAGATGTTTTCTTTTTACGCTGTAGGGCTTGGCCTAATATGGCTGTGAGCCCCTATGCCTAACAGTCATCGTAGGCCGACAGCTATGCTTTAAAGTGGATTCCGAACCATTATAAGCATCCATGGCACTGCTTGTACTCAAATAGTAAACCTGTGGCACCGAGCGCCAGAACCCATTCACTGGGTCATATTCTAAGTTAGGCCTCTATTCTATGTTTGCTTCTGATTAACAAACTTCCATAACGTATGTGGTTATTGGGACCTACGGATTTAAATATAATTGAAATCACTACAAACATCCATTGCACTGCCGGCAGCTGTGTCCCTGAGCTCTAATGATTCGGCCATTACGCCTCATTTTAATTATTATAAACTACAAATTATCAGAAATTGTATGTTATTTTACAATTTTTATAATATAACTGCGATAAAAAAATTAAGAAAGTCTAAGTCATTTTGAAAATTTTTTATTAAGCAATTAAAAACAATTTTATGTACTACATTTATTTCAGAAATATTGAGGGTCCAAAAAAACTCCATTTCCAATACGTAAATTACTAACAACACATTATAAATCTATAGCACTTTTTCATTTTTAATTGTATTTTTAAATTTTTTATAATGTAACTAATTATTTATAATGAATGGCCACTCACACATCAAGTAAGAAGTCGAAACCCGTACTTTATACGTGCGTGAAAACATCGATTGAATTCCAAAAATCTTTCTGAAATAAACTTAACGAGCGTTTATTCCCTGACATGTTTTACATCTGAATAGTGGATATCACTGCCCATTTACGCATCCAGTAAGAAGTCGAAACCCACACTTCAAAAGAAAGATCAGTTGCTGTCTATCCCTCATGGAAGGAGGGAGGAGGGGTGCAGCTTCTGTTGTGATGGAGCTTCTGCTCCGTGACGCTCTTACAGTCATATTAGACAGGGACCTACGGTTTAAAGTGGATTCCGAACCACTACAAACATCCATGGCACCGCTGGGACTCGAACCCGAAACCTGTGGCACCGAGCGCCAGAGCGCTAGGCACTCGGCTATTCAGGCCCAGACAGATCAGCTATGTGTGAAATTCCTCTCTAAAGCACATTTTGTTAATAGATCTCTCTTAATCTGAGCATTAACCGAAGCGCACAGAGCGTAAATATGCATTCGATAAAGCATGACACCGTGAATGAAGCTGTCTATCAATGCACAAATTAATAGCTGTGCCTCTAACAAAATACAACAAAAAAATTTTGTATGAAATGTAGAAGTGACGTTCGTGCGTTTTGTTTATTATCGGAAAAAGGCGTGAAGGATGCTTCATGCATTTATATTTGTTAATAAACGAAAAGAACTGTGTGTAACTGTTTTTGTTTTTGTTAAAAGGAAAGAATTTTGCGATTTGAATGATGAATGATAATTTTGTGGGAAAATTTTGTGATATTTTAATACTGTTATTATTTTTTTTCGGTAATTAAATAGCTTTGTTTGTTTTTAATGTTATGAAAAATAGTTTATATTAATTAACAGATAACAGGACTTAATGATGAAGTGAATAGTAAATTACTAAGTAATTATTATCGTGGCCTTTTCGCCAATTAGCGAGCGCTGTACGTCAAGTTTCAGTTCCTAGCGGTGGCATGCATGTTTGTGAGTAGTTCGTAATCCAGTTTAAACTGTAGGTCCCGATCACTTTAGCCCTTGCGTGCACAAGAGGACTGTAGAGCGACAAATCAAACCATACCAATTATCATCATTATCCTCATCAGCGCAACAGCCCCATGGTGGGCCAAGGCCGTCTGTCTACTGGTAGATTCTAAACACGAGATATTTATCTTTTTACGGAGTACGGTTGTCCGCCCTATACTCAACAGTCATATTAGACCGGCACCTAAGGTTTAACGTGGATTCCAGACGACTACAAACATCCATGGCCTCTCCGGGACTCAAACCTATGGCACCGAGTGTCAAAGTGCTGGTTACTCGACCATCAGGCCCATATATTATAACCTACAAATTTTAAAAAAACCACTTTTATTATAAAATTTTTTTAATAAAATACAGCTGCGATAAAAAAAATACAGAAAGCCTAAGACCTTTTGAGAAATTAGAGACAAATTTTTAAACTAAACTCATGTTTGCGAAAATTGCAACATCATGAAGGAATCGTCATAATTGAATGAAATTTAATACACAGTTGAATGTTAGTGGTACAAATAAATGACTAAATGTTCAAAGCAAACTAACAATAACAAGAGTTCGGAATCAGTATTTTCTGTAGCCACCACGCGCCGCAATAAGTGCTGCTACACGACGTGACATGGAGTCAAACAAATTTTGAATGTCTGTCTGAGGAAGACCATTCCATATTGTTTGTACGCGCAACCAAAGTTCGTCTGCAGAAGCAACAGGACGAGGATCACGAGCGAGACGCCGACCAACGAAATCCCACACATGTTCAATCGGCGACATATCCAGGAATACGCAGGCCAAGGAAGAAGCTGTACCTGCCGCGTTGCAAAGAAGGATTGAGCAGTCCTAGCGATATGAGGGCGGGCATTGTCCTGTTGAAATACAGCGCCTGGCAAGCTTTGAAGGAAGGGAATAGCTTGGGGCTGTAGAACTTCACTGATGTACCGGTTGCTGTTCAGATTGCCCACAATTCTTAGCAATTGAGATCGTCCATGATATCTATGGCACCCCAGACCATAACTCCGGGTGTTCGTCCACTGTGGCGTTCGATAATGCACTCCGGAAGGTGGCGTTCACCGGCATAGCGTCTGACACGAATGCGGCCATCATGGTACCACAAATTAAAGCGGAATTCGTCAGAAAACACGACATGCTGCCAATCAGCACGCCAGTCTCTATGCTGAGCGGCCCATTGTAGCCGCAGGCGGCGATGGTTTAGCGTGAGAGGGATCCTGTATAAAGGAGTCCTTGCGCGCAGTCCACGCTGCAGCAGACGTCTACGAATTGATGAAGCACACAATGAAACACCTGTAGCTATTGACCACTATGCTGCCAATTGTCTAGGGGAAGCTGTACGGTCCGTCAGCGCCATGCGGAATAGGTGTCTATCATCGCGAGCTGGCGTCACATTTCGGCGTCCACTCCCGAATTTCCGAGTTGTCCGACACTCGTCCGTCCACTGCTTCCAAAGACGCATCACTGTGCTGCTGTTACGCTGCACACGAGCGGCTACTGCACTATAAGACAACCCAGCCCCCGTTCTCCCCCGTTCAAACTCTGTAAGTTTTTTAAATCTCGCTCTCTTTCGTCGAAGAGGCATAAGTAACGATTGAGCTAACGTTTACTACTAGCAGATAACCACCGATAATCATACACGCCTCGCTACAGCCGTCTATTTATTCGGATCCGTCCGCCGTTCAGAGGGCGCTGTTCAGCATACGCATAAGCTACGGATTTGAAATTCTAATCATTTGCATATCATGCGCTAATTTGCATTTCCTGAAAATTTCAGCTCACTTGCTTCAGTCCTTCATGGTGTTACAATTTTCACAAACATGAGTTTAGATATATTTCAGAAATATTGAGAATCAATCCAAAACAATTTAGTTTATTTAAATTACTTACAAACAATTATAAATCTATATATTTTTTTCTATTTTTTTCCATATTTAAATGCAATTTTAAAATTATATTTGATGATCAGTTAGCAACTTGAGTAAATAAAAAAAAAACTGTTGCATGCTTTATCTCCAAAATATTTTTAATTTAAATCATCCCTGTAAATGTTACAAAATTTTATTTCATTTGATTCTGTCAGATGTATCTCAAAATATAAAAATCCATTTCCATTATGTAAATTGCTAAGAAACCATTATAAATCTATGCCTTTTTTCCAGTTAATTTTTCACTCTATTTAAATGTAAATTTCAAATTATTTGTAATGTTACTTCATGTAAGGTTATTATGTTTCAAACCTTGAATACCTAAATGGATTTTAAAATTATGTTTAGAGATCAGTAAGCAATTTTTTAAAACAAAAAAAAAAAAAACCCAATTAAATCCTTTATGTCTAAAATATTTTTAATTTTTAAAGCATCGCTATAAATGTTAAAATCTTTTATTTCATTTAATTCTGACAGTTGCATCTTTCAATATTCAATTTCTTATCCTTATAAAAAATAAACTGCATGCTTATGTCACTTTGAGTCGTTTCAATACGTGCGTGAAAACATGGATTGAATCCCAAAAAGCTTTTTGGAATAAATTTAACGAGCATTTATTCGCTGACATGTTTTACATCTGAATAGTGGGTGTCACTGCCCATTTGCGCATCAAGTAAGAAGTCGAAACCCGCACTTCAAAAGACAGATCAGTTCTTTGTGAAATTCCTCTTAAAAGCACGTTTTGCTAAAAGATCTCGTTTAATCTGAATAGTAACCGAAATGCACAGAGCGTAAATATGGAGTCAATAAAGCGTGACACAGTGAATGGAGCTGTCTATCAATGCAGAAATTAATATCTATGCCTCTAATAAAATACTACAAAAATGTTTGTGGTAATGAAGACGTGACGTTAGTGCGTTTTGTTTGTTATTGTAAAAAGACGTGAATGATATTTCATGTATTTATGTTCGTTAATAGATTATTATGTCACGAATTGGATACTGTTCTTGTTAAAATGAAATAATTTTTCGATTTGTAAAAATTGAATGATGTGTGAAATAGTTTTTGTGGGGGAAATTTTGTGATGTTTTAATGCTGCCATTGTTTAATTCTCTAATTAATCATATTTGTTAAATTAGCTTATAATTTGAATGTTAATTAAAATAGGTTGCATTATTTAACATATGAAACGGACTTACATTTGCTATCATTAATATGTTGGCAAAAATTTGCGTTTTTTTTAAGCAGACGTTAATGTTTTATTCGTAATTAATTGGCCTTTATATTTTCTTTACTTTTAATATGAAAAATATTATACACTAAATCATAAACCTACAAAATAATATTTAGTTCTGTTCTGTTCAGTTCTGATTATTTTTAAAGTTCTTTTTATTGGAATTAATCAGTAAATTAAAATTGAATTAAAGACAGAATTCTTCTTCTTCATTTGCACACAGTGCCATGTTGGATCAACACCTTCTACCTACTGGCAGATTTCGAGACAGGTGTTCTTTGATTTTACGGGGTAGGGTTGTCCCCCTTACGCCTTACAGTCATATTAGATCGGGACCTAATGCTTAGCTTCGATTCCGAACCACTAGAGACATCAATGGCACCGCCGGGACTTGAAACTGAAACCTGTGGCACCGAGCTCCAGAGCGTTGGTCAGTAGATAGATAGATTGATTATTATAACCGGAAACTTAATAAACAACATTTGTATTGTAGAAATTTTAAAATAAATAATTTCCCCTTAAAAGAAAATACAGAATACTTATGAACTTTTAAAAACTTTTGAGTAAATTAGACATGCTTTATAAACTAGAATTATTTTAGAAATATTAAGGTTCCAAAAAACCATTTCCAATATGCAAATTACTAACAATCAATTATAAATCTATGTCATTTTTTTAAATTTTAAATTAACATATTTAAAATCTTGAACATCTAAATAGATTTTAAAATTATGTTTAGAGATCAGTTAACAATGTGTACAAATAAAGCATTTAACCGGGGTTTTTTTCTTTATCTATAAAATATTTTAATTTAAAGCATCGCTGTAAATGTTAACAAATTTTATTTCATTCAATTCTGACAGATGCATCTCTGAATATTCATATTCTTTTCCTTCTAAAAATAAACTGCATGCTTATCAGTTTGAGTCGATTCAATACGTGCGTGAAAACATCCATTGAATCCCAAAAAGCTTTCCGGAATAAATTTAACGAACATTTATTCGCTGACATGTTTTACATCTGAATAGTGGGTGTCACTGCCCATTTACGCATCAAGTAAGAATTCGAAACCCGCTCTTCAAAAGACAGATCAGTTCTTTTTCGAAATTCTTCTTAAAAGCAGTAAATGATCTCGCTTAATCTGAACATTAACCGAGGCGCACAGAGCGTAAATATGGATTCGATAAAGCATGACACCGTGAATGAAGCTGTCTGTCAATGCAGAAGTTAATAACTGTGCATCTAACAAAATACAACAAGAAATGTATGTGGAAATGTAGAAGTGTCGTTCTTTGTTTATTATCGGAGAAAGATGTAATTGCTATATTATGTATTTATGTTTGTTATTAGACTATTAATGTTCTTGTTAAAAATAAATAATTTTGAGATTTGTAACAATTTAAGGATGTGCGAAAAATATCATATTTTAATGCTAATCGTTATTTTTTTCTCTAATTATTTGACTTCAATATTTTTAAAACTTTTAATATGAAATATATATTACATTAAATCATTTATCTATTAAATAATACTCAGTTCCTAACTTCTGAATTTTTAAAATTCTTTAAATTCAAGCAAATCAATAAACTGGAGCCTGATTTCCGTGTGACTAGCGCTCTGTGACACCGGTTTCAGATTCGAGTCCTGGTAGTGCCATGGTAGTTTGTAGTGGTTTGGAATACACTTTAGGCCATATGTCCCGGTGTAATATGACTGCAGAGAGTTGCGTCCTATCCTTTAAATAAGTCAGCGACTCGGAGTCAAATCAGACTTTTATCTGGGGGTGCTCCACCTCAACAGAACCAGCCCTACTTTCACTCCTCCCATGAGACCACACGAGATCTTGGACTTTTTTTGTCGTTATTGGGAACAGTGGGGGTAGAAGGCCGAATAATTAGCGCTCTTTCGTTCGGTACCATGGGTTTCAGGTTCGTGTCACGGTGGTGCCATGTATGTTTTAGTGGTTACGAATCTTCTTTAAACCGTAGATGGTGGTCTAATATGACTGTAGAACGTCGAGAGCAGGACTGACAACTCTACGATTCTGGCGTTCAATGACGTTAGATTTTATTATTAAAAAATTCAACTTTAAGGATTTTTTAAAAGTTTTAACTAATATAAGGAATCATTTATAATTTAATTTCAGTTATTAATGACAAAATATTCCATAAATGTTCATGTCTACTTTATAGATTGCGTCTATCTTATGTAGAGGAAAATATGTCTTTATGTCCCGAAAATTTCTTTCCATAATTTCTCACAACTGAATAGAAAACACCCAGATGGAATGTATTTAATATATTCTTCGAAATGTTTTTATCCATCTGAATAGTCGAGATTACTTCCTATCAACGAATCAAAAACATTGTAAGCAGGCACGCTCACACTTCGAAAGACATATCTGAACTTCTTAGCCATTTATGCTGGAAGATCTTAACGAAATATGTAGTTTAAGTGGCGCTCAAAGAGCGCAAAGGCGGATTCAATAAAGACCGACATTGCGAATAAAACTGTCCATCAATGCAGAAATTAATAACCGAGTCCGACAAAATGCAACACAGGATTTTTTTTTAAATGTAGCAATGTATAACTTCATAAGTTGGGCTTGTTTAAGGGAAAAAAGTAAAGTGAGAAAAAAGTACAGCGCTTGAATTATTTCTACTTATTAACTGACAAAGGCGATATTAGAGTTTTTATGTGCATACCGTATAATTTCTCACAACTGAATTACCGATGGGATTTAATCCGTTATCCATCTGAATAGTCGAGATTTTCCTCAACGAATAGCGCGCAGGCATGCTCATAGGAAATTATGTTTCCTATGAGCATGCGCGCTTCAATAAAGACCGACATTGCGAATAATAAAACTGTCCAAATGCAGAGAAAAAGCTAACGGACGTCCTACGGTAACTAACATATGGTATGCAAAAACTCTCTATTATTGTACTGGTTGCTGGGGAAAAAATTGGAAATTCTGAAAAATAATACACTTGCGAATAAGTTTTAGTTGAGAAAAAATGTGTAGTCGATTATGAAAACTTCCATTTAATTTGCTGTTTTAAGTTGTTATTTTTAAAAATAATTAACTTTAATATTTTTGTAGTAATCAATACTATGACATACATGTAGCATTAAATTATATATCTTCATATTATTATTTAAAATACTTTAATCCTACTTAAAATCCTATTAAAATATTTAGCACAAGGGATAACTTTATTTAATAATATTTTAATGATCATTAAATACTTCACACAAAAAAATTAAATTCCAATGTATGGAGGAAGACATGATTTTCTTCAATTAATACTGACAAACTAATCTTTAAATATTCAGTAGTTACTTCTATAAAAAGAATAAAAACATTTATAAGTCAATGAAAGTTTCATTTTAAAAGTGCATAAAAACATCCAAAAGACCTTCAAGGAATAAATTTAACGATCATTTATTCGCGGAGATATTTTTCCATCTGAATAGTGCCTGCCATTTCTTATTTAAGCATCAAAAGGAATAGCAATCATTCGATTCCACATTTTAAAGGACAGATCAGTTTTCTGAAATTCTTCTCAAAGGTTCGTTTTATTAAAAGATCTCACTTAATCAGTGTATTAAGTGACGAGCATAGAGCGTAAATATGGATTAGATAAAGAGCGACGTTGTGAATGAAACTGTCCATCAACACAAGAAATTAATGATTGTGTTCGACAAAATGCAACAAACGAACTGAAAGGGTAACATATTTCAAATGGTTAGCTCGTTATGGAAAGAAAGAGGATTGCATTTTGGTTAGTTTTATTGGAGAATACATGAAGTTATGATTGATTTTCCATTGTTTAAATTTGCATTCTTGTAGGAAGGAGGGATTTTTACGATTTTGAAAGAAAGTGATATACAAAGGAATGTGGATGGAATATGTAGCGAAGAAACTCTCATTCAATGTCCTGTTTAGAATCTTATAATAAATTAGCTGTAAAATTCGTGTAATTTTCAATTTCATGAGAAATTTGCTGCATTAAATTTTTCTTTGGATTCACAATCAATTCCATTTACCTTAAGGATTTGGTTTGGTTTGTCGTTTTACGGTCATTTTGTGAACAGTTTGGACTAATTAAACAGCGACCTACAGTTTAACGTGGATTCCGAACCCCTAGCAAACATCCATGCCAACGCCAGGATTGGAAGAAGTAAGTTTGTGATACCAAAGGCCAGAGCACTTGAGCACAAAGGCCAGAGCACTACTTGAAGGCATCCTTGTTAAATTGTAGGTTCTGGTCTAATAAGCCCAAAGAGCGCAAAAAATGACAGTAGAACGACAAACCAAATCAAACCTTATTCTTAAAAACAAGTTTAAAATTTTTGTTACTGTTTAACTAACTGCTATTACTGTTTATATTTAAAAGAAAACCACCTGGACTGTCTTTCAGTCTGTATGTAGTCCACCACGTCCATCCACATAACACTCCAATCTTCTCCTAAGACTCACTAATCCTATCGGACCTTAAATATCTGCGACAGTCCAACACCTACAATCATCCCTAACTGCTTCCAAACCCAACCCAAATCTCCTTTTACCGTTCCTCTAAACAGGGCTTGCGCTATTCAAATAAATTCTTAGAACCACTGCTCCAAGCAAATGCTACCCCCAGGAGATTAGGCTCAATTAGTTACAATAGGGAAAGTTCCCCACGCCTTTTAATCCGCCGTGTTACAGGAAGGCCCATGATGGAGGTTCCACTCTGATCCTCTGAATGCTTAGCTGGGGGTACATTGTAACAGATGAGGGCATTGGGATGGTCTGGTAGGGTGATGTGATTTGTTGGATGGATAAATAAACCGGGATATGGGTTAACTAAGAGAGAGTTTATGATAAGAGATTCTCATCATGGTCTGAATGGTATGATGTTAATGTAGGGAAATTCAACCTTTTAGTTTTCTTGGCTACATTAATAGAAAAATTGCGCATCAGACAGCATTTATAAGAAAACAATATTGCTAATTCGAATTATATATATATTTTTGCTTTCGCTTTTGTTTCACACTGATGGCTTTTGAGCCACATTTATGTATACTATGAAACTCATTTGAAAGGGATATTATAGGGGTAACGAAGGGGAGACTATGATTCCATCTTTTGATGGAATTATTTAAAAAAACTTAAATAGAAGAAAAATTAAAATTTTTAGAATTAAAAAACAATTTAATCTGAATGAACCAAGTTATTGTACTACAATAATATTTGGGCCTGAGGGCCAATTAACTAGTGCTCTAGCCCTTAGGTGTCGGGTTCGTGTTCTAGGATACCATGAATGTTTGTAATAGATCGAAAACCACTTTAACCGTATGTCGCGGTCTAATATGACTATAGAGCGTTGGGCGAATGGCTGAGAACCCTACACCTTAAAAAAGAAATAAGAACATATCGTATTTCGTATTAAGCGACAAGGAGAACTATCTACAGGTGCTCCATCATAGCAGAAGCTATTCCTTCCATCCATAAGGGGACTACTCATGGATGGATGGAAAATAATGATATATATCAGTCTTTATTCTGTCTACCACATCCATCTACCCACGACAAATCTTCTCCCAAGACTTACTTAATCATATCGGACCTTAAATATCTGCGACAGTCCAACACCCACAATCACCCCTAACTGCTTCGAAACCCAACCCAAATCTCCTTAACCGTTCCCCCAAATAGGCTGCTGTGCTATTCAAATAAATTCTCAGAGCCACTGCTCCAAGGAAATGCTACGCCCAGGAGATTAGGCTCAATTAGTTACAATACGGAAACTTCCCCGCTCCTTTTAATCCGCCGTGTTACAGGAAGCCCCATGATGGAGGTTCCACTCTGATCCCCCGTATGCTTAGCTGGGGGTGCATTGTAAGCCGGGATTGTAACAGATGAGTGCATTCGGATGGTCGGGTAGGGGTGATGTGATTTGTTGGATGGATAAATAAGCCCGGATATGGGTAACTAAGAGAGAGTTTATAATAAGAGATACTGATCATGGACTGAATGGTATGATTCTAATATAGGAAAATCCAATCTTTTAACATTAATATGTTGGAAGGTGGCCCATTTTTCTGGGCCACATTCATAGAAAAACTGCGTAATGGTCCACACATTTATAGGAAAAAATACATAACTAATTCGAATTATGTATATATATTTTTTACGTTTTTGCTTTACACTGATGGCCCCCTAAGCCCCATTTATATATACTGAGTAACCTATTTGTAGGGAACATTGTAGGGGTACCGAAGGAAGTCAATGTTTCCATGTTTCGATGAAATTATATATAAAAAATTAAGTAGGAGAAAAATTGAAAATTTCAAAATTGAAAAAAAAATTATTTAGAATGAAACAAATTATTGTATTACAATAGTTTGGGGCCCGATCGAAGAGTAAATAACGCTCTTGCACTGGGTACTACTGGTTTCATTTTCTAGCCTTGGCTGTACCTTGAATGTTTGTAGTAGATCGAAAACCACTTTAACCATATGTCCCGGTCTAATATGACTATATAGCGTTGGGGGAAGGGCTGACAACCCTACCCCTTGAAAAAAAAAAAATAACATATCGTATTTCGTAATCAGTTACACGCACCCATGTTAAAACTTCTACCTTGCGGGTGCTCCATCACAGCAGAAGTTGCTCCTCTCCTTCCATCTATAAGTAGACTGCTCATGGATGGATGGAAAATGATGATATATATCAGTCTTTATTCTATTTGCCACATCCATCTACCCAAGACTCCTCTCTTCTCCCAAGACTTACTTAATCATAACGGACCTTAAATATCTGCGACAGTCCAACACCCACAATCACCCCTAACTGTTTCGAAACGCAACCCAAATCTCCTTAACCGTTCTCCCAAACAGAGCTCCGATGCTATTCAAATAAATTCTTAGAGCGTCCTGGAGATTAGGCTCAATTACTTACAATACGGAAATTCCCCGCGACTTTTAATCCGCCGTATTGCATGAAGTCCCATGATGGAGGTTCCACTCTGATCCCCTGTAGGCTTAGCTGGGGGTACATTGTAAGGCGGGATTGTAATAGATGAGTGCATTCGGACGGTTGCTTAGGGGTGATGTGATTTGTTGGATGGATAAATAAACCGGGATATGGGTAACTAAGATAGAGTTTCTAGGAAGAGATACTGATCATGGATTGAATGGTATCATAATAACATAGGGAAGTCCATCCTTTTAATTTTCTTGGGCCACATTAATAGAAAAACTGCGTAAATTAATAGAAAACTGCAAATATATATATTTGAATTATATATATATATATATTTGCTTTTGCTTTAAACTGATGGCTCTTCTTTCACAATCATGCACACCAAGCAAACGATTTGAAGGGAAGACAATGATTCCATCTTTCAAAGGAATTATTTAAAAAAACTTAAATTGAAGAAAAATTTAAATTTTCGAAATTAAAAAAAAAATTCAATCAGAATGAACCAAATTATTGTACAACAAAAATTTTGGGACCTGATCGGAAATCTCTGTCAACAATAATGAAAAACGAATAGGACATCATGTATAAAATTGAAAATGGTCAAAGTTTGTCCTGCAAAAGACAATGAATCGCAAAATTTACCGTCTAGGAGGAGTCCTTGCTTAAATGGTTTAAGCAGTGTAGGAACTAAAACATCAGTGTCAGTGGACCACTATTACAAGAAAAACCGAAATGTACTCTAAATCACTGGGACTGGCTAATTTCAGGGCAAGTAACGGATGACTAGAAAAGTTAAAAAGAAGACATGAACTTGTTTTCAAGAAAGTTTGTAGAGAAAGTCAAAGTGTCTCTCTGGCACTCGGTACCACTGGTTTCAGGTTAGAGTCTCAGCTGTACCATGAATGTTTGCAATAGATCGAAAACCACTTTAACCATAGGTCCCGGTCTAATATGACAATAGAGCGTTTTTCGAAGGGCTGACAACCCTACCGCTTAAAAAAGAACAAAAAAAAATATCGTATTTCGTATTCAGCGACACGGAGCCAAGTTAAAACTTCTACCTACAGGTGCCCCATCGCAGCTGAAGCTGCTCCTTTCCTTCCATCCATAAGTGGACTACTCATGGATCGATCGAAAATGATGATATATATCAGTCTTTATTCAGTGTACCACATCCATCTACCTAAGATCCCAATCTTCTCCCAAGACTTATTTAATCATATCGGACCTTAAATATCCGCGACAGTCCAACACCCACAATCATCCCTAACTGCTTCGAAACCCAACCAAAATCTCCTTAACCCTTCCGCCCAAATAGGGATGTGCTATTCAAATAAATTCTTGGAGCCACTGCTCAAGGAAATTCTACGCCCAGGAGATTAGGCTCAATTAGTTACAATACGGAAACTTCCCTTGACTCATTTTAATTCGCCGTGTTGCAGGAAGCCCTATGATGGAGGTGCCACTCTGATCCCCTGTATACTTAGCTCGGGGTGCATTGTAAGGCGGGATTGTAACAGATGAGTGCATTCGGATGGTCGGGTAGGGGGATGTGATTCGTTGGATGGATAAATAAACCGGGATATGGGTAACTAAGAGAGAGTTTATAGTAAGAGATACTGATCATGGTCTGAATGGTATGATACTAATATAGGGAGTACAATCCTTTAGTTTTCTTGGGTCACATTAACAGAAAAACTGCGTAATTTGCCGCATTTATAGGAACAAATATTATTAATTCGAATATAATATATATATATATATATAATCTTTTTCTTTTTCTTTACACTGATGGCTCTTAAGCAACATTTATGTATATCACACAACCCATTTGAAGGGAAGACATTATGGGAGGGACGATGGGAAGATAATGCATTTCGAAAGGTCTTTTGGTGGGATTATTAAACAAAATTGGGTAGCAGAAAAATTTAAATTTTCAGAATAAAAACAATTCTGATCAAAATTAACCAAATTATTGTATTGCAATAGTATTGGGGCCGGATCGGAGTGTAAATAGCGCTCTGGCACTCAGTACTACTGGTTTCAGGTTGGAATCTCGGCTGTACCATGAATGTTTGTAATAGATCGAAAATCACTTTAACCATAGGTTCCTGTCTGATATGACTGCAGAGCGTTGGGCGATGATCTGACAACCCTATCCTTAAAGTAAAACATATGTTATTTCGTATTCAGCGACACGGAACCAAGTTAAGACTTCTACCTACGGATGCTCCATAACACCAGAAGCTGTTCTTGTCCTTCCTTTCATAAGTATGGATGGATGGATGGATGGAAAATGATGATATATATCAGTCTTTATTCGGTCTACGTAATCCTGTACGTCAATTTACGAAAGACCCCAATCTTCTCCTAAGACTTACTTAATCATATCGGACCTTAAATATCTGCGATAGTCCAACACCCACAATTATCCCTAACTGCTTCGAAACCCAACCCAAATCACCTTAACCATCCCCCAAATAGGGCTGTGCTATTCAAATAAATTCTTGGAGCCACTGCTCAAGGAGATATTACGCCTAGGAGATTAGGCTCAATTAGTTACAATACGGAAAGCTTCCCGCGCCTTTTAGTCCGCCTTGTTACAGGAAGCCCTTTGATGGAGGTTCCACTCTGATCCCCTGTATGCTTAGCTGGGGGTACATTGTAAGGCGGAATTGTAATAGATGAGTGCATTCGGACGGTTGGGTAGGGGTGATGTGATTTGTTGGATGGATAAATAAACCGGGATATGGGTTAACTAAGAGAGAGTTTATGGTAAGAGACACTCATCATGGTCTGAATGGTATGATAGTAATATGGTGAAGTCCATCCTTTTAATTTACTTGGGCCACATTAATAGAAAAACTGCTCACTAAAGTTTCTTTTGCTTTATACTGAAGGACTCTGAACCCCATTTAAGTATATCTCTTAATACATTTGAAGGAAAGACATTATAGGGGGGACGACAGGAACACAACACATTCTGAAAGGACTTTTGGCGAAACTATTTAAAAAAAAAAAAAATGAAATAGAAAAAAATTTAAATTTTCAGAATTAAAAAAATTATGTTTAAAATGAAACAAATTATTTTACTACTATAGTATTGGGGCCTGATGACTTGCGCTCTGGAGCTGGGTGCCACATGCTTGCGGATTTGAATCCGAAGGAGCTGTGTATGCTTGTAGTAGTTCGGAATCCACTTTAAATCGGTGCTGATCTAATATGACTGTAAAGCGTTAGGTGTAGAACTGACAACCCCACCCCGTTAAAAAGAAACAGAAACATCTCAAGTTTAATCTGCAGCAACACAGAGTCAAGTCAGACTTGTACCTACTTGTAGCATCCCAACAGAAGCTGCCTCCTTTCCCTCCATCCATGAGTAGATTACTCATGGGATGTCCATCCTGCGCTACATACGAACAATAGTACTTATTGCCAAATTATTATATATTCGTTATTTATTAAACGTAATGTTAAAAATTAACTTAATAAATGCTTCTTTTCTCAAATACTGTTCAAGAGAGTCAATCCCTAATCAATGTTAAGTATAAATTAGGGTGAGGACTTTATTGATATGGTTTCGGTGTATATACAATGCTCATACAATAAAAATATTGAGAAATGTCATAAATGTATGTGAAATTTTCACCTTTATTTATTAGTATATAACTTATTACTGTACATTTAAAATGTAAAAACGATAGTCTTAATTTTTTTTTTTTAACAAATCTATTAACTCGAGAAAAATACTAAATTACTTTTCATAATTCTCCTTGGATTATTAAATTTAATTGCTTATGTTTAAGACATCATTATAAATCTATCTTCAGGAAAAAAAAAGTTCACCGAAAGAAAATTGAAACTTGCCCATTAATCATCACTAGTCAATATTTCATATGATTCAAATAATAATTGAATAGAACGTGGAATGTGTCCTTACGTTTATTTTTCTTGTAAAGAGCATACGGTTTTCTTAGTAAATTGTAGTCTAATTTAATGCACAGTATGTCAATCGACTCATTTAATATACATGGTAAAAAATGCGCCTTAAATTGTAATTATTATAAAATACTATGCAGAACTGTGCTTGCTGATAGACTCGATTTCTTTTATAATAAAATTGTTTAAAAGGTTGGATTTTTTTTCCAGACAAATATAATTTTTTATTGGTGTTTAAAAATAATACTTGTTTTAATGTTTAAAATCTTTAAGGTAAAATAAATTTATTGCTATTTTCGAATATCGGGTAATTTGACCTCTGGTTATTTTTCACAACGATAATAGATCTGACTGACTGACACATCCTCAATGGCCTGCAGCGCGAAGCGGACATTCCTTGAGTAGTCGAGTCAAAGATGGAGGTAAAGCGGTAGCTTCTGTTATGATGAAACACTCCTACGTAGAATTGTGACTCGAAGAAGGAGGTCAATGTCTTCCGGGGGGACTTTTAGGGAGAACTATCACGAATTTGCTAATCGTATGGGAGAAAAACCCGAAAAACTTCTATCAGACAGTTTGATTAATGCGACAAGAGGCTGAACATCACCCAACCCAACCCAAAATCTCGTTCCTCGTTTTTTGAAACAGTGTCTACAATAAGGCCGCCAGCAGTTTGAACTTCAGTACTTATGCTCACTAGTAGATCACTTTGCCACTTAGCTACGAGTCGGGCTGCAATAGTAGAAACGTAGCATAATCAACTTCATAGAATTAAACCTCGGAGATCTGTTATACGGTGTCCTTATTTTCCTCCAGAGACGGCATCTGGAGATTCACACCCTCCTTTTCAAAACCAACGAACGGACGTTATGGCTTACTCATTTTAGAGCCTATCCTCTTAGATATGGAAGGTTTTGATTCGATTTTGGGAGTGTAATTTGATCCTAGCTTTACTACTTAAGAAAACTAATACCTCATCCAGCAAGACATTAATGTCCAGGAAATAAAGTAAATCCTTAGATTACATAATTTTTTTGCAGAAGTATTTCTAAAAGTAATTGAAAACGAAAAATTAAAGTATTTAACTTCAATTCTATTGATTTCTATTAATCGTTCTATTAATTTTTTATTAATAGAACGATGATATTTTATTGGCTGCTGGAAATTCTATAAAAGCACATTCTATTACATTTTATACAAAAAAATTAATTTTATTTTATAGTAATAATTTATAATTAGTTACAAACAGATTGCTGTGACGAACCTTACAGAATAAGTCGGCCTGGTGGCTAATTGGCTAGCACTCTGGCCTTTGGTACCACACGTTACAGCTCCGAATCCTGACGGTGGCCTGCATGCATGTTTGTTAGTGTTAGGAATCCCCGTTAAACTGTAGGTTCAGGTCTAATTAGCCTAAAGTGTGCACAAAATGACAGTAGAGCCCCAAACAAAACCAAAGAAACTCACAGAATCAGATCAGTCCTGATAAAAAAAAAAGCATTTTGTATTAATTGTAAAAAAAACTGTAAATATATCTCAATAATAAAACTTTTACAGAATTTCTTATTTATTACTTATCAGCCACACTTTGATAGGTATGTTATGCATACCATTTCTGTAAAGACTGAATCTCCCAACACTTTATCCACAGATTCATTAACCTAAAATATTTCTCTTAAAAGATCATTTTAAAGGATTTCCGCCTCATTTCGCATAAAACCGTCAACATATCCAAACAGATAGAAAGAAAACCATGCGGTTTGGTTTCGAGATAAAAGGCTAAGTACAGAACAATTTTCGAAACAAATATTAAAAAATTTAAAAATAAAAAAATATTAGACAGCATTTATACATTCTGCATGAAAGCATCAAATTTATCCTCTACACCCATTGTTCTTGTTGAACCGAAGAACAATATAAATAATTAAAAAAGCATCAGCTTTCACCAATTCTACATTTCCAGAGCCGGTACCTGCTATAGTTATAATCCATTAAAAAAAGCAATAAAAAAATCTCCTCAACAAATTTATTAACACACCCGTCAATAAAGGCTCTAATATTTATGCCTACTTTTTTAAGTTACACATCCTCAAACTGCTAGACTAAGAAGTTAATAATTATTCAACATATATATCTATAAACAACAACCAAGGGGAAGACCGAAAAATAGATGAGTCGACTGTTTAGACGATTTTAATGTTATTAAGATCAAAAATTGGAGTCCACGACCAAGAGGAGAACGATGGAAGAAGATATCTTTTAAAGAAGGCAAAAACACACAATGGGCCTTTGAGCAAGTTACGATGGTGATACATCTATAAAACCAACTCTTAATATAATCAATTAAAAACATTACTTACAATAAACTTCAAAATCAGTATTCACCACACTAAATTTCTTAATGTAACAATGCAATCCTTAAAGGTTTCTAGGATATCTTAAACTCACTTAAACACAATTATCAAAACATAGATTTTTATTAGATTGGTATGTACGGTAAGAGTATGGTATGGGTACCATATTCTTACACTAGCACTTTGACTATAGGTAAAATAGGCCTCAGGATTCGAATCCTGACGGTGGCATGGATGTTTGCGAGTGGTTTGAAGTCCATGTTAAACTTTAGTTCCCCTTCTAATTAGCCTAAAGTGTGCAAAAAATGATCATAGAGCGGCAAGCTAATTTAAAAAAAAAAAAATATCAGATCCAGTCATGAGAGGATTTTGTATTAGTTGTAAAAAAAGCTATAAATGTATCTCATTAATAAACATTTTAATGAATTTTTTATTTATTACTTACCATAAAGTAATTTCAAATATGCCACACTTTGATAGGTATGCTATATATATCAAGATTTCTATAAAGACCGAAACGTCCAACACTTTATCCACACAGACATTATCTTAAAATATTACACTAAAACAGACCATTTCATTGGATTCCCATCACATTTCTCATATAAAATAATTCAGCCTATCCCAACAGATGGAAAGAAAAGATGTGGTTGGTTTTCGAGATAAAAGGCCAATATTCTTTCTCTGCTGTGCCCCTAATCCTGCAGCAAGTGGGAAAAAAGCAGAAAGGAATTTGGCCGCAAAAAAAGAAGCTCTCCTGCAATTAGATTGGATGCCCATTGCGCGCCTCTGATGAGATCTGTTTACTGGCGGACGGTGCCTTGTTCTCAAATGGCGGCCATCTAAGTAAATGAAGAGGTTCATTGGATCAAGGAGATCTTTACAGCACAGAGCATTGATCTCCATAACGCACAGTGGTAGAAAGGTTATTGGGCAGTTACAGAAAGGGAAAGATGTTTCAAAACGGTAATCTCTTGCATTTGCTATTTATCCCCTTTTGCAATAGTTTTATTAATATATAAAGCAGGTTACAACATGTAATAAATCAGATTTTCTACTTATTACTCGGAAAATTTGTTTAATAAACCTGTTATTAAAGACAAAAATGCTGAAAAATTAATTAAATATTCTAAAATTCAACACTCGTAAGCAGAGGGCCTGAATGGCCGAGTGGCTAGCGCTCTGGTTCTCGGTATCAGAGGTTTCGGATTCAATCATGGTGTATATTTATAGTGATTCGGAATCCATTTTAAACCGTAGGTTCGGGTCTAACACGATCAGAGAGTGTTGCAGAGGTATTGCTACTCCGCGTCCGTAGCTAATCTTCAAGCTACACGCACCTCCTGAGTTGTGCTAAGTGATTAACCTCTGTACAGCGCTTGCCTTAAGGTATCGCTTGCACAAGACAATTGTCGAAGTGTTTGCCAGCGGCATTAGAGCAAAAACAAGCACTCTTAAGCAGTAATTATTTTTATATGGAATTTTACAGTTATATCAAATAAGAAAATCTGCAAATGGAGTTAGTTTTTAAGTAGTTTGACCATCCAATTATTAATAAAAGGACATAACATTTTCAGATTGGGCAATAGTGGCTAGGATGAAACAATAGTGGCCGGGAAATAAAGTAAATCATCATGCGCATTTTATACAAAAAAACAATCAATTATAATTTATATTAATAATTTATAATTAGTTACAAACAGATTGTTGGACGAACCTCCCACAGAATCAGGCGGCATGTTGGCCAGTTGACTAGCACTCTGACTATTAGTACCACAGGCTTTAGGGTTCGAATATCTGATAGTGGCATGGAGGTGTGTTAGTGGTTTGGAATTCACGTTAAACTGTAGGTCCCTGTCAAATTAGCCTAAAGTGTGCACAAAATGACCGCAGAGCGATAAACAAAAC
This sequence comes from Caerostris darwini, assembly GCA_021605075.1. Classification (NCBI taxonomy): domain Eukaryota; kingdom Metazoa; phylum Arthropoda; class Arachnida; order Araneae; family Araneidae; genus Caerostris; species Caerostris darwini. The sequence continues at coordinate 552,329 of BPLQ01003121.1, forward strand.
AAAAACAACAGAATCAGATCCAGTCATGATAAAAAGAGAGGATTTTCTATTTATTGTAAAAAAAAAATCTATACATGTATCTCAATAATAAACCTTTTATAGATTTTCTTATTTATTACTTACATAATATAATTCCAGATATGCCACCCCTTCTATAAAGAACGATTCTTCCAACACTTCTTCCATAGATTCATTATCCTAAAATATTACATTAAAGCAGACCATTTCATCGGATTTCCATTACATTTCTCATATAAAAAAATTCAGCCTATCCCAACAGATGGGAAGAAAACATGCGGTTTGGTTTCCAGATAAGAGGCCACTATTCTTTCTCTGTTGTGCCTCTAATCCTGCAGCAAGTGGGAAAAAAAGCAGAAAAGAATTTGGCCTCAAAAAAGGACCCTCCCGCAATTAGATTGGATGCCCATTGCGCGCCTCTGATGAGATCTGTTTATGGGTGGACAGTGCCTTGTTCTCAAATGGCGGCACTCTAAGTAAATGAAGAGGTTCATTGGATCAAGGAGATCTTTACAGCACAGAGCATTGATCTCCATAACGCACAGTGGTAGAAAGGTTATTGGGCGGTTACAGAAAGGGAAAGATGTTTCAAAACGGTAATCTCTTGCATTTGCTATTTATCCCCTTTTGCAATAGTTTTATTAATATATAAAGCAGGTTACAACATGTAATAAATCAGATTTTCTACTTATTACTCGGAAAATTTGTTTAATAAACCTGTTATTAAAGACAAAAATGCTGAAAAATTAATTAAATATTCTAAAATTCAACACTCGTAAGCAGAGGGCCTGAATGGCCGAGTGGCTAGCGCTCTGGTTCTCGGTATCAGAGGTTTCGGATTCAATCATGGTGTATATTTATAGTGATTCGGAATCCATTTTAAACCGTAGGTTCGGGTCTAACACGATCAGAGAGTGTTGCAGAGGTATTGCTACTCCGCGTCCGTAGCTAATCTTCAAGCTACACGCACCTCCTGAGTTGTGCTAAGTGATTAACCTCTGTACAGCGCTTGCCTTAAGGTATCGCTTGCACAAGACAATTGTCGAAGTGTTTGCCAGCGGCATTAGAGCAAAAACAAGCACTCTTAAGCAGTAATTATTTTTATATGGAATTTTACAGTTATATCAAATAAGAAAATCTGCAAATGGAGTTAGTTTTTAAGTAGTTTGACCATCCAATTATTAATAAAAGGACATAACATTTTCAGATTGGGCAATAGTGGCTAGGATGAAACAATAGTGGCCGGGAAATAAAGTAAATCATCATGCGCATTTTATACAAAAAAACAATCAATTATAATTTATATTAATAATTTATAATTAGTTACAAACAGATTGTTGGACGAACCTCCCACAGAATCAGGCGGCATGTTGGCCAGTTGACTAGCACTCTGACTATTAGTACCACAGGCTTTAGGGTTCGAATATCTGATAGTGGCATGGAGGTGTGTTAGTGGTTTGGAATTCACGTTAAACTGTAGGTCCCTGTCAAATTAGCCTAAAGTGTGCACAAAATGACCGCAGAGCGATAAACAAAACAAAAACAACAGAATCAGATCCAGTCATGATAAAAAGAGAGGATTTTCTATTTATTGTAAAAAAAAAATCTATACATGTATCTCAATAATAAACCTTTTATAGATTTTCTTATTTATTACTTACATAATATAATTCCAGATATGCCACCCCTTCTATAAAGAACGATTCTTCCAACACTTCTTCCATAGATTCATTATCCTAAAATATTACATTAAAGCAGACCATTTCATCGGATTTCCATTACATTTCTCATATAAAAAAATTCAGCCTATCCCAACAGATGGGAAGAAAACATGCGGTTTGGTTTCGAGATAAGAGGCCACTATTCTTTCTCTGTTGTGCCTCTAATCCTGCAGCAAGTGGGAAAAAAAGCAGAAAAGAATTTGGCCTCAAAAAAGGACCCTCCCGCAATTAGATTGGATGCCCATTGCGCGCCTCTGATGAGATCTGTTTATGGGTGGACAGTGCCTTGTTCTCAAATGGGGGCCATCTAAGTAAATGAAGAGGTTCATTGGATCAAGAGGATCCTTACAGCACAGAGCATTGATCTCTATAACGCACAATGCTTTCTGTAACTGCACAATGCAGTTTATTGGGCAGTTACAGAAAGGGAAAGAATATTTCAAAACGGTAATGTCTTGCATTTGCTATTTCCCTGAGCAACAATTTTATTCATATATAAAGCAGCAACCCACATGCAATAAATCCCATTTTGTACCTGGAATACTTGTTTAATAAACTTGTTATTAAAGACAAAAATGCTGAAATAATGAATTTATAATTTGATAATGTTAAATGAAATAGTGAGTTTTAAAATATAGTGATATTTTATTTAGAAATTATATTTTATTTTGAAAAATTTATATGTTGACTATACTTTTTAAATCTGTTATTTCCATCTACTGAGCTTGTTAACCTAAAGTGTGCACAAAACTACCGTAGAGCGTAAGAGTTCACAGAATTAGATCCAGTCATGATACAAAGAGAGGATTTTGTATTAATTAAAAAAAATATATTTAAAAGGTTTAGTATTGAGATATATTTATAAAATTTCTTATTTATCATACTTTTATAGGTATGGTATGTATGGTATGGTCTTTTATAGTACCATTTCTATAAAGTACAAAACTTACAGCACTTTATCTACAATGGCATTATCCTAAAAAAAAATACAGTAAAACATACCTTTTCATTAGATTTCCATCACATTTCTCATATAAAAATATTCAGCCTATCCCAAAAGATGGAATGTAAACATGCGGTTTGGTTTCGAGATAAGTGGCCAATATTCTTTCTCCGCTGTGCCTCTAATCCTGCAGTAAGTGGGAAAAAAAGCAGAAAGGAATTTGGCCACAAAAAAAGGCACTCCTGCAATTAGATTGGATGCCCATTGCGCGCCTCTGATGAGATCTGTTTATGGGTGGACAGTGCCTTGTTCTCAAATGGCGGCACTCTAAGTAAATGAAGAGGTTCATTGGATCAAGGAGATCTTTACAGCACAGAGCATTGATCTCCATAACGCACAGTGGAAGAAGGGTTATTGGGCAGTTACAGAAAGGGAAAGATATTTCAAAACTGTAATCTCTTGCATTTGCTATTTATCCCCTTATGCAATAGTTTTATTAATATATAAAGCAGGTTACAACACGTAATAAATCACATTTTATACTTATTACTCGGAAAATTTATTTAATAAACCTGTTATTAAAGACAAAAAGGCTGAAAAATTAATTAAATGTAATTCTAAATTCACCACTCTTAAACTGTGATTATTTTTAATCTGGAATTTTACAGACATATCAAATAAGAAAATATACAAGTGGAGCTAGTTTTTAAGTAGTTTGACCATCCAGTTATTAATGAAATGACGTTAAATTTTCAGGTTGGGCAGTGAATAAACATTCACGATGATTTCTTTAAACTAATTTTTAGGTGACTTTCCTATGACGTAAACAACATTTTCTACAATTGACAAATTAGGAAAGAGGTTTGTGGGAAAAATATTTATCTCAAAGTGAAGTTGCATGTCATGGTCATCGAAATAAGAGTATTGTTAAGATATTGTGGCAGCGATGTTCAGTCAGGTGTAATCTCAGGTCGATAAAGTTTTGGCACACCACTAAGAATGGACACGCTGTTTAGCAACTTCAATGGCTGTCAGAAAGGCTTCGAATGGTTGTCAGAGAAAGATTTTCTGTTTCATTTCAGCTGGGAACAGGCGAATAAAGTATTACAACATCATCCGTTACAACATGAAATGTACAAAACAGACTTTTATAGTTTCCATTACGATGTTACCGTACAGTACAGCGTTTATCTTTGGCACCTATCCCTCCAAGAAATCATCTTAATTGATGAAGAGATGGAAGGAACTGATGTATCCAGCAATGGAGAATATTGTATCCCAGCTGGGAACAGACTGACAATGTATTACAACATCATCCGTTGAAACACGAAGTGTACAAAACAGACTTAGTATTTATTGCGATGTTACGTACATCATAGCATTTGCCTTTGACACCTATCCACTAAATAAATCATCTTCATTGATGAAGAGATGGAAAAAATTGATGCATCCCACAGTGTTCCATTTAGTGATGAAACTTGTTTTTTGTCTAGGTCATAACTAGGACAGACAGCGGTGAAGTCGTCTTCCAGAAGAAAGAAATGTACCCCAAGGAATATCTTACCTTCGAATTTCGTCTTGTTAAAAATGCTGCAATGTGTAATCAAAACTAAATTCCTTTGAATGATTTTTTTGAAGTTCTAAAATTTCGATATACCTTGAAACAAAAAAAAATTTATAAAGCTTGTAACCGTAGTTACGCCAACGCAACCATGTTTCCTTTTAAGCACTGCAAAAGCACCCCTTGCGGCGTTCATAAGAAATCTTTGGTAAGCATCGAGACTATCTCCTGAGAGGACGTACGGCGCAACTGGCGCTGCCATTAGTTACAATGTCTCATCCCGTGAGCTAGAAGTGGAAAATTTTAATTGTATGTCTTCAAATGTGTTAATGTTACGTGTTAAATCCCGTCTAACATTAATTGTGGTGTTTATATGCTTGTAAATAAAGCTGTGCGTTCTTAAACTTGTATCTCAACCTGACCACAGCCAGATCCAGCTGCACAAACAACCGACGAAACTAGAAGCTCACATTTTATTATTTTATTTATTATCACGTTGAATTTCGGTATTATAAGCAAAACATGCAATGTGAACAAGAATTGCAATTTAATTCTTCAATTTTTTATCTAACAAAGTCATTTGATAATAAAAAGCATTAATATCAATCAACTGAAAACTAAATAAATACAAAAAAACATTAGAAAGACTTAAAAAAGCAATTTTAGTAACAACCAAAACAAATAAAAGAATGATTTTGAGATGAAATAAATTAGAAAAACGAACAGTAGCTTAGAGAATTTAGAAACTTTTTAAAAATCAGTGGAGTTTTTTTTACTTTAAATTACGTGCTTTTAAAACTAAAATAATTCAATATCTTTCTAAAATTTATCTTTAATGGAATCTTTATTACAAATATAAACTCTTAACTTTTAATAAGATGTTTACATACTTCAAAAATACGAAGACGCGATGTTTTATATGCATGTCATTGCGCCATCATTTTAACGAACTGCATAAAGGGTAACAAACATTGTCATGCTTTAAAATTCTTGTTGAACACAAAGCGATTGACCATTCCTTTGATATGTTTGGTATCAAATTCTAAACCGTGAATCATGTTCATTGAATTCCTTCCTTTTTCCTCGCATGACGAAAGATTAACAAAGAACCCAACGAAATTCATATAAAGGGAGAAGAAACTTCTTTTACAACAATGATAGGATGGGATATAATGTTTTCAAATGATGTTCAAAATCCGATATCAGAATCACTTTTTGAAATACCTCGCAAAAATCAAAATCAAATACAAAAAACATTAGAAAGACTTAAAAAGACAATTTTGGTAATTATATCACAACCAAAATAGATAAAAGAAAGATTATGAAATCAAGAAAACTAGAAAAATGAACAATGGTTTAGATAATTTAGACAACATTAAAAATCATGATTTTTTTTTTTTTTTTTACTTTAAGTTACCTGTTTTTAGAACTACAGTATTTTAATATCTTTCCAAAACTTATTTTTTAATAGAAACTCATTATTCATCAACTCTTAACTTTTAATAAAATACTTACATACTTCAAAAATATGAAGACGCAATGTTTTATATGCATGTCATTGCGCCATCACTTTAACGAAAGCCATAAAGAATTTCACGAACTACATGTAAAGGGTAACAAACATTGTTATGCTTTAAAATTCTTACTAAACACAAAGCGATTGGCCATTCCTTTGATACGTTCGGAATCAAATTCTAAACCATGAATCATATTCATTGAATTTCTTCCTTTTTCCTCGCATGACGAAAAATTAACAAAGAACCAGACGAAATTCAAATAAAGGGAGAAGAAACTTCTTTTACAACAATGATAGGATGGGATATAATGTTTTCAAATGATGTTCAAAATCCGATATAAGAATCACTTTTTGAAATACCTCGGAAAAATCACGGAATAACTGCAGAAATATGCAAAGTACATTTCCAGTCTTTGTTGTGAATCCTTTATTTATTTTTTTCTTTATGAAAGAGGGAACCTATTGTGATTTGAACGTCGTTTACTCCATACTGGAGCCCATTTCCCGAATCTCCGTATTTATTTTCGGGAAACGAGGGCGATGAAGTTGGATGAATGCTTCTCAAAAGTCAACATTGTTGCAGGATTCTGGAGAAGGGAGGCTATGAAATTGATTTTGAAAATGCGCATCTCAAAAGAAAGGAGGAAATGTTAAGAAAATTGGGTGCGACATATTTGGTCACAATACTTTCAAATATAATATGCTGCATTTGATATCAAGTTATCTCGGTTTTTATTGGGATTTGACAATGTTTTGTTTGCATTGTTTTAGTTTTCAAAACTATATGGTTTTAATTTTCAATTTCTTGAAAACTCATAAAATGAATAATTGTAGTTAATTAATAAATGTAATTAATTAATAATAGTTAATTAATAAATGTAATTAATTAACAATAGTTAATTAATAAATGTAATTATAGCACTCTGGATCTCGGTGCCACAGGTTTCGGGTTGGACTCGCAGCGGTGCCATGGATGTTTGTAGGGGTTCGGAATCCATTTTAAACCATAGGTCCTTGTCTAATATGACTGTAGAGTGTTGGGCGTTTGGCTGACAACGTTACCCAGTAAAAAGAAAACATTTCGTGTTTCGGAAACTGCCAGTAAGCAGACGACCTTGGGCTATCATGGGACTCTTGCACCATTGAAGAAAAATAATTGTATTATATATAATTAAAAAAAGGAGCTTTGGGCATTGCTTGGCGATTTGAAACACACTAAGTAAGAAAAGGCAAATTATCGCAAATCAAATTTTATATTATATACTTTAAAATATTTGAATTTATTAAAAGAAAAAATGAGTAAATATTATTGTAAAAATAAAAAAAAATATATATTATAGTAAAAAATATTATTGTAAATGCATGACGGCCCAGATATAGTGCGGTTAAAAATAACAAGTTTAAATAAGGCCTTCCCATTCTTAAATAAAAAAAGAAACATCGCAAAACAGTTAGAAAATACACACAAGCACATTTTAATTACGCATTTAGTAATAAATTATATAGAAGAAAAAGAGCCCAATTAACTTATTAATACTCTTCAATAAAGTAACAAATTAACAATATCTTGAAAGTACAGGTAATTGTACTGAATAAGCAAGAAGACCGAAATATATAAAAACTGTACAAAAAAAAATTTTTTTAATTAATATTTTTAGTACAGCTCAGATTTTCCGAATTAATATGGAGCAAACTCCTCTCGGATAAGCAAAAAGTCGGATAAACCGAAATTATATAAGTCTCCACTAAATAAATTTTAATTGAAATCCACAAATGAAAAAAAAAAATCTTCAATTGATATTTACAAACTTTTGCTTCATGTAAATACGTTTAGATCATAATTTCTTATAGTATCAATATATGCATTATTGTCAACAAAATAAATATTAATCAAAAGTATCAATTCCACTGCACATAAACTTTTTAATTGAAGGTAAATTTAACAAATAAAACAATTGAAAAAAAAAGGGATATTTTTAACAATTTTCCGTAGATTTTTTTTTATATCTTAACTTTTTTTTCCATTTTTCAAACAAGAAAAGAAGACAAGAGCTATAACATCCCGTCATCAACATCTGTTGCCAAAGAAAAATGGAAGAGACACACCATGGGATGAATTCTTGATAAAAAAAAAAGTCTCTTCTCGTAAAAGAATTTCAATGGCAATCCGCTTTGATGTTTCCCTTCTCAAACAGTTTCAACTAATATGGATTTAAACATTCATCATCAAGATAAATATCATCTGGATTTCAGGGTATTTATTATTCTTGTATTTACCAACAACTACAAGATTCTTATTTTATAAGATTTTCATGTTTTATCAGTAACGATTTATTCACTCTGTTGACTACAATATACAATTCACTTCTTCATGAAAATTTTTTCCTACATGTCAAACTTTATTTAAAGATTCATAAATAACCTGAGCATTGAACTTCTTCTACTTATATGTCGACTACATTCTTTTAGTTTTATTAGTAAAATATTACTTATGCTTAAATCTGAGAATTTTATTTCATTACTTTTTTCAAGGAAATCAATAAAATTTTAATATTTTAATATTACTTTGTGTAAATGTATTACATTTTATAAGTTGAATAAAATTCTTCTCGCGAATAAATTGCTTTTACTTATTTTTTATAACACCAATGACTTAACTATTATATTAGAAGTTTTTTTTTTCTTTCTAATGCAGCTGGCAAACACTTATACAGCTTGGTCTTGGATGCCTTAAGGCAAGCGCTGCACAGATGTTACTCACTTTCCATTACCCAGGTGTAACTTGAAGATACGGACGCGGAGTAACAATGCCCCCGCAACACTCTACGATCCTATTAGGACAAGGACCTACGGTTTAAAGTGGATTCCGAACCACTACAAACATCCATGGCACCGCTGGGACTCGAACCCGAAACCTGTCGTACCGAGCGCCAGAGCGCTAGCCACTCGGCCATTCAGGCCCTATTATACTAGAGGTAAATTATGTAAAAACGTGTAATGATTTGTGGTGTTGTTAAATTGAAATAGAAATTAACCTAATCAAATTACCCCCACCATTAATAAGAATACTCTCCATAATATATTAAAATTAATACCTGTGCCTTGTGTTTAGCAATAACCCATAAAATTGCACACATGAATTAAACTTCAAATTATCCGACAGTTTCGTAACAAACTCCAGAGATATATAAGAACCACATGCCAATAAATTAAAAAACTCCATATAAAAATGAAAATTAACCAGTTTATCAAAATAATATCAGTTTCCACAAAACGTTAATGTTGTTAAATTTACAAAAATTAAACTAATCAAATTACCTCTTCCATTAATAAGCATACTCTTCATAATATAACAAAATTAATGCATGTGCTTTGGGTATAGCAATAACCTATAAAATTCCCACATCAATTAAACACCACTATATTACAAATTCCCCTACAGATTCCTTTAAACTCCAGAGATATGTAATAAATGCATGCCCATAAAATTAAGAACTCCATATAAAAATATAAAGTAACAAGCATACCAAAATAAGACCAGTTTGCACAAAGTGGATTCCGAACCACTCACAAACATCCATGCTACAGCCACGATTCGAACCTGGAGCCTGTGGTACCAAAGGCCAGAGCGCTAGCCAATTGGCCATCAGGCCGCTCAAAATGATATCAGTTGCAATAAAAAAATATATATTATAGTATTAATAAGGAAAGGAAGACATTTAATTCAGTTAAATAATCATTTTAAATATTAAATGCTCATAGGCATCAAGCAAACAAATTTTCGAATAATTAAAAGTACAAATTGTAGAATTTAATTAAACAATTCAATCATAGTTATACCAAATTTCAAATATATATAAATATTAACAAGTACTCAAAATTCAATCCTTATTTTTTCTTATGGCTATTTTGTCACTATTTTAAAACAATCACAAATATTCGCACTTGCGACTGTTTTTTTAATCAGATTATCGATTTATATTCAAACACAGCTCTCAGCATTCAAAAGGCCATTCAATTCTACGAAGAGATTACTATGTGTAAAAACAGCGATTGAAACTGGTTGAGTCAGTATTGTCAACTGACAAGTCAATGAGTTCTGTTAATTGACAAGATGTTAACCACGACACAAAATCTTCAGCTATCACATTACTTCAATTTTTGATCATCTTAAACCACATCTCAAACTCATCGCCACACATGCCTCTCTACAACTTCTCCATCTGTGTCTACTTCCATCTCTCAGTTTCTTTTTTGCACTTCATTTCAATTTACCTAATTGCCTAAATTTTGCATCTTGGGGACCGCCTCAAGACAGCTATTGGGTTGAATGTGAAATCTTTGCATTTGCCCCAGATGTGTGTTTCATGAAACCATATTGAAATTCCATTCCACGCAAACAGTCCCTGCTGTAAAGATTCACTTTTGGCCAGTTTAGTTATTTATCAATCCTGACTTTTATTACGTTTTAACGTGGCAACCTGACATACAAAAGACTTACAGGGTAGAACTATTGAAGAACGCCTTCGCATCCTTAGTGTTAGAGACCTCCCAGACAACCTTATCGAAGAATTTTTATTATTTTTCCTAGTCCCAAATATAAACTATTGACAATTATATATAATTTTTTTTATCTACAGCATAAATTATAAATTAAAACACATTAAAATTTTAAAGAATTCTGAACGAACAAAAAATACCTTGCATCAATGTAAAAATTAAATTTAACTAATACATTTAACTCTGTACAATATGGGAACAAGACATGCTGTACAATAATTTTTGGTCCTAATCGTTTTCGTGAATATTATAATATAGTAATAACATACTAATAGTATGGCAGCATTATGACTAGTACCGATATAGCATGAATAACCAAATATCGGGTTTCTTAGTAAAACCCAACAACCAAATTCGAACAAAGGACTTCTGCGTCGATACAGGAGATGGGCAACATAATTTTGTAAATCGAATTATCCTTCTATTCGCTTGAGCAACTGGATAATAAACTGCGAATACCTATTCAACTCCTGTTGCATATTTTTAATCGTGGGGATAACACATGGGTATAATGTAGTATAGCCTCCTCCAACCACTTCATGATGGATAATGTTAAATTTTTTGTTTATTTGCCATTCTAGCGGCAGCTAAGTCAAAATAGCTACAACATGCAATTTTCTGATTATATCTATATTTTTATAAGCAGATTATTTTAATGTAGTTTACATTGTGTGTTGTTTTATTAAAATTTAAGCATTTAAGCAAGCGCTGCACCGATGTCACTCACTTAGCACTACCCAGGAGGTGCTTACAGCTTGAAGATAAGATATGGACGATAATACCCTCGCAACGCTCTACGATCCTATTAGACCGGGACCTGCAGTTTAAAGGGTATTCAAACATCTACAAATCTACATCTACAAACATCTCATTACAAACATCCATGGCACCGCCGCAACTCGAACCCGAAACCTGTGGTACCAAGCGCCAGAGCGCCAATCACTCGGCCATTCAGACCCCGCATCATTATATTTACATTTATCCATTTGATTCTAAACTCCGCATACTAATACATTTATGAATAGATCAAATTTCTATCACATATTTAAAGAATGCTATTTCCATCAATTTTCTCGTTCTTATTATCATGATAGTTTATATATTAAAATTCTATATGTTTATACTAACGGTATAAAGTGTTTCCAGACTTACTAATTAACATCACGGAAGCTAGGAATTTAAGTCTTATTAACGGCATGCGCTATAATTAGCTGTCTTGGAAAATGAATTGTCTTGGTAGAGGTTGCGCATAAGCTTCTACTATTAAATTACCAAGTCAGTGTTTATTTTTCTTGGTTTCTTTGTTGATTTATCTAAGTAATGTTTTCACAATAAAATGGCCAATGCAGGCCAACCTGAAAACTTCTAAGTAACTCATCAATAAATTAAATATTTTTATTGTTAAGTATTATGGTTATTTAGTTGCTATCGATTGAGACTCAATTTATTCTTAATAATGTAATCAAGTTACTAGCATCCTATTAAAATTAAATTGGGAAGAAAAAATAAATGTATTTGAATTGCTAATTTAATGCAATCATTGTTGCGAATAAGGCGTAATACAACCTAATGAATAATGGAAATTTAAATTTATTCCAAATTAGACTAGAAAATGTTTCATCAAGAACTTTCTTATTGGAATTTTTACATACTATCAATATTTCAGATAAATATAGTAAAATTTTATTTTTGAATTTTTATTTCATTTTTACCTGTTGATTTTGTATTGATATAATCACAGAACGTAGGAATCGGTTTATGGAAATTGCTTAATACTATACTACTAATTGCTTAATTTATTAATTACTTATTTAAGTTGTTATTATATATACATCATAAATTAAAAAAATAAGTATATTTTATAATTTTTAAAAAGGCTGTAATTTTCTATAATAAAATTCATGTATATATACAATCATACTGTAGACTTTTTCAATAATAGACGAAATACTCCTAAATCTACTGATACTCGTCAATATTTCCATAACACTCAAGAAACTATTTATATAAAACTATATAATAACACTAAAACTAAACTTTACAAAAATTCTCATTAGCTTCTTAAAGATTTAAGGACACAAACTGTTTTAATACTACTAATACTTGGGAATCTATTAAAAATGCTATATTCTCCATAATAAATAAACATTGCAAGAATTACATACAAGAACTTATGATACGAAATTTTTTAATTTAAAACCCTAATTTAGGATTTTACTAAAAAAATAATTAGTAAATTTATTAATTTTTTTTAACTTTCAATAAAATGTTTTCGGTAAAATTTCTTTAAAAGACATTTTCAGTGATAACCAGAAACTCTTTCCCATTGTAGATAACGACATAAAAACATTCAAACATAACACGCCAATTGATAGAAAAATTATTAATAAAAATTTAAATAGTAACAGACAAACATTCACTTTCAGAGGGGCTGAAATGTTCATAGGCTGACACATAGATGGCACTACTAGTGTTAAATCCATATAATTTTTCGTTACCCTTAACCTTCAAAATACACGTGTATAAATTTGACAGCTGTTGAACTATTACTATGTGAGTTATAGCTTTTTTAGTGAAGCAACTTTTGTTAGTTTGAAAAAATGGATAAAAAGGAATTTCGTATGTTAATAAAGCATTGCGTTTTCGCGAAAAAAAATACTGTTGAAGCCAAGGCTTGGCTTGATAAACATTATTCGGACTTTGCACCAGGAAAATCAACCGTAGAGAAGTGGTTTGCTAAATTTAAACGAAGCGAAATGAGCACCGAGGACGATGCATGCAGTGGACGCCCCGAAGAGGCTGTTACCGACGAAAACATCCAAAAAGTCCACAAAATAATTTCTGATAACCGTAAAGTGAAGTTGATTGAGATAGCTGAGACCCTAAAGATATCAAAGGAACGTGTTGGACATATCATGAATGAATATTTGGATATGCGAAAGCTCTGTTCAAAGTGGGAGCCGCGCGAGCTAACAATCGACCCAAAACAACAAGGAATTGATGATTCTAAGCAGTGTTTGGAGTTGTTCGATCGTAATAAACCCGAATGTTTGAGTCGATATGTGACAATGGATTAAACATGGCTCCATCATTTCACACCGCAGTCCAATCGACAGTCAGCCGAGTGGGCTGCATGTGATGAATACTAAAAATTCTATAACTCACATACTAATAGTGCAACAGAAAATTTATACACGTGTCTTTTGAAGGTTCGGGGTAACTATAAATCATATATATTTAATACTACTAGCGCCATCTATGTGTCAGCCTACAAACTTTTCACCCACCTGTTAGTTACAAGAATGAAAATGTTTCTTCATTCCTCAACGCAGATTCTGCTCATATTTTTACCGGTGACATCAATATTGTTGATAAATCAGATATCATTCATAAAGGAACTGAACTCGGATCAATTTTTGAACTAAGCATTAGCAATTTTTCCACAAAAAGATTAGAGAGCATTAGTACATTCTGGGATTGAATGGTCGAGTGTTTAGAGCTCTGCTGCTCGATGTCAGATGTTTCGGGTTCGATATTTGTAGTGCTTCGGAATCCACTTTAATCCGTAGATCCACTCTCATATGACTGTACAGCGTTAGGCGTAGAGCTATCCCGTAAAAAAGCAAAAGCATCTCATGTTACGTATTCAGCGACACAGAGCCAAGTCAGAATTCTACCTACGAGTGCTCCATCGCAACAGAAGCTAGCCCCTTTCCCTTCAAATATAAGTCCGTACGGGCTCATGGACTTGGTCTAATGTCCACCAAGTGGGATACAAAAAAAAAGGTACATTAATATATTCTGTATAAAAGCATCAGCTTCAATCTGTTCTACATTACCACAGGCTACATCTTCTATAGTTACACTCTATAGTTACAAATAGAGTTACAAAATCTGTTCTATAGTTACAAATCTCTGAGACAAATTTATTAACACGCCCATTGATAAAGCCTCTAATAAATAGATTACCCCCCAAATTGTTAGACGAAGAACTTAATAATTATTCCTCATACATATTTATAAAAACAACTCTTAATGTGTTCAATAAATAAGCATTACTTTCAATAAACTCTTCAAAGTCACACACCACCAAACCTAATGTAACAATGCAATCTTTAAAGATTCCCAGGATACCTTAAATTAAATTAACTACTATTATCAACACACAAATTGTTGTTAGATTGTTATTAATAATTATCAGATGAAGAATTTAATAATAATTCTACATACATATTTATAAAAACAACTCTTATTGTGTTCAGTAAAAAAATATTTCTTTCAATAAACTCTTCGAAATCAGTAACTACCACACTAAATATCCTAATGCAACAATGCCTTAAACTCTCTTAACCACAATTATCAAAGTATAGATTGTTCTTAGATTGTTATTAATAATTGTTAGAAGAAGAACTTGATAATTATTCTACATACATATCCATAAAAACAACTCTTAAAGTGTTCAGTAAAAAAAAACGTTATTTCAATAAATTCTCCAAAATCAGTAATGACCACACTAAATTTCGTAATGTAACAATGCAATCCTTAAAAATTTCCAAGATATCTTAAACTCCCTTGACTACGATTATAAAAATATTACCATCGAATTAAAAAAATTCTATAAATTCTGCATTTTAAAGGAAAAACACATTTACAATGCATAAAATTTTTACATTCAAACGCAAAGAAATACTCGGGGAACTAAATATTGCTCAAAATTTAGTAAACTTTACCTACACTACTTCAAATAAAATAAAAGAATCGGCTAGTTCATGTATTTTACAGTTAACAATTATTCCTCATACATATTTATAAAAACAACTCTTAATATGTTCAATAAATAAACATTACTTTCAATAAATTCTTCACCAAACCTAATGTAACAATGCAATCTTTAAAGATTCCCAGGATACCTTAAATTAAATTAACTACTATTATCAACACATAAATTGTTGTTAGATTGTTATTAATATTAGGTTCAGTTAGTATTAGGGATCAGTATTAGTTCATCCATACATAAATGGATGAACTAATACTGATCCCTAATACTAACTGAATCACGGATGTGGATCAACTAATTGTATACAAACATCCAAATTAAAAAAAAATCACAGCACTTATTCAATAAAAATGAATTTTAAAAAACTAATACCAATAACTTTCAAGCTGGATTTTTTTTATCAGTACTTCCCTATTAATAAATTTACACTCTGTAATTCCAGTAGAAGTATCAAAATATATCGCCTCATATATTCTCTCAATTAACGCCATCTGTGTTAAGACTACTTTTAAACAAAGAAAAGAGCTTAAGAAGCCCTTTCCTCAAAGTAGAAAGAACTTAAGAAGCCTGAAAAAGAAAAGAGCTAACCCTTTTAAAGGATTACACCCTAAAAGAATTTCTACGTAATGCCTTTTTTATCTATAATTAACCAACTCATTATTATTAGGAATTTTCCCATTGTTTAAAAGTTTCATAATTTCTCTATATTTTAATCTTTTTTCACACTTCTAAGAAATTGTAAAACATTTCATTTATTTCTACACCACCACTTTCCCACGCAGCTAATTAACTGATACTAGATATCTCTACCATAAGCATTAAATCGCATTTATCAAATATCGGTCGTCTGTTACCCAATCATTCGCTTAATGGCCGTATTATAAACAGTCACCATGTTTTATCGTGTCTTTACTTTTATAAAGAAAAGATACGTGAATTAAGCTGCATGATTAAGCACAAGCTACATACCTTAATTGTTATTTCTTTGTCCAGGATCTTATCAACTGTAAGCGAAAGATTATCATGCTTCTTATGTGTTACCGAAATACATCGCAGGATGTGTTTTTGAGATCATCCAATAAAAAAAATAACATAGCTTATAATATCCCGAGGGCAGGTATTTCTTGATAAAGTAATCTTAATGATATTACATTATTTATTATTATTTATTTATTTATTTTTGATTTTGCTGATTTCTTGGACATCTTGTTTCCCATTTTATTTTTTATATTGCATATATAGGACTTCTTTCACAAGGAATCCATGAAATCCTACATACTCCTTACATTAAATGTTGTAAAATCAAATATTATGGATTTGTTATCTACATATTTATAAACTTTCTGATTAACCCTGATTTCATGTTTTCAGAAGACGAATGGAAAATTCTGGATACTGGAGTGCTGTTGGATGCATTGAAGCAGGACAATCAATCCCAGATGTATCACTTTTCTTCAGCGTTCATCATACCATAATTTTATGATTATGGAAGCAATTCCTAACCAGCCAAACAATTGTTCAAAGACATGTGGCCAAGAATTACAACCCAAGCAGAAGATCGATATATTGATGTTGTAGTCAGGCGGAATCGCAAAGCGATCTCGACACGTGAGACATATGATTGCAGCATTCATTGGTTATAATATCTGCCACTACTGTGCGCCGAAGTCTACACATGAATGGATTGTACTCCCTGTAACCCGATTCTGTGTTCTTCTATCCGTACAATCCAGAAGTGTTCAATTAAAGTGTCAGTTTGACTGTGTCTTATTGGAACAATGTTACGTTCGAGGACGAGTCACAATTTGGCCTGCACGCAGATGACAAGAGTGTACGTGCCTGAAGAGAAAAAGGCACATGCAATGGACCTTAGGACATCACCGACCATCGCGCATTTTGAGGTGGAAGTGTCATTGAGTCGTCATGGATTTTGTTGGAATATCTCACATCTTTAGAGGGATTTCTGTGATTGCTATACGTTATTGGGGTGAAGTTTCAGACTCCATTGCGTTATTGTACGCTGCAGTAGTTAGTCCTGTTTTCGTTTTAATACATGATAACACGTGTACCCATAGAGCTGTGTTCGTCGACGCCTACCTGGAGGGTGAAAAGTTTGCGCGTATGGAGTTTCAGGAGTGCTCACTGCTTCTTAAATCCATTGAAATTTTTAGGATGACCTCCACCAGGCAGTGTATAAATGTTTTTTACACGCATCCCCTCATACAGAGTTTCAAAATGCTCTACAGGTTTCTTTCTCTAATGCCGACTCTATTTCACACTACAGTGGTTGATCACCTCATGGAATAAATGGTCATACTCGGTAAAGTTTGCATGTAAGTGAAGGATACTCACATATCCTATTAATGTCTATTTAGTTTGTTTGGTTTGGCCTTAAACATCTTTTTGTTAATGACAAAAATAAGACTTCATCTTATAACTTAAGAAAAATCAATATTATTTTCACCTCTATATGTAATACTTTGGTTTTTTTTGCATGCATAAATACATTGTAATTTTTCTGCCACATTTCATGTCAATCAAAACAGTACTGCATTTAAGCCGCAGTTGTTCATATTTGGCATTGAGTGCATATAATATTTTAAAATCTCCTAGCAAACATTGTCAAGCAATAATTATTTTGTGTATTTACTAACGTACATTGACATAACATGCTAGGAACATCTGAAATATCAGAAAACATTTAATAGGTGTGTTTTAATTTGTTCACACACTTTACAATTTCTAACAACTATTCAAACCCAGACAGCATTTTGAAATTCCCTTTTCTGAATACATCTAAATTTTTATCTTCCCTTTCGTAACTCTAGATGGATCCAAGCCTCAAAATTTAAATTAATAATTCGTGGGGTTTCATTAAACGCATGCTTAATAAAAAGTTAAAGAAAAGTAACTTTTAATTAAAATACTTTGTCAAATAATCACTTGGCCAGGCTGATGAATTTGAATAACTTAATCCTTTCTCATGTGACACGGGAAAATTAAACACATGCTTCATTTTTAAAGAACATAATACATCTTTTTATACTTTTCAATTCTCGTTGAAGTATGAAAAGTCTTACAAGAATTAAAATTTTATTTTTGAATAAGAAAAGAATCTTTCAGGGAAAATTAATTCCATCCCGATATGTACCGATGGTGTTGGACATGGATCAAATGCACATTTTTGAATCGAACCTCATTTATAAGGGAATGAAATTATCTAGGGGGAGGGGGGAATCCGTTATCGATTGTATCACGGGGAGGAAATGATTCTGCATGAAAGGCGATGATGTTATTAAATATTCAGGTATTGCAGAAATGTAAATTCAATATATTTCGGCACGGAGCTGCATAATTTGCTTTTTATTTCAATTTATCAAACTAATCGTGTTTCGTTTTGTTGAGGGAAAAGTCCGAGAATTCATTTCCTTTGCGCTCCTTTCAATAAACCTTCCTGTCACCGTTTGGGGAAATTTTATTTACATTTTAATGTTATTTTTTTATGCTTGCGCTACTCTTTTTACACAGTGTTTCAATATTCAAAATCAACTATGCTTCTCATATAAAGAAATGCTATGTTAAGTGCCGTTAGTGTAATGGTATCATGCAAGATTCCCATTCTGGCGACCCGTGTTCGATTCCCGGGCGAAGCATTTCTTTTGGAGCATGATGGCCGAGTGGCTGTCGCTCTGACTCTCGGTACCACAGGTATCAGGTTCGAATCTCGGCGGTGCCCATGGAGGCTTGTAGCGCTTCGGAATCCACTTTAAGCCGTAGGTCCGGTCTCCTATAACTGACTGTAAGAGCGTCACGGAGCCAAAGTCAGACTTCTACCTACGGGTGCTCCATCACAACAGAAGCTTGTTGCTTCCCCTTCAATTATGAGTACGTGTGGGTGGGAGCCAAGTGGGATAAGAAACAACAAACAATCAAACAACAGAAAGACATGCGAAATTTCTATGCAACACAAAAAATATGTTTCGCTAAATTATGCCAGAATTAATCCCCTCAACAGAGACAAAAATTTATTTTTAAGAACTTTTCATTGTAACTGCTCCCACATTTGCATGTTTATAAGAGTAAAATATGAAAACTTCCACCAAAGATCAATCTTCCAGGAGAGCTGCAAGAGTCAAAATATGTATACTTCAACTTAAATGTAAAGGAATTTGTGTTGTTGTTGTTACTATCCCCCTTGGTGTAGGAAAGCCTACACCAGGTCCAGAAGACCCCTTCGCAAGCGACAGGATCATGGCTCAGGATAATATGCAGCTTCACTTTAGGGTGGAATCACTAGGGATGATGAATGACCAAACCTCAAGACAACGCTCTACGCTCCTATTAGATCAGAACCTATGGTGGTTTAAGAGAATTCTGAACCACTACAAAAATCCATGGCATCATCAGGGCTCGCACCCGAAACGTGTGGCTTCGAGAGCCAGTGCATTAGACACTCTGCCACTCAGATCTGCAGGTTTTCACTCTCTATAGGTTGGCTATTATTTGACTCTATAATGGTTGATCACCTCACGGAAATCGTGGTTACACATCGTGGTACAGTCTGTAAACTTTGTATGTTAATGAAGGATGCTCACATATCCTATTAATGTTGTTTTAGCTTGTTTGTTTTGGCTTTAATTATCTTTTTGTGAATGTCATCTATATAACTCCCTCTTTTAACTTATGAAAATTCAATATTATTTTCACCTTTTAATAAAATTCTTTGTTTCGTTGCATGCATAAAAGATATATTTGCTACTTTCCTGCTGCATTTCATGTCAATCAAAACCATACATCATTCATAAATTTACAGACTTTTCCTCATTTAACGCCAGTTTTCATACTTTTTGGTGTTGAGTGCACAAAACTTTTTAAATTCTACTAGCAAATATTTTCAAGCGATAACTACATGCATATTTATTAATGTTCAAGACTATCTGAAATATCAGAAAACATTTAATAGATACGTTTTAATTTCTAACAACAGTGTAGATGCTTATAACATTTCGAAATTCACTTTCCTGAATACATTTAACTTTTTATCTTCAATTTCACAACAGTAGAAGGATCCAAGACTCAGAATTTAAATTAATAACTCTTGGGGTTTTATTAAAAGTGTGCTTAATAAAAAAATCAAAAAATCACTTTTAATTAAAATACTTTGTCAAATAATCATGTGGCCAGGCTGACGAATTTAAATGACTTAATCCTTTGTCATGTGACACGGGAAAATTAAACACATGCTTAATTTTCAAAGAACATAATACGTCTTCTTATACTTTTCAATCAATTCTTTTGCATTCCCGTTGAATGATGAAAAGTCTCACAAGAATTAAAATTTATTTTCGAATAAGAAAAGAATCCTCCAGGGAAAATTAATTCCATCCCGCTTTGGTGGTGTTGGACATGGATCGAATGCACATTTTTGAATCGAACCTCATTAATAAAGGAATGAAATTATCTAGGGGGGAAGATCCGTTATCGATTGTATTACGGGGAGGAAATGATTATGAATAAAAGGCGATGATGTTATTAAATATTCGAGTATTGTAGGAATGTAAATTCAATATCTTTCAGCACGGAGGTGCATAATTTGCTTTTCAGTCAATTTATCAAACTAATCGTGTTTCGGTTTGTTGAGAGGAAAGTCCCAGAATTCATTTCCTTTGCGCACCTTTGAATAAAACTTCCTGTCAACGCTTGGGGAAATTTTATTTATATTTCTAGGTTACTTTTTCTTATGCCTGCGCTACTCTTTTGATACAGTGTTTTAATATTCCAACGAAATCAACTCTTCTCATATAAACTCTGCCTCCCGTATAAAGAAATGCCATATGTAATAATTTTACAAGATTTTATTTTTTTTTTATTATATATAGGTTTTAAAATTCATGTGAGACATTCATTTTTATGTAAGAAGAAAAAAGTGTTTCGTTTGATTATTCTGAGAACAATCCACACATCATAGCAAAAGTAATGTCTTCTAGAGAAGTTTTAATTGTAACTTTCTATCCATTTGCGTGTAAATTGCTATATGTTATAAATATATAAGTAATATAACTACTACACTACTTTAACTACTATATGGAGATGAACAACTACACTACTTTAACTACTATATGGAGATGAACAACTACACTACTTTCACTACTTTATGTATTTAAACTACCACACTGCTTTAACTTATATATGTAGGTAAACTACTACACTGCTTTATCTACGACATGTCGGTAAACTACTACACTGCTTTAACTACTATATAGTAAACTACTATATCTACTTCTGTAGGACAATCATTAATGTCGAGTTTTAAAACCGCAACTAAAGCGCAAACATCCATGACAGCTGCACGTGTCAAAATATGTGTATTTGAACTTAAAACGGAAAGTAATTTTTTTGTAGAATCAAAAATGAGTTTTTAGTACAGAATGCTCCTATACCTTCTCTTGAATTTTCAATATAATTAGTTTTTAAAAGCAACAAGATAGAGTAAAAACAAACAAATTTAAACACATAATTGATCAAGAATAAATAACAGAACTCATGACAGAGAAATACTCGTCGATTTTTCTTTGAAATTTTGTATGTGACGTTTTGTTTTGTTGTATACATAAATATATTTGTAATTTTCCAAGAAGATTTCAAGTCAATCGGAGCAGTACTTGTCAATTTCGCCGCATTTTACCAGAAATCGTCAATTTTTGTCATTGAGTGCATACAATATTTTAAAATCAAATAACAAATATTTTCAAGCAATAATTACAAGTATATTTACTAACATACATAGACACAAACTGCAAAGACTATCTGAAATATCAAGGAACATGTAATAATTGATATATTTTAATTTGTACACTAACTTTCTAACAACTATTTAAATGCACATAACATTTCGAAATTCACATTCTTGAATATATTGCAATTTTTATATTCCCTTTCATAACTGTAGATGAATTCAGAGACTCAAAATTTAAATTAATAACTCTTGGGGTTTCATTAATCGTGTGCTTAAGAAAAAGTTCAAAAAAGATTACTTTTAATTAAAACACTTTGTCAAATAATCACTATGGCCAGGCTGACGAATTTAAATGACTTAATCCTTTCTCATGAGACACGCTAAAATTAAACACATGCTTCATTTTTAAAGAACATAATACATCTTCTCATACTTTTCAATCAATTTTTTTGCATTCCCGTTGAATGATGAAAAGTCTCACAAGAATTAAAATTTATTTTCGAATAAGAAACGAATCTTCCAGGGAAAATTAATTCCATCCCTCTTTGGTGGTGTTGGACATGGATCAAATGCACATTTTTGAATCGAACCTCATTTATAAGGGAATGAAATTATCTAGGGGGGAACGCGTTATTGATTGTATTACAGGGAGGAGGAAAGGAAATGATTCTGAATAAAAGGCGATGATGTTATTAAATATTCAAGCATTGTAGAAATGCAAATTCAATATCTTTCAGCACAGGAGCTGCATAATTCGCTTTTCAGTCCAATTTATCAAACTAATCGCGTTTGGTTTTGTTGAGGGAAAAGTCCCAGAATTCATTTCTTTTGAGCTCCTTTCAATAATGTTTCCTGGCATCGCTTGGGGAAATTTTATTTACATTTTAATGTTATTTTTTTTTATGCATGCGCTACTCTTCTAATACAGTGTTTTAATATTCCAACGAAATCAACTCATATAAAGATATATAATGTCATATATAATAAGTTTACAAGATTTTATATGTCATATGTTTACAAGATTTAATTTATTATTATATATAGGCTTTAAAATTTTTAAAAAACTTCTAAGTCATGTGGAATTTTATGTAACAAAAAAAAGTATTTTGCTTAATTATTCGGGGAACAATACATTCAGCAGAGATAAAAATAATGTCTTCCTAAGATAATATCTTCTAAAAATAATGTCATCTTTTAATTTTATTTATATTTACCCGTAGTACGAAAGTAAGCTTGGAAAACTCCCACCAAAGCGCAACTTTCTGCGATAGCTGCATGAGTCAAAATATGTGTAATTCACCTTAAACGTAAAGTAATCTGTGTTGTTGTTGTTACGAAACCTCCTCATGCAGGAAATATTACACCAGGTCCAGAAAACACCCGTTGCAAGCGACTGGTACATGGCGAAGGTAACAGGCAGCTTCACTTTAACGATTAACCACGAGGGCTGAAGACTAACCAAACCACAAGACAACGTTCTACGATTCTGTTAGAACAGGACCTACGGTTTAAAAAGTATTCTGAACCACTACAAACATCCATGGCACCGCCGGGACTCGCACACTAAACGTGTGGCACCGAGTGCCAGAGCATTAAACACTCGGTCATTCAGCTCTACAGGTTTCAACTCTGTAAGGATTGGTAATTACTGGACTCTACAGTGGTTGATCACCTCATGTGAAAACGTAGTCATACTCTGTAAACTTTGTATGAATATGAAGGATGCTCACATACAGTATTTATGTTGACTTCGCTTGTTTGTTTTGGCTTTAAGAATATTTTTGTTATTGACACAGATATGAACTCACTTATGAAATTTCAATATTATTTTGACTTTTGTATGCAATTCTTTATTTTATTGCAGGCATAAATATATTTCCTACGTCACTGCCACATTTCATGTCAATCAAAGTAGTAGTTGTCGTTTTTTCCGCATTTAGTCCCAGAGTTCATAATTTTGGCATTGAGTGCATATAATATTTTAAACACCAATATCAAATATTGTCAAGCAAAAAATGCACCTATATTTACTAACGTAATTAAATAACGTCTTAAAGACTATCTGAAAAATCAGAAAACATTTAATAGATATGTTTTAATTTATTCACTTATTTTACAACTTCTAACAATTATGTAAAAGCACATAACATTTCGAAATTCACTTTCCTGAACATATTAGGGTTTTTACCTTCCCTTTCATAACTGCAGATGGATCCAAGACTCAAAATTTAAATTAATAACTCTTGGGGTTTCATTAAACGTTACACTTAAGAAAAAGTACAAAAAAGTCACTTTTAATTAAAATATTTTGTCAAATACTCACATGGTTAAGCTGACGAATTTAAATAACTTAATCCTTTCTCATGTGACACGGGAAAATTAAACACGTGCTTCATTTTTAAAGAACATAATACATCTTCTTATACTTTTCAATCAATACCTTTGCATTCGCGCTGAATTGTTGGAAAGTCTTACAAGAATTTAAATTTTAATTTTGAATAACAAAAGAATCTTCCAGGGAAAATTAATTCCATCCCGCTTCGTAACCGGTGGTGTTGGACATGGATCAAATGCACATTTTGAATCAAACCTCATTTATAAGGGAATGAAATTATCTCGGGGTGGGGGGGGGGAATCCTCTATTGATTGTATTACAGGGAGGTATAAGGAAATGATTTTGAATAAAAGGCGATGGTGTTATTAAAAATTCGAGTATTGTAGGAATGTAAATTCAATATCATTCGGCACGGAGCTGCATCATTCGCTTTTCAGTTCAATTTATCAAACTAATCGTGTTTCGGTTTTGTTGAGGGAAAAGTTCCAGAATTCATTTCCTTTGCGCTCCTTTCAATAAAGTTTCCTGTCATCGCTTGGGGAAATTTTATTTACATTTTAATGTTGTTATTTTTTTATGCACGCGCTACTGTTTTGGCACAGTGTTTTAATATTGTAACAAAATTAACTCATGTAAAGAAATGCCATATATAATAAGTTTATAAGATTTTGTATGTCATATGTTTAAAAGATTTTATATATGTCATATGTTTAAAAGATTTTATATGTCATATGTTTAAAAGATTTTATACGTCATAAATTTGCAAGATTTTATTTTGTATTATATATCAGTTTCAAAATTAAAAAAAAAAAATTCTAAGACTTGTACCTTTGAATGCAACAAGAAAAATGTGTTTCGCTTAATTATTAAGGGAACAATCCGTTCAAAAGGATTAAAAAGGATGACTTCTTAAGAACCTAAGTGTATCTGCCTCCACATTTGCGTGTAGTATTAGTGCAAAATTGGAAACTCCAACCAAGTGCAATAATCCAGGAATCAAAATATATATATTTCACCTTAAACGGAAAGGAATTTGTATTGTTGTTACTAATCCTCCTGGTGCAGGAAAGCCTACACCAGGTCCAGAAAACCCAGTCGCAGGCGACAGGTCCGTGTCTAAATGTAATATGCAGCTTCCCTTTAGCATGGAACCACGAGGACTAAAGACTAGCCAAACCTCGTGACTATGCTCTACAATCCTATTAGACCAGGACCTACGGTTTAAAGTGGATTCTGAACTGCTACAAGCAAATTTGCCATCTCTGGGACTCGAACCCTAAACCTGTGGCACCGAGTGCCAGAGAATTAGACACTCGACCATTCAGTTCTAAATGTTGGGAAATACTTGATTCTACAGTGGTTGATCACCTCACGGAAAACATTGTCACACCATGTAAACTTTGTATGCAAATGAAGGATGCTCCATACCCTATTAATGTTTATTATTTTTATCTTTGTAACTAAATTTTTGTTTTATTGTAAGCTTAAATATATATTTGCTACTTTCCTGTTGTATTTCATGTCAATCAAAAACATACTTGTCGTTTTTTTAGCATTTAACCCCAGACCTCTTAACTTTTGAGATTGAGTGCATATAGTATTTTAACTTCAATAGCAAATAATATAACAATAATTACAGATTTATTTATTAACGTGCATTGACATAACGTGTTAATAATATCTGAAATATCAGAAAACATTTAACAGATATGTTGTAATTTGTTAACTTACTTTACAATTTCTAACAACTGCGTAAATGTACATAACATTCCGAAATTCACTTTCCTGAATATATTTTTATCTTCACATCCGTAACTGTAGATGGATGCAAGACTCAAAATTTAAATTAATAACTCTTGGGGTTTCATTAAACGCGTGCTTAACAAAAAAGCTCAAAAAGGTCACTTTTAATTTAAATACTTTGTCAAATACTCACATGGCCAGGCTGACGAATTTAAATGACTTAATCCTTTCTCAAGTGACACGGGAAAATTAAACACGTGCTTCATTTTTAAAGAACATAATACATCTTCTTATACTTTTCAATCAATGCTTTTTCATTCGCGTTGAATTATGAAAAGTCTTACAAGAATTAAAATTTTAATTTTGAATAAGAAAGGAATCTTCAAGGGAAAATTAATTCCATTACTCTTTGGTGGTGTTGGACATGGATCAAATGAGCATTTTTGAATCGTACCTCATTTATAAGGGAATGAAATTATCTAGGGGGAACCGTTATTGATTGTATTACAGAGAAGGAGGAAAGGAAATGATTCTGAATAAAAGGCGATGATGTTATTAAATATTCGAGTATTGCAGAAATGTAAATTCAATATATTTCGGCACGGAGCTGCATAATTTGCTTTTCAGTCCAATTTATTAAACTAATCGTGTTTCATTTT
This sequence comes from Caerostris darwini, assembly GCA_021605075.1. Classification (NCBI taxonomy): domain Eukaryota; kingdom Metazoa; phylum Arthropoda; class Arachnida; order Araneae; family Araneidae; genus Caerostris; species Caerostris darwini. Next base: position 578,898 of record BPLQ01003121.1, read on the forward strand.
GTTGAGGGAAAAGTCCAAGAATTTATTTCCTTTGCGCTTCGTTCAATGAAGTTTCCTTTCATCGCTTGGGGAAATTTTATTTACATTTTAATGTTACTTTTTTATGCATGCGCTACTCTTTTGACACAGTGTTTTAATATTCAAACGAAATCAACTCTGTTTCTCGTATATTGAAATGCCATATGTAATAATTTTACAAGATTTTATTTTTTTATTATATATCAGTTTTAAAATTAAAAAAACATTCTGAGACATATGCATTTTTATGTAACAAGAAAAAAAGTGGTAGCCTTCTTAATAACTTTTAAGTGTAACTCCCTCCTCATTTGAGTGTAAACTTCTATAGAGTAGAAATATATAAGTTATATATATATTTGAGTATATGTATAGGTAAACTGCTTTGGTTATTATATGTGGGTAAATTACTGCACTGCTTTAACTACTATATGTGGGAAAATTACTACACTGCTTCTACTATATGTGGGTAAACTAAATTGCCTTATCTAATATAATGTATTTAAACTACTACACTGTTTTTACTACTATATGTGGGTAAACTACTACACGGCTTTAACTACTATGAGTGTAAACTACTACACTGTTTTAACTACTATATATAAGTAAATTACTACACTGCTTAAACTACTATATGTAGGTAAACTACAATATATACTTATGCAGGATATTCTTTAAGTGAATTTGGAAAACTTCCACCGAAGCGCAGCCTTCCATTATAGCTGTACTATTTAAGGTACATGTATTTGAACTGAAACGGAAAGGAATTTTGTGTAGTGTTAGCAATGAGTTTTTAATACAGAATGTTTCGATCCATTCTTTTGCATTTTCACAAAAAAAAAAAAGTTTTTAAAAGCAACAAGATAAAAGTAAAAAAAGAATATTTAAACACATAGTTGGCCAAAAATAAATAAAAGAACTCAAGACGGAGCATTTCTTGTCGATTTTTATTTTAACCTTTGTATGTGACGCTTTATTTTGTTGCAGACAGAAATATATTTGTAATTTCCTACCTCATTTCATGTCAATCAAAACAGTACTTGTCGATTTTTCCGCATTTAACAATAGAGTTCTTAGTTTTTGGCATTGAGTACATATAACATTGTAAATTACAATAGTAAATATTTTCTAACAAAAATTACATGTATATTTACTAACTTACATTGTCATAACGTGCAAAGACTATCTGAAATATGAGAAAACATTTAACAGATATGTTTTAATTTGTTCACTTACTTCACAATTTCTAAAAACTACTTTAATGCACGTAACATTTGAAATTCACTTTCTGAATAAACTTAATTTTTTTATCATTCTTTTCATAACTGTAGATGGATACCAGACTCAAAATTTAAATTAATAACTCTCGGGGTTTCATTAAACGCGTGCTTAAGAAAAAGTTCAAAAAAAGTCACTTTTAATTAAAATACTTTGTCAAATAATCACATGGCCAGGCTGACGAATTTAAATGACTTAATCCTTTGTCATGTGACACGGGAAAACTAAACACATGCTTCAATTTCAAAGAACATAATACGTCTTCTTATACTTTTCAACCAATTCTTTTGCATTCCCGTTCAATGATGAAAAGTCTCACAAGAATTAAACATTTTATTTTTGAGTAAGAAAGGAATCTTCCAGGGAAAATTAATTCCATCCCGCTTTGGTAGTGTTGGACATGGATCAAATGCACATTTTTCAATCGAACCTCATTTATAAGGGGATGAAATTATCTAGGGGGTGGAGAATCCGTTATTGATTGTTTTACAGGGAGGAGGAAGGTAAGGAAATGATTCTGAATAAAAGGTGATGATGTTATTAAATATTCAAGTATTGCAGAAATGTAAATTCAATATCTTTCAGCACGGAGCTTCATAATTTGCTTTTCAGTCCAATTTATCAAACTAATCGTGTTTTGTTTTGTTGAGGGAAAAGTTCCATAATTCATTTCCTTTGCGAACCTTTCAATAATATTTCCTGTCATCGCTTGGGGTAATTTTATTTACATTTTTATGTTATTTTTTTATGCATGCTCTACTGTTTCAATACAATGTTTTAATATTCCAATGAAATCAACTCTGTTTCTCGTATAAAGAAATACCTTATGTAATAATTTTACAATATTTTATTTTGTATTATATATCAGCTTTAAAATTTAAAAAAAAAAATTCTAAGATATATGAATTTTTATGTAACAAGAAAAAAGTGTTTCGTTTGATTATTCTGAGAAATATTCGCTCATCAAACAGAAAAGTAATGTTTTCTTAAGGAGTCTTAATTGTAACTGCAATAGGGTATAAATACATATGTGATAAAAATATATATGTAAACTACTACATGTAGGTAAACTGCTACACTGCTTTAACTACTACATGTAGGTAAACTACTACACTTCTTTTAACTACTATATATATGGAAACTACAAAAATGCTTTAACTACCATATATAGGTGAACTACTATATACACTGAAGTGACAAAAGTCATGGGATAGCAATATGCAAATTTACAGAGGGCAGTAGCATCGCGTAGAACAGGTATAAATGCGCAGAGCTTTCATTTCTGTTCAAGTTATTCGTGTGAAGAGGTTTTGACGTGATGATGACCGCACGACGGGAATTAACAGACTTTGAACGTGGAATGTTAGTTGGAGCTAGACGCATGGGTCATGCCATTTCGGAAATCGTTAGGGAATTCAACATTCCCAGATCCACTGTGTCAAGAGTGTGCCGAGAGTATGAAATTTCAGGCATAACATCCCACCATGGACAGCGCAGTGGTCGACCGCCTGCACTTAAAGACCGAGACCGGTGACGTCTGCAAAGAGTCGTAAATTCTAACAGACAAGCAACTCTGCGTCAAATAACCGCAGAAATCAATGTGGGACGTACAAGGGACTTCTCTGTTAGAACTGTGCGGAGAAATGTGGCTTTCTTCGGCTGTTCCAGCAGAAGACCGACTATTTTGCCTTTACTGACAGAACGACATCGCTTGCATCGACTCTCGTGGGCACGTGAGCATATCGGTTGGTCCCTAGATGAATGGAAAACCGTGGCCTGGTCCGATGAGTCCCGATTTCAGTTGGTAAGAGCTGACGGTAGGGTTCGATTGTGGCGCAGACCCCACGAAGCCATGGACCCAAACTGTCAGCAAGCCACTGTTCAAGCTGGTGGTGGCTCCGTAATTGTGTGGGCTGTTTTTTCATGGCATGGACTTGGTCCTCTGGTGCGACTGGACCGAACATTGACTGGAAATGCTTATGTTCAGCTATTTGGAGATCACTTGCAGCCATTCATGGACTTCATGTACCCAAACAACGATGGGATTTTTATGGATGACAATGCGCCATGTCACCGGGCCACAACTGTTTGCGATTGGTTTGAAGAACATTCTGGACAATTCCAACGAATGATCTGGCCACCTAGATCGCCCGACATGAATACCATCGAGCATTTATGGGACATCATCGAGAGGTCTGTTCGTGCCCAAAATCCTGCACCATCAACGCTTTCACAATTATGGACGTCTATCGAGACAGCATGGCTCAATATTCCTGCAGAAGACTTCCAACGACTTGTTGAGTCCATGCCACGTCGAGTTGCTGCACTTCGCCGGGCGAAAGGAGGGCCGACAGGATATTAAGAGGTATCCCATGACTTTTGTCACTTCAGTGTATACTTCTGCAGGATATTCTTCAGGGTGAACTTGAAAAACTTCCACCCAAGCTCAGTCTTCCACGATAGCTGCATGAGCAAAAAAAAAGTCTATTTGAACATAAACGGAAAGGAATTTTGTGTAGCATCAGCAATGAGTTTTTAATGCTGAATGCTTTGATTCATTCACTTGAATTTTCAAAAAACATTAGTTTTAGTAAAAACAATACAATTTATTTTACATAATTCGACAAAAATAAATAAAAGAACTCATAACAGATTAGTACTTCTGGATTTTTTTAACCTTTGTATGTGATTCTTTGTTTTGTTATATGCATAAATATATTTGTAAGTTTCCTGCAGGATTTCATATCAATCAAAGCAGTACTTGATGATTTTTCTACATTTTACCTCTAAGTTCTTAATTTTTTGCATTGAGTAAATATAGCATTTTAAAACCCAATAGCAAATTCTTTAAAATAATCATTGCATGTATATTTATTAGCGTACATTGACATAACATGCTAATACCATTTGAAATATTAGAAAACATTTAACAGATATGTTTTAATTTGTCCACTTACTTCACAATTTCTAAAAACTACTTTAATGCACGTAACATTTGAAATTCACTTTCCTGAATAAACTTAATTTTTTTATCTTCCTATTCAGAACTGTAGATGGGTTGGAGACTCAAAATTTAAATTAATAACTCTCGGGGTTTCATTAAAAGCGTGCATTAGGAAAAAGTTATAAAAAATCACTTTTAATTAAAATGCTTTGTCAAATAATCACTATGGCCAGGCTGACGAATTTAAATGACTTAATCCTTTCTCATGTGACACGGGAAAGTTAAACACATGCTTCATTTTCAAAGAACATAATACGTCTTCTTATACTTTTCAATCGATGCTTTTGCATTCGCGTTGAATTATGGAAAGTCTTATAAGAATTAAAATTGTATTTTTGAATTAAAAAAGAATCTTCCGGGGGAATTAATTCCATCCTGCTTTGTACCGGTGGTGTTGGACATGGATCAAATGCACATTTTTGAATCGAACCTCATTTATAAGGAAATGAAATTATCTAGGGGGAGGGATCCGTTATTGATTGTATTACAGAGAAGGAAAGGAAATGAGTCTGAATAAAAGGTGATGATGTTATTAAATATTCAAGTATTGCAGAAATGTAAATTCAATATCTTTCAGCACGGAGCTGCATAATTTAATTTTCAGTCCAATTTATCAAACTAATCGTGTTTTGTTTCGTTGAGGGAAAAGTCCCAGAATTCATTTCCTTTGCGCTCCTTTCAATAAAGTTTGCTGTCATCGCTTGGAGAAATTTTATTTACATTTTAATGTTTATTTTTTATGCATGTGCTACACTTTTGATATTGAAATACTGTCTTAATATTGAAACGAAATCAACACATATATAGAAATGTCATATATAATAAGTTTATAAGATTTTATATGTCATATGTTTAAAAGATTTAGTTTTTTATTGTATATCTGTTTTAAAATTTAAAAATAAATTTCTCTAAGACTTGTACATTCTTATGCATCAAGAAAAACGTTCTACGCTTAATTATGTGGGAATTAATCCTCTCAACAGAGAAAAAATGTCTTTTTAAGAACTTTTGATTATAACTGCCACCACATTTGCGTGTAGAATGAGGGCAAGCTCGGAAAACTTTCTCCACAAGGTCTGAAGACTGACCAAACCTCAAGACAACGTTCTACGATCCTATTAGATCAGGACCTATTGTTTAAAGTGGATTCCGAACCACTACAAACACCCATGGCACTACCGGGAACGAAACATGTGGCACTATTTCCAGATTGCTTGTCGCCATCAGGCTCCAGATAGGCTATCAGGTAATAAATTATTAAAAGGTGTTCACAAGCCATTATGATATATCATAAAATTCAGTTGATAGAAGACATTTGAATTTATTTACATAAAATAATAACCTTTGACGAAATATAATTAAAAATTTCTTTTCCATAAAATCGATAATAAAGTTTGGCTATGTAAGTTAAGATTTTAGAAAGGTTTTTGTTAACCATTACACAAAAATAAACTATGCATCAAATTAAAAATGGATTAATCTTAAAGAAACGTGATACTAATAAATAAATGTTACTGCCAAATTCTAACTAATTGTTACAGCTTAAATACCCACCACTTATATTAATTCAAACTAATACAATACAAATCTCTCATTCTAATTTATGAAAGATAAATATATTATAAACAGAATGCGAATTTGAATATCATGGTACACAAATAATGTTGTCTTCAATAATAATATATTATTAGTCCCAGTTTTCCTTTCGCAGTAAATATAATTATACACCCACTTATTAAAATAAATTATAAATCATCAGTGACAACATTAGAATTAACTCTTAAGAGTTACTTCATCTTATGAATATTACACTTCGCACTTAATTAATGTAGTAAAGGCATGGTTTAATGAAAACCCATTCATTGTTCTCTGTTCACAGAGAATATTTTAATAGATATATATAAGGGTGTCCCAAACTCATAGGAGAAGTGACCTTATTTTTAATGAATTTTTAAAATTATATTCTTCGAAAACTATTCAGTTTGCAAAAAAGTATACCACTAATTCTAATTCAGCTAAAAGGATCAAGTATAATTGAATCCGGCAGGTGGCGCTGCAATCGATATAATTCTTCTGTATGTGTGTTTGTCAATGATCTTCTCCTAAATGGCTAGACCGATTTTGATGAAATTTATTGTGGGTATTTGACAAATATGGAGAATGTTTTTATGCTATCCCCTTTGTTGTAAGTCACCACCAGATGCTGCTATAGTATATCTTCTATACCGTGCAACCAATGGCTATGAAAATTGGCAATAATATATTTTTATATAAGTAAGTATAAAAATATATCTAAATATCAGATTAATTTTAATGAATATTGCTTGCATTTTGGGACCTATATTAACGTACTTTAATGTTGATAAGTAATACTTCCAATGCATAAAATATTGTATTAAGGGAGGTTTTTAATTTATAGACTTTACTAGAAGAACTCGGCATACTTTGTCCTGCCGAAAGAAAACGCATTGTTAAAAAATTACATAATGCGAATATATTCTCCACGTTACAATATATGTGCATACTTATTTTCATGGATATCGTTTGAACGGTATAGAAGTTGATAGACTGCAGCACCATCTGATGGCGACTTACAAAGAAGGACATAGCATAAAAACATTTTCCATGTTTTGTCAAACACACACAAAACATTTCATCAAAATCAGTCAAGCCATTTAGGAGGAGTTTAGTGACAAACACATGTACAGAAGAACCCGATTGCAGCTTACAATTCACAATTGCACCCCAGATTCGAAATTAAAGCAATTGCCCCTACCGGGTCCTATTGAGAATCTTAACCATCCAGGTACTCAATCAAACACACACAAAATTTCATCAAAATCGGTCTGTTTAAGAGGAGTTCATTGACAAACACACGTACAAGAGAATTATATCGATTACAGCACCACCTAACGGGTCCAATTGGGAATCTAAACCATCCAGGGACCCACTCAAATACACAAAATATTTCATCAAATTCGGTTTAACTGTTTAGGAGGAGTTCAGTGACAAACACATGTGCAGAAGAATTATATATATAAAGTTTACGTACTCATTAAAATTCATTGAGATTCATAATAATCCTTACTTATTATAAATTTAAAAAAAATATTATGTGTTAATATATAATTTAAAAGTTTTGTATTTATCTTTACTGATGGGAACCTGGAACACCCTAGTAGTTTGATATCATAGGAGCTCATTTTCCAACCATGCATAATTTTCATCTCTACGCTGGGGCAGGACAATAAATCAATTAGCTGGAAAGTACCTTTATGCATCTTGACAAAGTATGAACGACGCAAATTCCCAAGATGCTCTATTCCCAACTGTGTTCCCGTTAAATAGGTTGTTTTTTACCAGTGCTATATAATGGACAAAGTTAAATCTCTACATATCTGAATAATTAGTGGCTATTGGCCTAGTGCCTAGTATAAAGAATATAAATATATCTGTATTTAAACTGTGATTTAAAAATATAATGTACATAAATTAAATTCATATGTGTAGTTCTATCTGGGTTCATTATCATTGCACCTAACGTAAAGATTTTATGAGTTTATCATTCCCACACCGGAACAAACATAAAAGATTTCAGGTTCACTTGCCAGATTTTGAACTCAAATTCCAAATCTCAATTTGTTATAGATAATGTATTATATACAGCATTGAAAGGGCGTTCAAACAGCACTAAATTGTTAAAAAGTAAAAAGTATACCATACAGCACTAAAATGGTAAAAAGTATACCATACAGCATTAAAGTGGTAAAAAGTAAAAGGTACAGCAGCAAAATGGTAAAATGTATACCATACAGCACTAAAGTGATAAAAAGTAAAAGGTACAACAGTAAAATGGTAAAAAGTATACGATCAGCACTAAAGTGGTAAAAAGTATACCATACAGCACTAAAGTGGTAAAAAGTAATAAGTACAGTGATAAAAAGTAATAAATACAGTTGGTAAAACGTATACCATACAACACTTAAGTGGTAAAAGTATACCATACAGTACTAAAGTGGTAAAAAGTACAGTACTAAAGAGGTGTCTATTTTGGGGTGTATACAATTTACATCGAAGTAGTGTCCACCGTTTTTGGAAGTATACCGTACAGTACTATAGTGATGTCCATTTTGGGGTATATACAAATTACATCAAAGTGGTATCCACCATTATGAATATATTATACAGCATTATAGTGGTATTCTTTTAAGATAAATACAAAACACATCGAAGTGGTATCAGCCATTATGGAAGTATACCATACAGCATTAAAGTAGTGTCCACTATTATCTTTGTATTTGATACAGAAATAAATACAACATAATCAAACAAAAAATTAAAATAAATTTCTTTTACGAAAAAAAATCATCTCTAAAAAGCTTTCAAATAAAAATTACTTTTTCCTTAATGAGTATTTTTTTTATTCTGTTACGAAAATTATTTTAAATGTTTTCATAAAGTTTTTATTTATTTATATGACCTTAAAACTAATTTAAAATATCCTTGTATATTAAAATATTGTTTTTCTTTAAAATATCCTTGCATTTTAAAACGTTTTTTCTTTAAAATATCCTTGCATATTGAAATATTTTTTCTTTAAAATAACTTTGCATCTTAAAATATCTTTCTTTAAATTATCCTTCTATATTGAAATATTTTTTCTTTAAATTACCATTGTTTATTAAAATATTTCTTTTCTTTAACATTAATATTAAGATTAATATTTTTTTACCCTTGTATATTAAAATATTTTATTCTTTACAATATCCTTGTATATTAAAATATTTTCTAAAAATTTCTATTTTCTATTTTCTATTTTAAATGTTTTCATAAAGCTTTTTTTTATTTATATGACCTTAAAACTAATTTAAAATATCCTTGTATATTAAAATATTGTTTTTCTTTAAAATATCCTTGCATTTTAAAACGTTTTTTCTTTAAAATATCCTTGCATATTGAAATATTTTTTCTTTAAAATAACTTTGCATCTTAAAATATCTTTCTTTAAATTATCCTTCTATATTGAAATATTTTTTCTTTAAGTTACCATTGTTTATTAAAATATTTCTTTTCTTTAACATTAATATTAAGATTAATATTTTTTTACCCTTGTATATTAAAATATTTTATTCTTTACAATATCCTTGTATATTAAAATATTTTCTTTATGATATCCTTGTATATTAAAATATTTTTTTCTTTAAGATATCCTTGTATATTAAAATATTTTTTCAAAATATTTTTATAAATTAAATATTTTTTTTCATTTTGCTATGAAAGAACTAGTTTTAAGGATTACATTTGTTCTGTCGAACAGCGTTTTTAACTTTTCTCTTTTTATCATGTGTAATAATTTATTACAAAATATATACAATGGTACATTTTATTAACATAGTACATTTATAATAGTACATTTTAATTTTGCTGTTAAGTTATTTTTAAGAGATTCACTGAAAATTTAAAAATTTCTACAGATCCATACAATAAAATTGAAATTTTTACTTGACTCATTATTTTTTCCTATGCACTTACTGTTAAAAACTGTAAAATAACTACTGTTTACTAGCAAAAAAGAGTAAACGTTTTAAATTATATTTTCCTTCTAATTCTGCTCATAAAATATAAACACGAAACGACTCTTTGCACTTTCTTTTACGTTTACTCTTTACATCGTTGCGTGAGCCACTTGTTGTAGCTTTCATTAAATATGAAATATGTTGTACTTAACTCCAGTTTAGTTAATTAAGGAAAGCATGTAGAGTTTAAATTGGCATTATGTATAATTAATTGATGCAGATGTTTTGTTTTTAAGTATTTAACTAGTTATTTTTACTGAAATCGTTAAAATAAAGCGAATTTTTGAAAACAAGCTTTTAAGAAAGCGATGTGCTGTGTTAATAACTTAAGGCTAAATTAATTCCTGTTTGATTTGTTTCTTTATTTCAGTATTAAAAAGCCAATTCAGTAAGTTAAAATGTAGATAAGTTATTAATTTTGCTAGAAATAAAAATCTTTCAATTAACGCCATAATAGTCAAAATGCTGGAGTAAAATACTCAATAATTCAGTACAAAATGTCTTATTTAGATTAAATAGATTAAATAACTTCATATTTTTGTTTAATATCGGTGGCCTTCTCTTTTCATTTACACATGCCCTGAACAGCCCACCGATGGGTGATGAAGAGAGGACATGGACTTTTTGAAGCACTTTTGCATTTCTGACCCGCATTTGTGGGAGAATACCCAGAAAACCCCCACAAGACTGCCTAACTATGGATGTGAGATGATTTACACACATCGTCACAATCTGTATCGTGTCTTCTGTTATCTTAAAGCTAGGTACTGATATCAGATTCGTACATGAGTCCTTTTGCAAGCTGTCTGTGCATAACCGTTTGGCCACTAGTTTTACTAACACACTTATGTCCCCTCAATGCACTTTATTTGTATGCAGAAGGACGAGTGTTCGAAACCATCCAAGGAAGGGCTTGTATTCGTTGAAGTCCTCCAAGGAAGTATTCTAAGGTAGAAATGGGAAACAGAATCAGAATCACATTGAAGTGGTGTTCACCATTATGGAGTGCGCGTCATATTGCATTGAAGTGGTCCCCACCATTGTAGTATATATACCCTACCACATCGATGGTGTCCACCATAACGTATGCAATATGTATAAAAATACCCTACATATACGCTAACTCATTGAAGTGGTACCCACCATTTTGGAGTATTTACAAACCATATCGTAGTGGTGTCCACAAGTATGAGATATATACCATACCGCATGCAAATAGTAATCACCATTAGTGTATGCTATACTGCATTGAAATGGGGACCACCATTGTGGGATGTATAGAAACCACATCAATGTGGGGTTCATCATTATGGGGTGCATACAAACCACACCGATGTGGTGTTCATCATTATGGAGCTATACCCTACACCATTTAAGTTGTGTCCACTAGTATGTGATATGTATCATATCGCATCCACCATTCGTTACAAACTGCAAAATCGAATTACAGAGGCCATTGAAACTGTCGATTCTCCTCAGTTTCAGACAGAGAAATAAATAGAAATCAACAGACATTACACGATAAATACCATACATTGAAGAAAATCCTTATAAAACAAATAAATATATGAGCATATGGTTTTTACATTTAATAAAGTAAGTAGGTAAATTTCTTATACAATTTTTACGTCATTTCAATGTGCACAGTACTGATCACATGCAGATAGTGAGTTTTACAGTTTTCTTCATGCTTTATACTACCTTTAGATTTTTTTATAGAGATACTTAAAATACATTGCTTACCATTCATCACTCATGATGCTGAAGAACACATTGATGCCTTCTATTCTTGTTGCTTCAGATGTTTCTTACCAGGATTGATTACAAACCAATACAAGACGCTTGAAAAATATCTGTAATTTAAAAAAAAAATTGTTAAATGAGTTACGATAGTATACAAGCTTGGTTTTTATATCAATAAAGAGTTTTTTTACTTAAAACATTAATGTACACACACCGGGTACATGATGCGTACATTACTGTATACATCATTAGTCACGCATTGGATCTCTGGATTGGAAACACAACAGTCTTGGAATATTTTTATCCATCCTCAATTATCATACTAACGAACTAAAAAGTCGAATTAAGCCATTAAGTTTGCCGCTTATCCAGGACTACAGAAATTTCTTAACAGTGTTAATAAGAAAATAAGAATTTTATATGTTACGTGTGCCTTATTATTTTCGATGGATTTCTAATTTTTTTTCTTTCCCATATCCTCATAAAAAAAAGTTTTACATTCAATATGTTGCATATGATTTGAGGTTATTAACGAATGCATTAATTTTTTTCTTTACAATCCCCCATCCCCCATGTTGTTTTGACTTAAATATTTTGATGAATTAAAAAACATTTGTTTCCTTCCCATTCCTCATTAAAAAGACTGATGATTTGGTTTATTGTGTTTAAAGTTTTTGATAAATTCATACTCATTTTTTCTTCACATACGCCTATTATAAAAATCCATATATCACTGTATGAGACTAATGATATGAGTATTGAAACGATATTAACATGGTCAGCATAATTACCAATTTTTTTATTCAATAGAATAAACCGCAGTTGCATATCTAAATTGATATTTAATGATTTCTTTTTAAAGTGCGAATATATTTTTCTGACACCTCATACACTATAAAGCAAACCCATACGAAATAATAATATTCGCGATATTTATAAAAATAGGATAATATGGTAAGCCGGATGTCTATTATTACGCTATAAATAAACGCCCTGTAAAGCGGACGACGAGTTAATAAGGACTGAATGCAGTACATGCATCTCCTGCAAACTAATGGACCTCCAAATGCCAGAGGGGGTTTAGTTCCCCTCAGTATCCGTGGTCCGTTCCCATAGTTTGGGGCAGATAAGATATTCATCTAATAATGGTGCTCTGCCAAGTGCAAGTTACAAATCCTTTGGGCCGGAATATTCGAGTCACTGGCCTCGAGTTATTATGAGCCTCACTACAACGGTTGGCAATACAGGAAAGCCTCTCGCAGAGCAAACTTAATGAATGGGGAGCCTTTCCTTCATTAAAAGTCTTCCAGGATCATAAATGTGCAATGCACAATTTTTACCTCAGCAATGATGAACTGAAGCATTAAAATTTTAAATGGATAAACATTTATATCGTAATTATAGATAAAAGATCACTGTAAGTGAGGTAAAATTTCTGATTTAATTACGTATACTGCTTTATTATTTATTTATCGATGAATCGTGGTAATTGAGTATTTAAATACCTTTTGATGTCCTTTACCTTAAATTAATTATTACTCCAGCTATAAACATTTAATTAACGTAATTATTACTCCAGCTATAATTATGATCTGCCATTCTTTATTTTATATAGCTACGTAATCATCTAATGAATTTTTAAAGTATCTAAACCAATAATATTTAATTGTAAAATACTACTTTATAGTATACATATAGAAAGTATAAATAAATAAATTAATTAATATACTCATCAGTGGCGCAACAGCCCGTTGGGGAACCAAGGCCGTCTGCCTGCTGGCATATTTAAGAATGATATTTTTTTAATTTTTACGGGGTAGGGTTGTCAGCACTACGCCCATCTTTCTACAGCGATATTAGATCTGACCTACGATTTGAAGTGGATTCGAACCACTACAAAATCCACTGCAACGCCGGAAGTCGAACCCGAAATCTGTGGCACCGAGCGCCAGAGTGCAAGTCACTCGGCCTTCAGACCCAATGAATTAAAGTAGAAAGTATAAATTAATGATATTAATTTATACTATTGATTCAATCTTTTTGATGCAGAAAAATATTTGAAATCGCATAAATAAGTTTTCTATAAAACAGTAAAATATTTGAAATCGCATAAATAAGTTTTCTATAAAACAGTAAAATATTTGAAATCGCGTAAATAAGTTTTCTATAAAACAATACAAATAAGTACTCTTATAAGTTATGTGAGAAATAAACACACACTAAAAAAAAATGAAAATTTAAATTGTAATTTAAGATAAAGGATCATTGAAAGTGAAGTAAAATTTCTTACTTAATTAGGTTGGATTGCTTTATTATTTATTTATCGATGATAAATTGCCTGGAAGATTCATAAAATTGCTTCGTTTGGAATCGTAGTATTTGAATATTTAATAATTTTGATGTTCCTTTATCTTAAGTTAATTATTATCCAAACTATAAACATTTAGATCTCTTATTGGACCTTTAAAAGTTTCATATCTGGCTCCCATACATTTTGTAGTTAATTATGATTTACAATTTTTTTATTTTGTATATCAACGTTATCAATTAATACAACAAATTAATTTTGTATATCACAAAGTAGTTACCAAATTTTTAAAGTGTCAACAGCAATAACGTTTAATTATAAAATATTTCTGTATATCAGGTCCATCAAGTCCGTTTTTTCACGTATGCCAATAAAATAATTTATAATCAAACGCATAACAAAAATCGCGCTATATTGTCTGAAACTAATACTATGCATATTGAAATGATGTTCATAGAGTCAGGAAAATTAACATTGTTTTATTCAATAACAGAAACTGCTGATACATATTTTAATTGTTTCTTTCTTGTTTCATTTTAAAGTACAAAGATATTTTTCGGTCACCATGTTGTAAAGCAAACCATATAAAATAATGCTATTCGCGATTTTTATTTAAAAACATAACATGGTAAACAGGATGGCTTTTATTACTCTATAAATAAACGCCCTGTAAAGCGGATGAGGAGTTAATAAGGACTGAATGCAATACATGCATCTCCTGCAAACTAATGGACCTCCAAATGCCAGAGGGGGTTTAGTTCCTCTCAGTATCCGAGGTCCGTTCCCATGGTTTGGGGCAGATAAGATATTCATCTAATAACTGTGCTCTGCCAAGTGCAAGTTACAAATCCTTTGGGCTGGAATATTCGAGTCACTGGCTTCGAGTTATTATGAGCCTCACTACAATGACTGGCAATACAGGAAAGCCTCTCGCAGAGCAAACTTAATGAATGGGGAGCGTTTCCTTCATTAAAAGTCTTCCAGGACCATAAATGTGCAATGCACGATTTTTACCTCAGCAATGATGAACTGAAGCATTAAAATTTTCAATGGATAAACATTGAAATTGTAATTTGAGATAAAAGATCGTTGCAAGTGAAGTAAAATTTCTGATTTAATGACGTATACTGCTTTATTATTTATTTATCGATTATAAATTGCCCGGAAGATCCATAAAATTGTTTCCTTTGGAACCGTAGTAATTGGGTATTTAAATACCTTTTGATGTTCCTGTACCTTAAGTTAATTATTATCCTAAACTATAAACACCTAGTTCTCTTATTGGATGTTTAAAAGTTTCATATCTGGTTCCTATACATTTTGTGAATAATTATGATTTACTATTCTTCATTTTATATGCATAGCCATCTAATAATACGTAGTCATCTAATGAATGTTTAAAGGGTCTGAACCAATAATATTTAATTAAAAATATGACTTTATAGCACATATGTAGAAAGTATAAATTAATTATAATCATTTGTACTTTCGATTCAATCTTTTTGATGCAGCACAATATTTAATATCGTATAAATAAGTGCAAAAAATAACCATTCAGCGACAAAACACACCGGAACTGGAATTCCCGCAACCAATGCAAAGAGCACCAGAGTGCTGGGTATTCGGCAATAGGCCTTTTCACATATGCCAATAAAATAAAAAGCAAATCGCCCTATAGGGACTGACACTAAAACTAAACATATAGAAATGAGTTTAATATATTCAGAAAAATTAACATTCTTTTCAATAAAAGAAACCACGGGTGCATTTCTTAAGTCAATCAGGTGCTTTCTAGCCAATTGACCATCGGGCCGAAGCATGTAACTTAAATTTTTGATGAATTAATACATATATATATATATAAACTTTACATACACCCCACAAAATTCCAAGACTAGATATTCTACGTTGACTTAACTTGTTTGGCAGATTAATGGACATTTGTTTTCTTCACATTCCTTAAAAAAGCTCAAGGGTTGACTCACTACATTTACTAAAAATAGATAAATAAATTGATAACCCAAAACTTATTTTTCTTCCCATATGCCTATTAAAAAAAACAAATCTCAATGCCTGAGACTAACGATATCCAATTGAAATGATGTTAACAAAGTGACTAAAATTAACATTCTTTTCAATAACAGAAAAAGCAGATACATATGTTAATTATTTTTTTAAAGATTTCTTTTTTAAGTGCAAAGATATGCTTCGGACATCATGCACATGGTAAAGGAAACGCATATAAAATAAAAATATTCCCAATACTTATAAAAATAGGATAACATGGTAAGCAGGATGACTATTACGCTATAAATAAACGCCATGTAAAGCCGATGAGGAGTTAATAAGGACTGAATGCAGTACATGCATCTCCAGCAAACTAATGGACCCCCAAATGCCAGAGGGTGTTTAGTTCCCCTCAGTGTCCGAGGTCCGTTCCCATGGTTTGGGGCAGATAAGATATTCATCTAATAACTGTGCTCTGCCAAGTGCAAGTTACAAATCCTTTGAGGCGGAATATTCGAGTCACTGGCTTCAAGTTATTATGAGCCTCACTACAATCACTGACAACACAGGTTGCCTCTCGCAGAGAAAACTTAAGGAATGGGGAGTGTTTCCTTCATTAAAAGTCTTCCAGGATCATAAATGTGCAAAGTACGATTTTTACCTCAGCATTGAGGAACTGAAGCATTAAAATTTTCAATGGATAAACATTGAATTTGTAATTAGAGATAAAAGATCGTTGTAAGTGAAGTAAAATGTCTGATTTAATTAGATATGTTGCTTTATTATTTATTTATCGGTGAAAAATTTGGGCAATTAAAAGTTTCATATTTAGCTTCCATACATTTTGTGATTAATTCTGACTTACCATTTTTCATTTTATATGTCTACGTAAACATCTGATGAATTTTAAAAGTGTCTAAATGAATAATATTTAATTATGAAATATGACTTTATAGCATAAAATAGAAATTAATGACATTTATTTATACTTTCGATAATATCTTTTTGATGCAGTAAAATATTTAATGTCGTTTAAATAAGAGCAAAAAATAACCATAGAGCGACAAAACAAACCGAAACTCGAACCCGAAACCTGTGCAACCGTGCTCCAGAACGCTAGGCACTCGGCCATCAGGCCCTTTTTTTCACATACGCCAATAAAATAAAAAGCAAATTGCCCTATATTGTCTGACACTTAGACTATGAGAATAAAAATGATGTTAATATAGCCAGGAAAATTAACATTCTTTTCAATAAAAGAAACCGCAATGCATATCTTAATTGTTTTTTAATGATTTCTTTTTATAGTGCAAATATAATTTTCGGACACTTTGTACACTGTAAAGCAAACTCATATAAAATAACACATAAATATTCGCAATATTAATAAAAAAGCATAACTTGTTAAGGTGGATGGCTATTATTACGCTATAAATAAACACCCTGTAAAGCGGATGAGGAGTTCACAAGGACTGAATGCAGTACATGCATCTCCTGCAAACTAATGAACCTCCGAATGCCAGAGGGGCTTTAGTGCCTCTCAGTATCCGAGGCCCGTTCCCATGGTTTGGGGCAGATAAGATATTTATCTAATAACTGTGCTCTGCCAAGTGCAAGTTGCAAATCCTTTGGGTCGGAATATTCAAGTCACTGGCTTCGAGTTATTATGAGTCTCACTACAGTGACTGACAACACAGGAAAGCCTCTCGCAGAGCAAACTTAAGGAATGGGAGTGTTTCCTTCATTAAAAGTCTTCCAGGATCATAAATGTGCAATGCACGATTTTTACCTCAGCATTGATGAACTGAAGCATTAAAATTTTCAATGGATAAACATTGAAATTGCAATTTGAGATAAAAGATCATTGTAAATGAAGTAGAATTACTGATTTAATTATGTATATTGCTTTATTACTTATTAAGTGATGATAAATTGCTTGAAAAATACATAAAATTCCATCCTTTAGAATCGTAGTAATGGAGTATTTAAATATCTTTTGATGTTCTTTTATCTCAAATTAATTATTATTCCAGCTATAAACAATTAGATCTCTTATTGGACTTATAAAATTTTAAAGTAGATATATACCATTCTTTATTTTTTATATATCTACGTAATCAATTAATATAACAAATAAATTTTCTATATCACCTCGTAGTTAACAAATTTTTAAAGTGACTAACCAATAATATTTTATCATAAAATATTAATTTATGTTCATTTATACTTTCGTTTCCTTCTTTTTGATACAGCAAAATATTTGATTTCGTTTTTCATAAAACAATAATCTAATGGGGTAACCGCATACATCTATACCATCCATATACATCTTAATCATATAGGTCTACGAAATACGTCTAATACGTAGATGTTTATATCATATACGTCTTACCCGTATCCACCTAATACGTTATACGTCTATACAATATGCATCTTAACCGTATAAGTCTACAAAATATGTCTATAGCATATATGTCTTAACCGTATATGTCTACGAAATACACCTAATACTTATATATCTAACATGTTAATCGTAAAATACAGATAAAAAATACTGAAAGAAAGCGAAAGGCACTTAGATGAAGATTTAGCGCAAATTAATTAATTTTTTTTTGTGATCTGACACTTGACCTAGTTTTATTTGATTTAGAAATATAGAAATTTCAGTTTTGTCCAGGTGCATTATGGCAAACTACTTTCCTGTCACGGTTTTTTAAGGGAGATATTTGGGCCAAGAGCTTTACACTCTCTTTCAAAGTCTAACGGATGTATTTTCAAGCGTATAGTAGTATCCGGAATATTTGGTACTTGCTTATCGGACTTTAAACTGAGCTTTTTGTTTCAAATAATATTATTTTCATATTTGTTATTTATTTACTAAATAAAATCATTTTTATATTTTATTTATTAACTTAATAAGAAAATTAATTATGTTATCACATTTAAAATGTATAGGAAAAATTCATAAAATATTTATTCATAAGAAATTTAAAAAATATGATGAAAAATATTTAAAAATATTCTAATCAATTCTGAAAACCAATTTTCGTAGAAAATATTTTATCTGTGTCTAAAAACAATTAGGAACTGTTATTTAATCACTATATTATTATTTAATCACACTGTTATTAATTCAATCATTGAAAGCATTACAATATAGAAATATTTATTCAATCACTATATATATTTGCTACAGGCTATTTTCACAATATAGTATTCCTTTCCGATTACATTAATTCAATTTGATATGCGAAAACACATGCAACTCAGATCAGATTTAATTACAAAGGTTAAAACCATAATTACTGATTTTCAAATTGAATTAATATCGGTGTAAAGATAGTTAGTTGCTTTGATGCAAAGTTAAATGCATGTTAAACTAATCTTATTTGCAGAATACATTTCGCATGGTCTCATACTTAATTTATTGTAATTCCTGCTAGTATATGCTTTAAATGTATACTAAACTGATGACATGTACTCAAAGACAATGTATTGATATCATCAGTTGTAAGTTTCCATTTCATTGCGATTTTAGATAGGATGCGTTAGAATTCTAAATGAAAATTAATATTAATGGTCATTAATGTATTATCATCCCGAATTATCATCTATGTATAATTCTAAATTCACAAATCACCATTGACAAAAACGTCATTTACAAAGTTTCATCAATTTAATTTATCCCACTCATGGACTAGTAATGGAAATGGTTAGATAACATAGAAGAGAACACAGGTTTTTGACTATAGCCATTGACTTAAAAAGTAAATCGATTCGATTAAGATTTTGATTGAGGGTTCGATACAGGTCGATAAAGGTTTTTCATCTGACGGCTTGTTAGAATTTTTTTTTTTTTTTTAATTTTCTGAAAGTAATTCCAGAAAGTCCTTTCATAAACTATTCCAATGAAAACGCACTGAAGTGGTATCCACTATACTAAATATATCAAAAACTTAGTGAGGTTCAAGAGCCATGTAATGACAGTACAACAGATTGCGACTGATTCCACAGACATGTAGAATCAGTTACCCAAACCTACTTAACAGAAAAGGACATTTAATTAACAAGTTAGAATTAATTTTTTTAATATTGTTTAAATTGATTATATGAATTTTCTAACGTATAGATTTATTAGGATATTTTCGTATTTGCTTAACGGATTTTAAACTCAAATTTTTGGTTCAAATAATGATATTTCATATTTATTTATTTATTAAATAAAATAATTGTTTATGTTTTATTTATTAACTTAATACAACATTAATTATGCTGTCAAATTTAAAATGCAAAGGAAACACTCATAAAGTATTCCTTTATAAGACATTTAAAAAATATTTTAAAATATCCTAATAAATTCTGAAAATCTGTTTCCGTAGAAAATATTTTATCTATGTCTAATAACAAATGGGAACTGTGATTGAAACATAATATTATTATTTAATCTCACTGTTATGTATTCAGTCGTAACAACATTATAATTGAAAGCATTACAATACAGAAATATTTATTCAATCATTATAAATCCGCTACAGACTATTTTCACAATATATTATTCCTTTCCGATTGCATTAATTAAATTTGATAAGCGAAAACATACACAATTCCGATCAGATTTAAATACAAAGGTTAAACATGTAATTACTGATTTTCAAATTAAATTAATATCTGAGTAAAGATAGTTAGTCGCTCTGATACAATGTTAAATGCATGTTAAACTAGTCTTATTGACATATTACATTTCGCATGTTCTCATACTTAATTCATTGTAATTCCTGCTAATATATGTTTTAAATGTATACTAAGCTGATGACAGGTACTCATTGATAATATGTTTATATCATCAGTTGTAAATTTCCATTTCATTACGATTTTAGATACGATGCGTTAGAATTCGAAATGAAAATTAATTTTAATGGCCATTAATATATTATCAGAGGCAGTATTATCATCTATGAATAATTCTAAATACACAAACCACATTTTGTATTAAATTGACATTAAACATCTCTTACACAGTTTCATCAATTTAATTTGTACCACTCATGCACTAGTAATGCAGATAGTTAGATAACATACGAGAAAAAACAGGTATGATTATGTTTATGTCGTGGCAATAGTCATGGACATAAAAATAAAAAAAATAGACTCGATTACGATTTTGATAGAGAGTTTTCCATCGGATAGCATAATAGAATTTCTTTTATAGGACGCAAAAAATTCATTGCAATTTTCTGAAAGCAATCCCAGAAATCCCTTTCTTACACTTCGCACTGAAATGGAATCCACCATTCTAAAAATATGAAGAACTTAATGAGATTCAAGAGCCATATATTAGAGTTACAAACTGATTGTAATGGATTCCACAGATACATAGAATCTATCCAAATCTACAGAGACAAAATCATTTACAAAGTTTCATCAATTAATTTATGCCACTCATGGACTAGGAATGAAACTTTTTACAATTCCGTTTTTGATGTGGGCTATAGTCACTGACTTAAACACAAATCCACTCTATTAACATTTTGATAGAGTTTTTCATCGGATCGCTTGATGGATTTTCTTCTATAGGATAAAAAAAATTCATTGCAGTTTTCTGAAAGCAATCCCAAAAAACCCTTTCTTAAACTATTCCAATGAAAACGCACTGAAGTGGTATTCACCATTCTAAAGATATCAAGAACTTAGTGAAGTTCATGAGCTATGTATTGACAATACAACTGATTGCAACTGACTCCACAGATATATGCAATCAGTTGCCCAAACCTTCCCAATACAAAAGGACATTTAATTAACAAGTTAGATTTAATTTTCTTAATATTGTTTGAATTTATTATATGAATTTTTAAACGTATAGATTTATCCGGATATTCACGCTCTTGCTTAAAGGATTTTAAAAGTGAACTTTTTGATACAAATAATGATATTTCATATTTATGTATTTACTAAATAATGATATTTCATATTTATTTATTTACTAAATAATGATACTTCATATTTATTTATTTACTAAATGTAATAATTTTTGTATTTTATTTATTAACTTAATAAAAATTCATTATGTTGTCAAATTTACAATGCCTAGGAAAAACTCATACAGTATTTTTTTATAAGAAATTTAAAAAATATTGCAAAAAATGTTTTAAAATATTCTCATTAATTCTGAAAATCGATTTTCGTAGAAAATATTTTATCTACGTCTTATAACAATAAGAAATGTGATTGAAACATAATATTATTATTTAATCATACTGTTATTTATTCAATCATAACAACATAATTGAAAGCATTACAATACAGAAATATTTATTCAATCATTATAAATCTGCTACAGGCTATTTTCACAATATATTATTCCTTTCCGATTGCATTAATTAAATTTGATAAGCGAAAACATACACAATTGCTATCAGATTTAAATGCAAAGGTTAAAGTTATAATTGCTGATTTCCAAATTGAACTGATAACTGAGCAAAGATGGTTAGCTACTCTGATACAAAGTTAAATGCATGTTAAATTAATCTAATTGACACAATACATTTCGCATGTTCTCATATTTAATTTATTATATTTTCAACTAATATATGTTTTAATTGTATACTAAGCTGATGACAGGTACTCAATGACAATGTATTGATATCATCAGTTGTAAATTTCCATTTCATTGCGATTTTAGATACCCTGCGTTAGAATTTGAAATGAAAATTAATTTTAATGACCATTAATATATTATCAGAGGAAGCGTTATGAATAATTCTAAATACACAAACCACATTGATAACAAACATCACTTACGAAGTTTCATCCATTTAATTTATCCCACTCATGGGCTAGTAATCTAGATCGTTAGATAATATACAAGAGAAGACAGGTTTGTGAGTGGGCTATACCCATTGACTCGATTAAAATTTTGACAGAGAGTTTTTCATCGGACAACTTATTAGAATTTGTTTTAAAAAACGCAAGTATTCATTAATATTTTTGAAAGAAATCCCAGAAATCAATCCGTTTCTTCACTATTTCAATGAAACTGCACTGTAGTGGATCCACCATTCTAAAGATAGGAAGAAATTAATGAGGTTCAAGAGCTTTGTATTGACAGTACAGCCGATTATCACTGGTTCCACAGACACAAGGAATCCACTCAAACCTACACAGAAAAGGTCATTTACAAAGTTTCATCGAATAATTTATCGCACTCATGGACTAGTAATGGAGCGATTAACATTTTAATAGAGTTTTTCACAGGACAGCGTTTTAGAATTTTTTTTATAGGAAGCAAATATTCATTACAGTTTTCTGAGAGCAATCTCAGAAAGTTCATCCGTACAATATTCCAAAGAAAACGCGCGGAAGTAGTATCCGTCATTCGAAAGATATCAGTAACTTAGTGAGGTTCATGAGCCATGTATTGACAATACAACTGATTGCAACCGATTCCACAAGACATGTGGAATCAGTTGCTAAACCTACTCAAGTCAAATTGACATTTAATTAGCAAATTATATGACATTTTTTTTATATCACAGAAATATCACATCTACAGATGATAAAAGCTATTCTACTTCGCGTGATACAAATGCGCGTCGACAATACCAATGTGTCCCGTTTACAACTACATAGTTTTTAATTTCAATACATGAGTAGTTGCTCAATCCTAGTGAAGACAAATTGGCATTTAATAAACAAGTTAAATTTAATTTCTTTATATCATAGAAATGTCACACTTGGTCATGATAAAAGACATTCTTACATCGTTTAGTGCACATGTGCGTCTACCATAACAATGTTCACAAGATAAAAAAGGTATACTACATCGATTTTAATTTCAATACATGAGCAATACAGAAAACTCTGGTGAAGATTTTTTTTTTATTTAAACACAAATGTTGTCTTATTTTTTTCAGTCTTCGAAAGCAAAGCTTATAAACCAAATACAACTCGAGATACAAATTTAGTTGTTTGAATACTAACAATTGACAGATCTAAAGATTTTGTGGCAGATTATGTCACTTGTACTTAATAATCCCTACAAGATGGAAGCCATAACGCTTATCTTCCCTATCCAATGAGGGAAATGTATCAGATTGGAATTGGCTGAAGAAAGACCTCGTTTGGAATCAGTACTGGTAACTGGCGTACCGATTACGGAGTACCAATGGGGATAGACCCCATAACCTTCCCATCGTAATTCATATGTATATTTATAATTTTAATTGTCTGCTTAAGATTATTATTCATGATAAAAAATATTGTTTCTAAGAATTAAAAGAGGGTACTATAAAAATTAAAAAGTACTAAAAATAAATAAAAGTAAAATAAAAAAATAAATGTTAAAATTAAAATTAAAATAATTTAAGTTAAAATTCGGTACAATTATATACCAGTTGTCGATGCCATAAAACTATTGAATATGATAAAAAAAATTGTGATTGCTGAGCGTGTGGGATCCATAACGATGATCAGAAAGATAAAGTATTAATAGCCCCCCTCTTCCCATCCGAATAAAAGGCCGATCTCAGAACTAAAGTTCTGGTATTTTTAAAAACATTTTTTTTGAATAAGTATATACCGATTAAGAAATTATGTTATAAATAGATTTTTATAGATTTATTTGTGTGTGTTGTTGTACTAATTGTGTTAAAATAAAATAATAGAAAAGAACTGGAGTTGTATTTGAAAGGAAAATAAATGAGCACGCTCTTCAGCAGTGATACTTTATCACAGGTTCCCTTAAGTATGTTTAAAAATTTTTTCGCCCACCTACCCCAAACAGAGTCCTCCACAATCTGTATTTAAATTTTAAGTTATACTAAGGATATTTATATAGTCAATCTATTTTGTTACTTATTGTCATTCCTAGATCAAGAACTTTTTTATGAAAGTATAAATAGCCAGATCCTGCTATATCTAGTTCTGCATATGCTGGGATAATATAAAATTACAATTAAACAAAGAAAAATCCCGGTATAATTAAAAAACTAATTTCTTCCAGAACATAAACACAGTTATTAGAAATTAGATGGACTACTCCAACTCAGTAAGGACGTATACAAGCAAAGGCATTTACAAGTTGCAGCAAATAAACGAAAAAACTTATTCAAAACTGATTTCTAAGATACTGCACTTGCGAAGTTAAAATATTCGAAAAAGATCATGTAAGTTAATGAAAGGTCACAATAAATCAATCTCCGGGTCTCCAATTGAAGATCGCTATTGTAAGAAATTGAATAATTTTTAATCCATTTTCTATTTCTATTGCTTACCAAGTTCTGCTCCAAGTTTGCCAATTAAGAATTCAATTGCTCGTATACATAATAATAATGTTACCTTTTGTAAAATATACGAAATGTTAAACCAAATGCAGTCTATAATTTTTTTAATTTTTTTTGTTTTAAAAAAATCTAATAAAAGTAGTCTAATTACGAATTAAGCAATGAAACTACTATTATTCTGCTACTATTTAAAGGAAATTAAACTTCTTGTTTAAAGGCGGAAATGGACAAAGCGATTACGTGATAGGCGTGCCAATCAGACATACTGTAGCATTTTTCCCACGAGAAGATATATAGTATTTCCGTTCCCAGGAAAATGGAATGTATATTCTCTAATAAGAGCATAATAACTATCTGTCACTCAAAGCAGATAAGCTGTGCCGTGTGGATATTTATACTACATTCAATTAGTGTATTGTTCTAATGAGAACAACCTATCACTCAAATCTGGCAGCAAATAATCAGTGTTATGGATAATGATGCATCATGAAATTAGCGATTGTCTTTTCGGCCTTCACAGGTCTTAACAAGTACAGATGGGATATGGACTACGTAATGAGTTATTGCGTCGTGATGGCTTGGTGATGGACCAAGGGCTGAAGAAGTGTCCACTCCAATAAGAAGAGAGGAAAGCTGGCCCCTCCTATGACAGATGGCTGTGTTGGAATCCATCTAATTTTGCCTCTTGAATCTGTTCTAACAAGTGGTCGGCTTTATAATTTTTTATCTCTTTATGTTTTACATTCATCTCCAACTAGAGTTAAAATATTCATAATCAATATCTAAAAAAAAATTCAATATAAAATGCCAAACTGCGATTTATTCCATTTATTGCATGGTATAAAATCAGACACGCAGTAGCATAACTGGCAATATTATTCAGCAAAAAAAGCTATTGCCATTATATTTTCTCATTATTTATTTTATCATAAATTTATATCATCATGATCATCATATTTATATCATTATCATTTATATCATTTGGTATTAAGTTTACAAATTATTGTGTACCTAAAATCAATAGAATTTAAAAATTTTATATTTTAAAATCGATTGAGATAACATTAGTAAAGTATTCTTTAAGATAAAAATTCGTCAAACAGAAAGAGTAAAGACATTAAATAAATCTTTAATAATAATCTTCAATGGATAATGAAGATGCTAAATCTGAAGCCATCCAATAAATATTAAACAGCAAAATTACAAAAAAAAATTAATAATCAACAACGCATCATCGACTTCAAATTCAATTCCGGACATAACACAAGCACCAAGTTCCACCAATTCCAATCGGAAAATCAATTCCCCGATCTGTTGCCACACCATTATTCAAATTCCTCTCTGATAAAGCACGCAACAGAAATTCGTAATTGTGAGCGGCAAGTCGATGCCACTCAATTGAGAAATAAACCGATTTCCTACCACCTAAATTGGGTCCGCCATTGCGAAAATTCCATCTCCATTCTTGAAATCCGACATTCTTGAATCTCTTCATTAGCTGCTGATTGTTTCATTACTTTTCCACCTCCGCGACATCGAGTTATTGGAATGTGGAAAGGAAAGAACTCTCATATTTCTTGATGTGAGGCTTTCCTCCAAGCGAGTTATCTGCCTTTTCAGACGTTGTTAAGGGGGAAATGTTGGTTGTTTGGAGAATTTGGTAGGATGTTCGTCAGGTAATGGGGAAATGTTTGGCCCGTTTCATCAATAGAAAGAAGGTGTTTGTAGGTATTAAGTTTTTTAAGTACAATGTCTGGAAGTGTGTATAATAGAGCGTTCTTCTTAGATTCTTCTGAAATAAATATTGTCAGAAATATTGAGCAAATCAAATTAATAATTCAATATAAATGTGTTTGGGGCCTGATGGCAGAGTGGCTGGAGCTCGGTACCACAGATTTAGGGTTCGAATACTGGCGATGTCATGGAATTTTGTAGTGGTTCGGAATCCACTTTAAACTGTAGGTCCCGATCTCATATAACAGTAGAGCGTCCAGCACCCAATCTGAATTCTTCTTACCCACATCATTCCGAAACAATAAAGGAGTAACTCAGCTCTAGGCACAGTGATGTAGTGTGGTGTAGCAGTAGTAGTACAAAATGACAAATTGCAATTTATACCATTCATTTCGTAACAGCAAAACTCGCAATATTATTCATCAAGAAAAATCTTTTGCCTTTATATTTAATTATTCATTTTATTGCAAGTTGAGTCGTATGATAATAAATCTATAAATCTTTGTAAACTTAAAAGCAGTAAAGTTTAATGAGTTATTTATTTTAAAATCGATTGAAGTAACATTAGTAAAGTATTCTTTAAGTTTAAAAAAATCGTGAAACAGAAAAAATAAAGGCATTAAATAAATCAATAAAATTATAATCTTTAACAGATAATGAAGATATTAAATCTGAAGCCATCCAATAAATATTAAACAGCAAAATTACAAAAAAAAAATTAATAATCAACAACGCATCATCGACTTCAAATTCATTTCCGGACATAACACAAGCACCAAGTTCCACCAATTCCAATCGGAAAATCAATTCCCCGATCTGTTGCCACACCATTATTGAAATTCCTCTCGGATAAAGCACGCAACAGAAATTCGTAATTGTGAGCGGCAAGTCGATGCCCTCAATTCAGAAATAAACCGATTTCCCACCACCTAAATTGGGTGCGCCATTGCGAAAATTCCATCTCCATTCTTGAAATCTGACAGTCTTGAATCTCTTCATTAGTTGCTGATTGTTTCATTACCTTTTAACCACCACGACATCGAGTTATTGGAATGAGAAACGAAAGAACTCTCATATTTCTGGATGCGAGGCTTTCCTCTAAACGAGTTATCTGCCTTTTCAGACGTTGTTAAGAAGGAAATGTTGATTGTTTGGAGACTTTGGTAGGATGTTCGTCAGGTAATGGTGAAATGTTTGGCGCGTTTCATCAATCGAAAGAAGGTGTTTGTTGGTATTTAGTTTTTAAAGTCAATGTCTTGAAGTGTGTATAATAACGTTTAGATTCTTCTAAAATAGATATTCTCCGAAGTAATGAGTAAATCAGGTTTATAATTCAATATAAAATTGTTAATTAATTAATGCAACAAGCTTAATATTACCGATTACAAAATTCAAAAGTGGTGTCCAAATTGGACCAATTCAATTTGCAAACGTCAAAAATGCAAGTGCATATGTTGAAAGGTTAAAGACAAAACTGTAAATATAGGATTCCATTGAAAAGGAACGCTTGGATCATAAATATGCGGAAAAGACCCACTTTTTAAAAATTTTGCAGGAAATTTTGAGATATTCTGAAAAATTTAATTGTGCCTTATATACCTTATTGAACGATCCTCTGGTGTTGTATTAGGAGCAAATTAGCATTAGACACCTCGCAATATTTTTCAGTAAGAAAAGTCTATTGCCATTATAATTTTTCATTATTTATTGCATAAGATTACAATTTATTTCACACCTAAACCAGTAAAATTTCATAAATTATTCATTTTAAAATATATTTAGGTAGCATTATTAAACTATTCTTTAAGTTAAAAATTCGTCAAACAGAAAACTAAAGGCATTAAATAAATCAATAAAATTATAATCTTTAACAGATAATGAAGATATTAAATCTGAAGCCATCCAATAAATATTAAACCTCAAAATTACTAAAAAAAAAAAATTAATAGCCGACAACGCATCATCGACTCAAATTCAATTCAGAACATAACACGAGCGCCATGTTCCACCAATTCCAATAGGAAAATCAATTTCCCGATCTGTTGCCACACCGTTGTTGAAATTGCTCTCGGATAAAGCACGCAACAGAAATTCGTAATTGTGAGCGGCAAGTCGATGCCACTCAATTGAGAAATAAACCGATTTCCTACCACCTAAATTGGGTCCGCCATTGCGAAAATTCCATCTCTATTCTTGAAATCCGAGCGTCTTGAATATCTTCATTAGTTGCTGATTGTTTCATTACCTTTCAACCACCACGACATCGAGTTATTGGAATGAGAAACGAAAGAACTCTCATATTTCTTGATGTGAGGCTTTCCTCTAATTGAGTTATCTGCCTTTTCAGACGTTGTTAAGGTGGAAATGTTGATTGTTTGGAGAATTTGGTAGGATGTTTGTCAGGTAATGGTGAAATGTTTCTCACGTTTCATCAATAGAAGGAAGGTTTAGGTATTTGAGTTTTTAGTCTGGAAATGTGTATAATAGATCGTGCAATGTAGAAAAGAGTTTAGATTCTTCTGAAATAGATATTGTCAGAAGAAATGAGCAAATCAAATTTATAATTCATTATAAAATTGTTAGTATTTTATTACAATAAGTTTTATATTTCCAATTAAAGAATTCAAAAGTGGAATACAAATTGGAACTACTCAATTTCCAAAAGTCAAAAATGTAAGTGCATGTGCTGAAAGATGAAATACCAATATTTTTAAAAATAGGATTGCATTCTTGAAATCCGACAGTCTTGAATCTCTTCATTAGTTGCTGATTGTTTCATTACCTTTCAACCACCATGACATCGAGTTATTGGAATGAGAAAGGAAAGAACTCTCATATTTCTTGATGTGAGAAGTTCCTCTACACGAGTTATCTGCCTTTTCAGACGTTGTTAAGAAGGAAATGTTGATTGTTTGGAGACTTTGGTAGGATGTGTGTCGGGTAATGGCGAAATGTTTGGCACTTTCATCAATGGAAAAGAAGGTGTTTGTTGTTATTAAGTTTTAAAAGTTTATTGCCTGGAAGTATGTATTAAGTAGTAAAATAGAAAAGAGTTTAGATTGTCCTTTAACAGATATTGTCAGAAGTAATGAGTAAATCAGATTTGAAATTCAATATAAAATAGCTAATATTTTACAAAAATAAGCTTAATATTTCAGATTAATGAATACAAAAGTGGAATCTAAATTAGACCTACTCCATTTCAAAGCGTTAAAAAGGCATTCGCATAAAATAAATATTTTTAGAAATAGGATTGCATTGAAAATAAATAAATATTTAACGCTTGGGTCATAAATATGCCGAAAAGACACAATTTTTAAAGTTTTTTGTTGGAAATTTTGAGAAATTATCAAAATCTGTTAATGAGGCCTTATAATTTTCATTGAATAATAATCTGGTACTAGAATGGGAGGAAATTAGCATTAGAAACATGAAAAATTCAATTTTCCTTGATTTAATGGTAATAGCACAAGAATATAGTTTTACTCTAGAAGTATGTCATAGAAAAGATATCTCCTAAAGTAAATATATTTTGAATAGCTAAATAATAAGTTTAGATTCCAAATCAAATTCGTATAATTCCATGTAAAATATTTGTATTGTTAATATTTTATTTCAATCTCAACATTTGTGATTAATTAATTCAAAAATGAAGGCTAAATTGGCAATATTCAATATTCTGATGTGAAAAATGTGAGTACATATGCTGTACGTTAAAATTCTTCTCCAATTCTTATTCTTAGTATCTAATTCTTATTTAATTCTTATTCCAATTCTTATTCTTATTATCCAATAGAAATAACATTACGTTGAAAATAAATAAAATATTTAACGCTTGGGTTATAAATAATGCAGAAAAGACCCATGTTTAAAGATTTTGATAAAATTTTGGGAAATTCTCAAAATATCTTAATGTACAAAGTAGAAAAGAGTTTAGATTCTTCTAAAATATATATTATCAA
The DNA here is from genome assembly GCA_021605075.1 of Caerostris darwini. Classification (NCBI taxonomy): domain Eukaryota; kingdom Metazoa; phylum Arthropoda; class Arachnida; order Araneae; family Araneidae; genus Caerostris; species Caerostris darwini. Next base: position 609,803 of record BPLQ01003121.1, read on the forward strand.
AAGTAATGAGTAAATCAAATTCGTCTAATTCCATATAAAATTGTTAATATTTTATTACAACAAGTTTAATATTTCCGAATTCAAAAGTGGAGTCCAAATTGGACCTATTTAGTATGCAAATGTCAAAATTGAAAGTGCGTATGCTAAAAGGTTAAAAACAAATATTTTTAGAAATAGGATTGCATTGAAAAGAAATAATAAAATATTTAACGCTTGTGTCGTAAATATGCTGAAAATACCTAATTTTTAAAGCTTTTGCCAGAAATTGTGAGACATTTTCAAAAAGTTCTGGGGCCTTATATATCTTATTGAATGATCCATTGACATTATTATGACGTTTAGTTTGTCGCTCTACGGTCGTTTTGTGCACACTTTGGGCTAGTTAAACTTTGAATTTTAATTTAACGTGGATAACGAACCATTAAAACATTCATTCCATCGCCAGGATTCAAACCTGAATGCTGTGGTTCCAAAGGCCAGAGGGCTAGTCAATTGGCCATGAGACCGCTGTATTTGGAGGAAATTAGCAATAGAAACATGAAAAAAAAACGATTTCCCTTTATTCAATTCCTTCTATTAGCTCACACTCTCCCTATATATATCTTGTTCAAATTTTCAATCGTTAATAAAATACTTTCTATTCATCCACTCAAGTTCAAATACATTTTTTGAACTTATAGTGGATGACACTTGATGTTAATACAGTTTTTTCAAATATTAATTCAGTAATTAAATTTAATTCATTAATTTTAGTTTTTTTTTAGATTTAAGTTGCATATATCTACCAATATATGGCGCCAGATAAACTAAAAAAATAAATGAAAATTTTTTACAAAGGATTTTTTGCAATATAAAAGCAGGAATTGACTTTAATTTTTTATTTTTATATTACTTGTTTAATAATAACATCGTAAGAATATATCTTTGCTATCACATACTTCTAGAATTATTTCAGAAAAATATTTTGAATAGCCAAATAGACCAAGTTTAAGTTTTTTTCTGAAATAAATATTATTTCAGGAATAATGAGCAAATCAAGTTTATAATTCAATACAAAATTGTTAATATTTTATTAGAGCAAGGATTAAACCGATTACCGATTAAAGAATTCAAAAGCGAAGTCCAAATTGGATCTATTCAGTTTGCAAAGTTAAAAATGTATGTGCATATGCTGAAAGATTAAAAAACATAAATTTTTAAAAATAGAATTTCATGGAAATAAATAAAAAAAAAATATTTTAACGCTTGGGTCACAAATATGCGGAAAAACACAATTTTTAAATCTTCTGTTGGAAATTTTGAGAAATTCTCAATATCTTTTAATGTACAAAGTAAAAATGAGTTCAGTTTCTTCTGATATAGATATTGTCGGAAGTAATGAGCAAATCAAATTTATAATTCAATACAAAATTCTTAATATTACCGATTGATGAATGCAAAAGGGAAGTCCAAGTTGGATCTACTCAGTTTTCAACCTCAAAAATGCAAGTGTATATGCTGAAAGTTTAAAAACAAATATTTTTAAAAATAGGATTGCATTACAAAGAAATAAAAAAATATTTAAAGCTTGAGTCGTAAATATGCGGGAAAGATACAATTTTTAAAGCTTTTGTAGAAACTTTTGAGAAATTCTCAAACAATTTTAACGGTGCCTCATAAAATTTATTGAATTATCCACTGGTATTGGATTAGCAGGAAATTAGCATTAGAAACATAAAAAAAGATACTACTTCATTTTATAATAACAGCGTAAGAATACATCTTTGCTATCACATACATTTAGAATTATTTTGTAAAACTATGTTGAATAGCTAAATAGAAAAAGTTTAGATTTTACCGAAATGGGTATTGTTTCGGAAATTAGGACTAAATCAAATTCGCATAGATCAATGCAAAATTGTTTTGTTATTAAAAATTTACTTCAAGTTTAACATTTGCGAGTAAATAATTCAAAAATTTAAGTCAAATCGGCAGTACTCAATCTTTTTAAGGTGAAAAATGTGAGTACATATGATGAAAGGTTAAAATTTTTCTCCAATAAGTACTCTTATCGTCCAATTCGTGCTTAATGCTTATTTCAATTTTTATCCAATTCTTATTTTTGTAATAATTTATTTATTATTATGTATATTAGTTTTTGTAATAAATGTTACTTTCTTTAAAATAAATTTGAAGAGGCCTATCAGATAGAGCCTAATACTAAGAATTGAAGGTAGCCGTTTTGAAACCTGACAAACAAAATTGAACTGAATTCTACAGTATTTGTGTTGGACGCTATAAGTGTATAGGTCACAAAGTATATGCATTCAACTCTATACGAAGATGAATTACTGTGAGGGTGTAAACTTCTAGATATAACCTCGGTTCATTCCAAATTGCAATGACAAAATTTAGATGCAGTGTATCATTCTCCACAATGCACTTGAATAACGCTGAAACGGTTAATATATCTTGCTTTTTAGAAACAAATTACCGTAGGTCCAAAACTATAATCTATAGATCGGAAAGTCTTTGTGTTATGTTTAGTAAAACTCTTGAGCAGAGCAGTTTCTAAAGAGTATACAAACTCCTAAATGTCACTCCTGTTCGTTCCCAACTTGCGGTGACCCTGGATAACGTTGAATCTATTAAATATCTTACATTCTAATAACAAATACCTGTAGGTTTAAATTCTCGTAGTTCGAAAAAATAAATTACGCTTTCTATAAAATTTTATTTTTTAACTCCTGAACATAAACTCTTAAAACTTATTTTAATGATAGTTCAAAAGAATATTTTTTAGTTATTTGAATCAAAGTATTGAAATATTTTTTAAATGTTTCTGAAAATGAATTAACCAATAATTATTTAATTGAGATAGTAGAATCCACCAATAATGAAAATTTATTCAAACCATATTAATTAAATTAAATCAGATTTAGATTAAGTTATTATAATTTGATTTTCGTGATTAGATCTAATAAAATTAATAAATTATCTGAATACATACATAATTTATCAGTCATGTATGCACCAGACAAAAAATTCATATTTTTTATAGAAATTAATATTATTCTGAAATTCATAGAAATAATATATTAATTTTCTAAAGAGCCGTCCTTTGCAAATTACAAAATTAAAGTTTTTTTGTTTTTGATAAATTGCATTGAGAAAAAAAAGTGTATGTACAGACGGTTTTATATTTTAAATAACTCGACTTAAATGTATATAAACTGATTACATAAATTAATCACTTTTATCCAAGAATTTCAAATATGTTTTTCGCCTTTAATTTGTTGAGATTTATTTTTAAGTATAAAATAATCTTAGTTTAGAGAATAAATTCTGTAAATTTTTTGCATTTTTTCCCCAGAAAATAAGTATTGGAATCTTCAATTTTTCAAAGATGAAGCAATTTCATGATCAGAAGATTTGATAGAAATAAGAAACATGATTTTTATTTAATTAAAAAAAATAAAACTTCTTTTCGAAAATTTTGGCTATAAATTTTACAGTAAAATAATAAGTTCTGAGAAGAAAAACTAATCTTTTAAGTGATATAGTTTTTAAATTATGCCGGAGCATATATGCTTCCATTTATAAACATAAATATATTAGAATTTCAAAAGGTATACTATAAGAATTTAACATATTGTATAATATTAAATCACATCATTTAAAAGGTCATCTGTCATTTTAAAGTTATGTCATAATCATAGACGCAACAGCCCCATAGTGAACTAAGGACTGGCAGATTTCAAAAAAGAGAATTGTTTTTCTTTTTAAAGAATGGAGTTGTAAGCCCTATGCCCAGCAGATATTATATCGGGACCTACGGTTTAAAAAGGTAATCATTATTCAATCAGTAATTTTACTTTGAAAATAATCATTATTCAATCAGTAATTTTCCATTGAAAGTAAACATTATACAATCATTAATTTTCCCTTGAAAGTAATCATTATTCAATCAGTAATTTTTAATGAAAAGAAACCATTATTCAATCAGTAATTTTCAATGGAAAGAAACCATTATTCAATCAGTAATTTTCAATGGAAAGAAACCATTATTCAATCAGTAATTCTCTAAAAGTAATCATTATTCAATCAGTAATTTTTCATTAAGATAGGCGGCCTGATGCCGAATTGGCTAGCGCTCAGGCTTTTAGTACCACAATCTGATTCGAATTCTGGTGATTCCATGGATATTTATAGTGGTCCCGGTATTATATGAATTTAGAGCGTTGGGCATGAGCAGACAATCCTACCCAGTAATAAAAAACATCTCATTTTTCGTCTTCAGCGACATGGAGTCAAGTCAGACTTCTACCTACGGGTGCTCTATCACAACAAAGCGACCTTATGGCCAATTGGCTACATTGTAGTTTTTGGTACCCAGTGTATATTGTACAATTTTAAATCATGCAATTTAAAAGGTCATCTATCATTTTAAAGTTATATTGTATTCGCAAATTTATTGGAAAACAAAGTTATACTGGAACTTACATGTTTCCGTTTTAATAATATATACACACACAGAGAGAGAGAGAGAGGGAGAGAGACAGAAGGAGAAATTAGGTTTTCAAAAGTATATTATGATAAATTTAACATTTACATTGTAAAATTTTACATCCTATCATTTAAAAGATCTGCCATTTTAAAGTTATCTTATATTCGCAATTTTACTGGAAAAACTAAAATAAGATATATGCGCCGTATTTCTTCCTCTCGTCTTATTATTTTATTTATTTTTATCGTTTTAGCAACAGATTACGCTTCTCATGTAACAATACAGATAATAAATCTAAATTATTCACATACTTTTTTTCTTACGTTACAAATTTGACAGATTTGTTTGATACAAAGTAAAATAAATATTTCACCCAATGATAAAAGATTAAAATATTCGCCAAAACTATTCCAGACACATAATTTCCCAAATGTCATATAAGACGTATAATTTTCAAATCTTCTAGACATCATCACGACAATCTGTCATATGAAATGACATATAATGACGCATTTGCATGTCCCACCGCTTTGTCTTGTTTGCAGTGGTATGTGTTTCTTGGTTGTTTTGTGCACCTGTTCGGTATTTATTCCCAGGTTTAAGGCACGCAAACCTAATCTTTTTGCGATTTATGTGGAGGAATTATTCAGTTGACATGACAAATCTCTGATCATGGTAACTTCGGATTTGTGAAAAAAAAACTCCTAATTGCCGAACTTCAAACGCACGGAAGTGTTTCTTGATGAGAATATTAATGTAAAATGCTCACGGCAAAATTGAGTTTGTTTAATCTGTTTTAAATTGAATAAAGATTAGTTCATATAATGCATAGAATATATTGCAATGGAAAAATATTAATATAAATCTCCATTGAAAGTAATCATAATTCAATCAGTAATTTTCTATTGAAAATAACTATTGTTCATTCAGTAATTTTCTATTGAATTAACTATTATTCAATCAGTAATTTTCAATTAAGACCATCAGTAATTTCCATGCTCTTGCGTTTGATACCACAAGCTTCAGATTAGAAACCTGGAAGTGGCATAGATGATTGTAGTAGTTCAGAATTTACTTTTAACAGTAGGTTCAGGTCTAATAAAGCATAGGGCTCACGTAGGGCTAAAAGCTTAGTGCTCACAATCCTACCACGTAAAAAAGGAGACATCTAATATTCCGACAGCGACACTGAGCCAAGTCTTGACTTCTACCTACGGGTGCTCCATCACAACAGAGTGGCCTGATGGTCAATTAGCTAGCGATCTCTCCATTGGCATACCACAGGCTTCAGATTCGAATCCTGTCGGTAGCATGGATATTAGTTAGCAGTTCGGAATCTATGTTAAACTGTAGGAGCCGGTCTAATTAGCCCAAAATGTGCAGAAAATGACCATGGAGCGATAAACCTTTTGCATGTCCCACTGATTTGTCTTGTTTGTGCAGTGGTCTGTATTTCTTGGCTGTTTTGTGAACCTGTTCGGTATTTATTCCCAAGTTTAAGGCACGCAAACCTAATCTTTTTGTGATTTATGTAGAGGAATTATTCAGTTGACATAAGAAATCTCTGATCGTGGTAACTTCGGATTTGTGAAAACAACTCCTAATTGCCGAACTTCAAACGCACGGAAGTATTTCTTGATGAGAATATTGATGTAAAATGCTCACGAGAAAATTGAGTTTTGTTTAATCGGTTTTAAATTCAATAAAAATGAATTTGAGATGATATTTTTCTTTGAATAATGATTACTTCCAATGGAAATTTATATTAAATGCATAGGAAATATTACCAATGAGTATTTTTCCATCAAGATAGGCGGCCTGATGTCCAATTTTCTAGCGCTCTGGTCGTTGGTGCTTCAGATTTGAAATCTGAATGTGGCATGTGGCATAAATGCTTGTTAGCGCTTCGGAAAGCACATTAAAATGTATGTAGAGAGAGAATTTAAAATTACAAACATAGTTGCATAGATGTTTGTTAGGAATCCACGTTAAACTGTAGGTCTTTATGATCTTATATGATGATAAAATATAAAATGTGATCCTTATATAATTGTAAAATATGATCCTTATATAATTGTAAAATATGATCTCTAATATAAAAATTTTCTGCAAAACTTTTTGTGTTAGTTCTTCTCAAAAGCTAGAATTTTTTTAAAAAAACGTAATATCTTAAAATAGGAATTTCATAATTTCCGGTTGTTTTGGTAATTAACATCTAATTATAAGATCTTGTAATTTAAGTATTATCTTGTAACTTTATTTCTTACAATCGTAATGTCAGAATTAAAACCATATTCATCCTCATCATCAATGGCGCAACAGCCCATATTGGGATAAGGCCTTCTACTGGCTGATTTCGAGATAGGATTTTTTCTTACGAGGTAAGGTTGTCAGCAATACGCCCAACGCTCTACAGTCACATTAGATCAGAACCTACGGTTCAAAGTGGATTCCGAACCACTACACACAACCATGGCCCCAGCGGGACTCGAACAGGAAGCCTGTGGCACAGAGAACCAGTCACTCGGCCATCAGACCCCAAAAATTATTTTAGAATTCTAAAAAATTCTAGTATTTTAATAATGTTCTTAAAACCGAGTGCCTGACTGAAATTATGAATTTTTATGCTGTTAGATACATTAACGATACATATTAAAATGTATTAAAGCGTTCATATAGGAACTACATTGATTTTCCAAAATTAAGGAAAAATAAGTAAAACTGTGGTGCGAAATTTACATTAGAATTTAAAGGAACTTTAAAAAAATACGTTAAAAATACAATAACAAAACATTAATATATATTCCATCTGAAAATAAGCACTGAAGACCTACCATTAATAAATAGCTTCATTTCATACTCAGAATAATAGTTTAACTGCTACTTTCGTATATCTGGCAACACATACAGCAAAGCATCAGCAGCGCCCCCCCCCCTTTATATTGACTGAACTTTATCAGTAGTGGACCAAGATTTGTCCTTGTATGGTTGAATGTCATACTTTTCTATTTATTTAGATATTAACTTTTGATGTTTGTTAGTATGTAATTAAAAATTCAATAAATAAGTTTTACATAACTTGGGCCCATCTTTATTTACTTTCACATTGGCATACAACGTTTTCTGTTAATTTAAAAAATAATTATCTTGGCCATTGCTCGATAATATATTTTTTTTTTTTGCTTGCAGGTTTCTTTTCTTCATCACAACTGTGGATCCTGAGCTCAAGGATTGTTATTAAATCCTCACATCAAGAAAGTAATAAAAATCGTCCTGTAACAGTTTGTTTTGTTTTGCTTGTACAAACAGAATTACTAATCCTAGTAAAAACAAATCACATTTTTTTCTCTATTTAAACAGAAGCTATTACTTGACTTATATGCCTTGAATAAAGAAAACCTTGTTATTACTTATTTTCTTAGGAAAGTGTAAATCTTAATTACTTTTATATTTAAAGAATGTTGTTCTAATGTGTTTATTATGAGTTTTCATATATGTGTTAAAATTGTTGACAATTCATTTTTGAACAACGTAAATTTATTTTAATATATAAATAATTGTTTGGTAATCTTTTTTAAATTAAGGAAAATATTGATACTATGTTTTAATCTAAGTCATAAATGATATTTGCATTAAAAACAAAATTTTCAAAATGGCAATAGGAAATTATGTTAGCTAGAATTTTGCTTTTTTCGCAATTCTCTGTGAAATTTTTCTTGTATTCTCTAAGATGTGAACTTTTGGACTCGAGTGGAACTTTGGAGTAATACTTTTCAGTATAGATATTTTCTTGCTGTTTTGTAATTGATAAATTAATATATACTTCCTGCATTTATGAGTAAAAAAAAAGATATTTTAACATCGGAATTGAAAGTGCATAAAGAATCATTTATGTTAATTCCTCTTTAATCTAAAACTAGTCAAATATATGTGCAAAAAACTATATCAATTATGTCTTTTGATTTAAATTTTTTATTTCTTATTGGTAATATCCTCCTACCATTAATTAAAATGTTTATACGTAAAATATTAAAATGAGTATTATTTAAAATTTAAGAATTTAAATATGTTTTACAATAATTTATTTTTCTAAAAGAATTCATATTATATTATGTGTCGGCAAATTTTATATTGAATTTTTTTTGCAAATCCATTGTATAAAGTAGTTATATTATATGTTAATTGAACATTATAATTTATGAATTGCAATCCATTTAATTTTCCTTTAGTTCAAATTTACAAAACACCACTTGTTCAAAATTATATTCACATCCACAATTGCTTTTCTGGGAGAAGGGAAAAATGGATCTCATCCTCTGAAGACAAGAAATGGACATTCATACCGTATGACTCAAGAATAGTCGATATCAAAAAACTCATTACAAAAACAAAATTTTACAAAAGCATTGCAAAAATATTTGCAAAAAATCATTACAAAAGCTGAAATTGTCGAAGAAGATTTTCTCTGAAATTATTTTATGACTGTAACTGTTGAGAGGTTATCTAAAAGACATGAACAATAAAATGAATTCATTCCAGTTAGAAAAACTTAATTAGCAAGTCGAAGGACAAAATCTTTTACAGTTGATGCTAATACTTTCATCGTTTATAATCAACCAAATCTTAACATAAAACTGTTGATACTAGAGTTTAATCCGAAAGTAACAGTGACATTCAATTATATAAGTCCAAGAACAGTCATGTAATTGAATGCTACACCTTTTTATTTTGATGTTAATTTTAATATTTATGACTAAAAATTTAATAAATAATTGTTACATAAATTGGGACCATCATAATTGATGCTATTTTACACTTTCTCAATGGTGTTCATTCATTCGGTTGGCGGCAAAGTCAATTAATATTTCAAATTAGTTCAAACTGTTGGTATTGAATGATCCCAAGGAACAGAGTAATGCATCAATACCTATACGTACAACATCTTAAACATTCTCAATTGGTTTCAAGTCCGAGGATATGCTGATCAACAAAAAGGCAAATAATCTCTTCACAAAGGTAATTAATTCTACACTAACTGTGCGGTCTACCATTATCGTCTAGCACCATGAAGAACCAACAACTGAAGCAGCCTTCACCAGCAGAACCGATGTAAGGTCAAAAAACTGGATGAGTAATAACTTTAATCTTTGTACTGAACCCATTCTAACAATCTTTTTCAGTCACATTGCAAACGAAATGTAGACATCTCAGTAAAAAGTATCGACTTCCCTCTCTCTGATACATACACTCTCGTTGATATGTGTAACAAATAAAACTTTTCATATGGATGACATGGTGAAGAACAGCATACATAATGCCAGACATCTTGAATGCAATCTTCCTTCCTGAAGCCTTCTGCTCTCAGTTAATTCTGATTAAAAGACCTTTCCAATAGTTTGCTACAAGAGATTGGTTGTTGGGGTTTAATGGCAAAAGAGCCAAATTTGGCTATGCTGCGCCAAACAAATTGCTACAAGAGAAGATTTTAGATGAGTTGATGCAGCTAATCTATTCCACCTTACAGTTAGCTGCAAATAGCTGTCATCTAATTAATTTAAGTATAGCTCTAGGGTTCCCTTTTTCCCCTTCATTCTATTCTTATTGCATTCCATAGTTTATAAATGTCAGATGATCTTCCATTCAATCATCTCGCTATATAGGAGTGACTCAAACCCTCTTCTATTCATTGAATATCTCCGCATTGTAATTTTTCTGATAAAGGGTGGCGTGTAGTCATATTTGAAGCAGGGCTATCTCAAAATTCAGTTTCTACTAGAAACAGATGCAGAAGTTTTTAAAACCTGTTACGTTAACTATAGTAGCTTCTTAAATTTGAATATTGTATACTGATGTAGCATGTTTCACACATTAAATGAAATAAAACAATCACTTTTATTTTTAATTTCAATTGCAATAAAAATGTTTTATTTTTGATAGCGTATTTCTGTTTATTCATTGCTCGATGGAAACCAGCGAGACTTAAACACTATTCATAACTACTAACTCATAAAACTAATCACTCTTGTAGTTAAATAGCAATGCAGTGTAACTACTTTATGTTTAATATATACAGGTGGTTATTAAAATAATGAAACGCCTATGCCAAACGTCGTCTACGAGAGCTAGTCGATTGATAAGGTGAAGACAGGTATACGGTCAAACCAATCATCTTTCCCACTTTTTCCCACAACAGGACGGATGCATATGTGAAGGACACCTGCACAAGCGTATGATCGTGATTGACTCCTTCCAACTGTTAATCATGGAGGTGGACCATGACAACCATGCCGTATCGGCAACCATGTCGTGTTTTTCTGCTGGCCGAATTGTATCCCGAAAGAAAGTATCACTGAGGAGAAGTATATTTTATCTCACCAGATTCCATCCTCTAATAAAAATTTTGTTTCCTGAAATGGAACTTTCCAATAGGATAATGCTCTTATTCATGCAATGAGACCTGCCCAATAATGGTTTGAGGAACACGAGGATGAAGTGAAACATCTTTCTTGGCCCACACAATTCCTCGACCTCAACAATATTAAATCATTATGAACTTTTTTTAGAGCGATCAATCCAGAATCAATATCATCCACCTGCATATATCCAGGAACTTTCACAATATCTCTATAAATAATGATCAAATATTAATCTAAACACTATTCAGTATTTGTATGATTCGATTCCAAGATGAATACAAGCTATATTACATGCCAAAGGCTACGCCAAAACAGTAAAAGATTTCTTATAACTCTTGGGTGTTACCATTATTTCCCTAGCCACCTGTATAATCTTAATTGTTTATCAATAAAAATGAGATAAAAAATTCTAAATAAATTAATCATAGTAATAATAGGATCAGAATGAAATTAAATATAAAATATAATTTAGAACAAATTATTTTCAAGGTAGGCAACAACAAGGTGTGTAAAGGAGCATGTGCTAAACATTTAAAAGTTTTAATAAAATTCCATTACTCAGAATATCCTTGAGGAAGAATTACCTTCAAGTAAAAAAAAATGCTTTCCTGATACAACTCTCTCTGAAGGAAACAAGTCAATTGGCAATTTGCAACCAAAACTGAAAACCCAGCACATTCATTTATCTCCCGTCTGCCAAATTTACTGCAGCGTAACTCTGTACTAAATAAATCGTTTGGAGAAATGAGCTAATTTTCGGGACCGTAACTGCATTCTTTGAAAACGTGTGCCTTCAGGGCGATGTTAACGAAGTTATGCATTTTAATGAAGAAGATTTAAAATACGTTCAGTTTCTTTCTTTCTTTCTTCTATTCTCCATTTTAGTTTTCAGACATTAACCATTCCCTATCCTTTGCCATGAAGATAACCTCCCTGTCATTCAACTTCCATTAGTGATTCTGGAAATTTGAAAAATTCGCAAAAGTAACTTCCACTTTTAGGCTAGCTGATAATGTTCTTTTTCATCACATTTTCTTCCAGTGCGAAGAGTTTCTTCTAAAGATTACGGTTTTTTTATATTTAGTTTGTTGATATTGCCCCTAGTGTATATTTCTTAATTTTGACC
>BPLQ01003121.1:628211-651734 GCA_021605075.1 Caerostris darwini
CATAAAATCTGGAATGTAAGTGGCTTGTTTGAAAAATGTTTAACATTTCTTACAGGTGTGACTCTGTTGTGACTATATAAATTATAGTTTACAAGTGAAATAACTTACATTTTTTTTACACGAACTTTACTTTACGATGATTGTTACTTTAAAATGCATAAAATCTCAATCCACGTTTATTTTTACCCACAAAATTATAGATATTGTTTTGTAAGCGGGATTTTTCAGGTCTTGGATCAGTTTTTTTGTTTCCTTGACCATTTGAAACGTTTCCTATTGGTTAAATTTTAATTTCTTTCGCTACCTATTTTTATTGGTTTATTTAAATTTCTTTTAAGTGTATTTTTATTGAATTTCTTTCGCTTCCTTTTTTTTATAAAATCGTTTGGAGTTCTATATATTTTTTTTCTATAAATGTAAAACAAAAATAAAAAGTAATGGTACTTACGTACTAACGGTACCTTGGCGACTGAATTGGCGTTTTTAAGTGCCGCCAATGGAACCCCTGCAGATTTGGCGGTTTTTCAATGGCGCCAATACAGTAACCCCTGTAGATTTGGCGCTTTTTAAGTGGCGGCAATCTTAACGACTGTAGATTTGCTGAGTTTCGACGCCATATTGTTGTGATACGAAAATGCGTATTTGGGATTTGCCAGAAACGGAGCAAGATGCAATTTTATTTTTCCAGGAGCGAAATATTTTACCAAAACAACGAAAATGTCCCAATTCCCATGACATGAAACTTTATTTTGGTGAACGTAAGTTTTGGAAATGCAATTTCAGTCAGTGTGCTCATCGTGTGGGATTCCGAAAAGTCAACTGGTTTGAAGGAAGCAGAATTCCATTTCGTACAGCTTTGAGATTCATATACTGCTGGTGCGAGGAGTTGACGTCGATTAAATTTTGTGAAGAACAACTTGATATATCGGATAAAACTGTTATAGATTGGAACAATTACATGCGTGAATTATGTGTCTTGGATATGGTGAATAAGCCCCCCAAAAAAAAAGGTAGGTGGACCAGATAGCATTGTGGAAATTGATGAAAGTTTGTTTACTAAACGTAAAAGTCGTTGTGGTCGGCATTTTTAAATCGTTTTGATTTTAAATGAAGTGTTTTATATATTTTATTGTTTTGAATAAAATATTTTGAAAGCTTTTTGATTGTTTTTGAAGTGTGGATTGGCGCCACTTAAAAACCGCCAAATCTGTAGCTGCGGTTGGCGCGTTTTCACTAATTGTCGCCAAGGTACCGTTAGTACGTAAGTACCAAAGTAATGTTTGTTTTTTTGTAATTTTTTTTGTTCTTTTATTTTTGTTTTATATATTTTTCACGCGATTTTATAAAATCACTTGGAATTCTATTGTTTTTTTAATTTAATTTTTTATTTTTGATTTATATTTCTTTCACGCAATTTTATAAAATGGCTTAGAATTCTAAATTTTTTTAATATTTTTTTTTTTAATTTTCTTTATTGCTGTTTATTTCTTATTACTATTTATTTCTTTTTAATTTGCTTTGTTTGCTGTGTTTAAAAAACCTTTTGGAATTCTATAGTTTTTATATTTTCCTTTAATCTGTTTCCTTTTTCTCAGTTTTGAAAGATAACTGAAAACATAATTTATTGCCTGAATGTGTTGTATTGATACTTTTTCTTTCTTTGTTTGAAGATTGCTATTATGCTTTTTGTTCTTACAGTAAATTCCAAATTATATGAATAACCTATTTATCGACCCAGACGATTAAATTTTATCGTCTTCGTATATTTGATTTATAATTTATTATTTTTAAATTTATTTATTTATAATTATATAAGGTTATTAATTAATTGAATAACTTTAGATTTCATTTAGAAAAATTATATAGGAATGTCTCAAAAAATAAAAGAATTTTTGGAACGTTAATTATTTATTTAAATATTTGAAGATCTTGACAAGAAAACAGAATGATTTTATATGATTTATTGATAATTTTTGTTTGTTTAAGATTGTTGCTATCCGTTTTGTTCTTACATTAAATTCTAAACTTTATGAATAACCAGTATTTTCCGCACATCAAATGGAGCCTATGATCAACTGTCATTCACAGTCAGAGACAACGTGGATTGTTTTTTATTGTCAAACTAAAATGTTCCAAATTTAAAGCCGCTTGATTGGTCAAAAGCAACAGGCTTAAAACTCCATCCACAAAATGACATACAACATAATGCATGCAGGTGCTGTTGAAGCTTCCATTCAAAACCATTGTGTAGTTATTAATATATGCTTAACATTTGAAACGGCTCTTTTCACGCATATTTAAACTTGCTACCTATAAACTTGACTCGAATAAATAAGTTATCTAGACAAATGTTTTGTTTAAATTTCATTCCTCTGAACTAAATTCTTCTTGGTGTTTGGATTTCGTTTTCCACCAGTGCAGTTTTAAATGTTTTGTTACATTCAATTTATGAACATGAGAAATGCAGAACCATCAACGTGATGACCTATGGATAACAAAGAAACTATTAAATATGCGTTATTCCAATGACGAATGTACTCAATTCGAAGCACTCGGCATTTGTAAACAAAAACATTTAATTTTCTTGGAAAAACAAAAAGATTTCACTTTTGCATATTTGGTTCTAACATCGTTTCATACTACGAAGAAAGAACTTAAAAAATTGTTGAATGTAAATAATACGTAACAACCTTGTACAGAACAATGAGGTACTTAGTTTCGAAGATCAAAAAAATTTTTTGGTTTGTCACGCTATGATCATTCAATTCCTTCTATTAACTCCCACTCTCCCTATTTATATCTTGTACAAATTTTCAATCGTTCATAAAATACTTTTTATTCATCCACTCGAGTTCAAATACAATACCAATAGATGGCGCCAGATAAATTTTAAAAAAATGAATGAAAATTATTTATAAAGGACTTTCTGCATTATAGTGAAAAAAAGAAGTAGCAATTGATTTAAAAATTTTTGTATATATATATTAGTTGTTTTTTGCACACTTTAGGCTAATTAGACCGGCATCTACAGTTTAGCTTGGATTCAAAACCACTACTACAACTACACTACATCACATCACATCACATCACTGTGCCTAGAGCCGAGTTGCTCTTATAAAATTTAGGACTTATGTGGGCGAGAAGAATTTTGATTGGCCTCTGTGACGCTCTACGGTCATATGAGACCGAAACCTACAGCTTAACGCGTCAATGTTGGTGCACGGAAAATGAAACCTTAAAATCTAAATTAATGTCAAATATATGTTAGCCCTAAAAAACAATGACAACATTAAATAAAATTAAAAGAACACAATATTGAATAGTTGAAGATTTATAAAGCCATTTTTTTCATCTACAGAATCAGAAACACCAACAAAATCAGAATCTACATGTCACTTAGATGCTGAAAATAGTCAAAGTAGTGTAGATAATCTAGGTCAGAAACATAAACGCAAACTGCCAGATATGTATTGATTCCAAACTGATTTTCAACACAAGCAGATGCAGTGTATTTGCAATACAATTTGTATAGCATCATCTATAATGTATTTAGTATTAAAAATGATACAAATCACGACTTATTCGAAATGTAGGAGAATACGACTAAAATTAATACAGTAGAACCTCTTTAAGTCGGACCTCGATAAGTCGAAAACCTCCAAAACTCCAAAAAAATTTTTGTTTCCTTCCCTTCAAGCAAAACCTCCATTAGTCGAAATTTCAACCCTCTATATGTCGAAATAATTAGTCAATCCCCACAAGCCATTTTAATATATATTTTTCCTTCCGTAACTCGAAAGAAAATTGGACCTCTGTATCTCGAACATTAGCAATGTTTGATTTTACAGTCTTTATAACTCGATCATTTGAAATTGTTTCGAATTATTATGATTTTTTTTTATTGTAGTACATAATATAATTTTTAAGTTGCAAATGAACGTGTTTATTACCTCTCTAACTTGAATTTTTATTGATTTTACCTCTCTAACTCAAAATAAGTTAGGAAAAATCTAAATCTCTACAAGTCGAATATTCCCTTACAAAATGCGCGTAAGTCGAAATTCTCCAGAAGTCGAAAACTTTATAACTCGAATTATTTGGCGTCTCCCTTGAAGATCGACTTACAGAGGTTTTACTGTAAGATATTATACGACTTATAATATTACTACTATAATTAATACGACTATCAACGATACTATGCGACTAATATTATTACAATTATTAACGATGCTATATACGACTAATATTATTACGCCTATAAATAATATGACTATTGTCAGACAATGGAAGTAAAATTTTTCTGGCAATGTCACTTATAAAGGAGCCGTTCGAAATTCATAAAATTCTTCAAAATTTTAACGTTTTGTGCGAGTTACATCTGTTTCAATCGTTTTCTTTGCATCGCTCTTTTGTTACTTCTTGTCACATCCTAAATCTATACTCCAGTTTTTTTTTCTAGCATTGCCTTCAAACACCAATAGCGAGACTTCAAGAGACGAAAGAACGAGGGTGGTCTCTGCCTCTGCAAAAAAGGAGGGAGGGGGGAGGAAGGAAGCACCCACCCATTCCCCCCTACTTGTATTTCCTCAAGTGATATAACTCGAGAACGAACGGCAGACAATGGCTAAAACTGGAAGTGAGTCTGAAACCAAAATTACAAAGAAATAAATAAGGGGGTGGGGAACATTTCACCTTCCGGTTACTGTACTATTAACTATAACCGTGAAGACAAAATAGAGGAGATAATAATAAGTTTTGAATAGAGCATATAGGAAGAGTACTTTTTTCCTGTTCTTTGTCTACTATTCTCGTCGTTAAATAGCCAGTGATTTCTGCGAGCTTTTGTGTGGAATACACAAAAGAGTGACTTACGTTGATGGCAGTGGGGTTTGTAATTTTCTTTTCAACTTATTAGGACCGCGATTCTCAAAGTTTTTATGTAGGCATGTCATTCTTTTTTAGGAAAAAAATATAGCCACCCCCTCCCCCCAGCCTCGCTTCAACCATTTTCTTTATAAAGCTAAAAATCTTTTATGCTTTTTTCACCCTAATTTGCATTAAAAATTACGGTTAATAAATTTTATATAAAAATTTAAATTTTTTACATTATGCCAAAAAAAAATCTTCAAACAATTATGTTCACAAATTAAAGTTATTACTGAAGGTTTCCTTCAAATTAACAATAAAACAAAATCCTACATTCATGGACTCATCTTTTAGCACGACACGAGAAAACTCAACCAATTCCCTCTGACACAATGATGATAATAAAAAAAAAACACTTTATGCATGGCCTAAAGTACAGCAATTATTATTTAATTAGTCTCCGGGAAACAATTCATTTGGGTTGTTAATGAGAAGAGCCTCAGCTTTAAATACTTCGAGTTTTTCCAACAAACAAACAAAAATTTCTCTATTGAATTTAAGGTCTCCCCTTTCTTCAAACAACAAGAGTTTTATTCAATTTGCTACTTCTTTCAACAAGGAGGTGTCACCACGGATGATGAATGCGATTTATTATTCAAACGTTTACAATGTCTTTGCTAAATTAATCTTCCGGATTTTTATGTTGCTTTGTTCTTCTCTGCTGTATTTGCTTCCTACCTTTTCCTGTACCAGTGCTGTGTTAAGGGGGAATAATTTATTGAGCGTTTTGTTTGTGGAGGATGGTTTAACCGTAGATGGCGGCAGGAGATAGGGAAGAAATAAAAATTTGGAAGTGTTATTAATAACTGGAAATGAAGACGCAGGTAGCTTGCTTGGAGACATTGTGGTGGCGATTATTAATTGGTTGGCACTGCTATTGTGTTTTTGGAAACATGCTTTTGGCTGATAGAATAATGGCTAATTTTGAAAGTTATGTGTTGGTATACGACAAGTTGTATTTTAATCATGTCTCTTTACCGAATAATTTATTGTAGCATATTTTAAAGTTGATGTGGGTTAATATATGTTCTTTTTTTTTGTCAAGTAATACGGACAGAATTCTACGCATTAATTAATGAGCCCACAAAGGCCATTGAACATATTATGAGAATTCAATATGTAAACTTTGCTACTCTTCTATATAGCACTTTTACATAGAATGCAAACTCATATATAATGTAAACTATTTAATGTAAAATAATATGTATTACTCAAGGCTTTCATATGTGGAAGGCATTTAATATATATTTCTATTATGTATATTTATAAATATATATTATTTTTCATATTTATATATGAATATTTATATATTAATGAATTATTATATATAATGAATATTTATTTATTTTCTAATTCTTTTGGCTCGTTAAATTGATATAATAAAGCCCAATTAAAATTATTTTTTAAAAACAATTCTATAAAAGAATTGTTCCTAACGAGTTTTAAAATCACTAGAACGAACAGAACAGAAGTGAAGAAACAACTCCAGGTTAGAAGTATTAGCAAAATCAAGAAACATCTGAAGTATGCGGAATTGTCTAGCACGTCCATCCAATCTCGTATTGAAAACTTTAATTTCAAAATCCGCTTTGTTTTAATAACATCCCTCGAAGTAACAATAAGCAAAATCCCACACATTCATTAACTCATCTTTTAGCAGCACACGAGAAAACTCATCCAACTCCCTCTGACACAATGATGATAATAATACAAAAAAAAACACTTTATGCATGGCCTAAAGTACAGCAATTATTATTTAATTAGTCTCCGGGAAACAATTCATTTGGGTTGTTAATGAGAAGAGCCCTGGCTTTAAGTACTTCAGGTTTTTCCAACGAATAAACAAAAATTTCTCTATTGAATTTAAGATCTCCCCTTTCTTCAAACAACAAGAGTTTTATTCAATTTTCTACTTCTTTCAACAGGGAGGTGTCACCATGGATGATGAATGCGATTTATTATTCCAACGCTTACAATGCCTTTGCTAAATTAATCTTCCGGATTTTTCTGCTGCTTTGTTCTTCTCTGCTGTATTTGCCTTACCTTACCTGGTACCAGTGCCATGTTAAGAGGAATAAATTATTGAGTGTTTTGTTTGTAGAGGATAGTTTAGCTTGCGATGGTGGCACGAGATAGGGGAAAAGTAAAAATTTCTGGCATTATTAATAACTGGAAATGAAGACACAGGTAGCTTGCTTGGAGACATTGTGGTGGCGATTATTAATTGGTTGGCAGTGCTATTGTGATTGTGGAAACATGCTATTGGCAGATAAAGTAATGCCTAGTTTTGGGATTTTAAAAGTTACTAGTTGATATGCGGCAAGTTGTGTTTTGTTTATGTATGTATGCCGAATAATTAATTGTGATTATTTTGAATGTGATGTATGTTCATAAATTTTCATTTTTTGTCATGTAATACGGGCAGTATATTTGGCATTAATTAATAAGTCCACAAAGATCATTGTACATTTTATGAGAATTCAATGGGTAAACGTCGTTTTTTCTGTAGTACCTTTATATTGAAAGAAAACATTCAGTCTATGTATTAGTTTTAACCCCGTTTGCTCCTCTTAGAATTCTTCAAAGTGATATCTCAGACAGTGTTTAATTGCTCACCTCTGGCACGGTGACCAATTGGCTCGAGCTTTGGCCTTTGGTACCACAGGTTTCCAGTTCAAATTGAGGCGGTGGCACGTACGCTTGTTAGTGATTCGGAATCCACACTAAATTGTATGTCCCTGTCTAATTTGCATAAAGTGTGCAAAAAATTACCGCAGAGACTAACCAAAAACCAAGCTTATTATGAGGAATTTTGTAAAAGTCCATTCCTGAAGTCCTCGTATTTGCCAATCATATGAATGAATCAACAATCTGATAATCGATGTACGGCACTTTTCCATAGAATGTACTTGTAAGTCTCCATCCATCTCTGTTAACGCTTCAATTTCGGTGCTCAGAAAATGAAACTTTAAAATCTAAATTATTGCCAAAAGATATTTTAACTCTAAAAACAATTGATAACATTAAACTAAATTAAAAAAACGCAACATTGAATAGTTAAAGAATTAAAAAGCTGCCTTTTTCATCTTCAGAACTAGAAACACCAACAAAATCTGAATATACATGTCCCTTAGACGGTGAAAATAGTCAAAATATTGTTGATAATCTACGCCAGAAACATAAGCGTGAACCAGACGTGATTTTATTTCAAACTGATCTTCAATACTGGAAAATACAGTGTATTTACAATGCAATTTGTATTGCATCATTACTTACATTATATTATTATTATTGCAACATTATTTTAGATCTACAATGTATTTAGTATGTATGTTGATACAAAGCACGACTGATATGAAATTTACACGAATACGACTAACATTCATATGAATATTAACGATATTATACGATTATAATTAAAACGACTATTAACGATATTATACGACTATAATTAATAGGACTATTAACGATATTATACGATTATAATTAAATCGACTATTAACGATATTATACGACTATAATTAAATCGACTATTAACGATATTATACGACTATAATTAATACAACTATAATTATTACGACTATTAACGATATTATACGACTATAATTAATGACTATTGTCAGACAATAGAAGCGCAATTTGTCTGACAGACAGCAATAGCGGGACTTCAAGAAACAAAAGAATGAGGGTGGTCTCGCCCTCTGCAAAAAGAGGAGGAGAAAAAGGGAAGCACCCCCCCTTCTTATCTTTCGTCAAGTGATATAACACGAGAGAGAACGAGAGACAATGGATAAGACTGGAAGTGAGATAAGATTTTAACATTCGATAGGAACATTTTTAATGGAATTTTAAAAAAAAAAGTTTTTGTTTGCGTTTTTTTATTTTAAAAATTGTATTAATTTAATGAGCCAGAAAAACAATTAGACAAATATTCATTGTATATAAATGTTCATATAAATATATAAATAAATATTCGTAAATATATTTAAAATAAATAAAAATTTAAATTAGAAAAGAAATAATTGATATTATTTTTTATATAAATATGAAAAACAATATTCGATATTAATAGAAATGTTCACACTAATATTATTATATATTTATAAATATACACTATACAAATAAATATTTATAGAAATATATATATATATTAAATGTCTTCCACATATGAAAGCCTTAAATAATATATCTTAATACTTTACATTATACTTGAGTTCACATTATATGTAACCGTACTATAAAAAAGAGCAGCAACGTTTACATATTAAATTCTCATAAAATGTTCAATGATCTTTGTCAGCTCATTAATTAATACGTAAAATACTGCTCATATTACACGACAAAAAAAACATATATAAACCCACATCACCTTCCAAAATAAGCTACAATAAATTATTCGGTAAATCCCCATGAACAAAGCAAGACTTGTCGCATATCAACTCGAAACTTTTAAAATAGCAAAACTTGCCATTACTCTATCAGCCAAGAGCTTGTTCCCAAAATGTTTTTCTAGAAACACAATAGCACCGCCAACCAATTAATGATGGCCCTCACAATGTCTCAAAGCAAGCTACCTGCGTCTTCATTTCAAGTTATTAATAACACTCAAAATTTTTACTTTTCCCCTATCTGCTGCCACCATCTACGGTTAAACCATCCTCCACAAACAAAACACTCAATAAATTATTCCCCCTTAACACAGCACTGGTACCAGGAAAGGTAGGAAGCAAATACAGCAGAGAAGAACAAAGCAACAGAAAAATCCGGAAGATTAATTTAGCAAAGGCATTGTAAACGTTTGAATAATAAAACGCATTCATCATCCATGGTGACACCTCCCTGTTGAAAGAAGTAGAAAATTGAATAAAACTCTTGTTGTTTGAAGAAAGGGGAGACCTTAACTTCAATAGAGAAATTTTTGTTTATTCGTTAGAAAAACCTGAAGTACTTAAAGCCGGGGCTCTTCTCATTAACAACCGAAATGAATTGTTTCCCGGAGACTAATTAAATAATAATTGCTGTACTTTGGGACATGTTGGAAGTGGCTTTTTTTGTATCATTATTATTATTATTATTATCATTGTTTCAGAGGGAGTTGTAGGAGTTTTCTCGTGTGGTGCTAAAAGATGAGTTAATGAATGTTGTATTTTGTTTTATTGTTAATTTGAGGAAAATTTTTAAATAAAGCGAATTTTGAAGCTTAAGTTTTCAATACGAGATTTGACAGCACATGGGCTGTATAGTAATCTGAATTGTTTTTAAATGAGGTGATTCAATGATAGGTTCATGGTTAGACAAATTCTGCATACTTCAGATGCTTCTTGATTTTAATAATACGTCTTAACTCGTGTTGTTTCTTCACTTCAGTTACTGTTCATTTGAGAGATTTTTAATTTTATCATTAATAATTTTTTAAAATGTGGAAAAAAATTAACTTTTTAATTACGTTTTATTTATTTTAAACTGATATCAATTTAAAGAATCAGAAAGAAACAAAGTTGTAAAAAGATTTATTTTTTTTTTAATTTTAAGAGCAATTTTTTTTTGTGGTGCCAACTGGGCGATAAGTCGCCAAATTTGATAAACTGGGTTTCTTGTACTGTGTGCAATTCACTACAATCTCAACCTGTTACTTGGCACACTTTGTGTAAAAGACTTTTGACGCCAAATCTTAAAGGCGATTTTTTTTACCAAAAAATATGTATATATACAAAATTATTTAAATTTATGGGAACAATGTAAATAAGAATTTGTAAAACATAAATGTATATTGTAAAAAAATAGAAAAGAAATAAATATTTCAAACAAATGTCGTTCACTTATGAAATCTTTCAGTAATAACTTTACTTTGTGTATATAATTGTTTAAAAAAGTTTTTGACATGATGTAAAAATTTAAATTTTAATAGAAAGGATATGTATTGTAATTTTTAATGCAAATTAAGGTGAAGAAAGCAGTACAGATTTTTAGCTTTATAAATAAAAGTTTTGGGGGGGGGCTACTAATTTTTATGGTAAAAATGAATAGCCTCCATACATAAAAACTACGAGAATCATAGTCTTAATAAATCGAAAAGAAAATGACAAACTTCTCTGCCTTCAACGTAAGTCACTCTTTTGTGTATTCCACACAAAGGCTCGCAGAAATCACTGGCTATTTGGCGACGAAAATAGTGGATAAAGAACACAGAAAAAAAAAACCCTGCCTATGGCTCTATTCAAAACTTATTATCTCCTCTATTTTGTCTTCACGGTTGTAGTTACTATTACAGCGACTGGAAGGTAGGCTGCCCCCCCCCCTTTTTTTTTTTTATTTCTTTTGTAATTTTTGTTTCAGACTCACTTCCAGTTTTAGCCATTGTCTCGCTTGTTCGCTCTCGAGTTATATCTTTTGACGAAAGATGAGTATGGGGAATGGGTGGGCGCTTCCTATTTTGCCCCTCCTTTTTTTGCAGAGCAGGGAGCACCCTCATTCTTTTGTCTCTTGAAGTTTCGCTATTGGTGTTTGTAGGAAATGCTAGAAAAAACTGGAGTATGAATTTAGGATTTGACGAGAAATAACAATCGAGTGATGTAAAGAAAACGATTAAAAAAGATCTGGCTCGCACAAGATGTTAAGAAAATTTTGAAGAATTTTATGAATGGTTTACAAGTGACACTGTCAGACAAATTTCACTTCCATCGTCTGGCAACAGTCTTATTAATTATATTCATAATAATATTAATTGTATAGATCGTTAACAGTCGTTTTAATGATAGTCGTATAATATAGTATTAATATTAGTCGTATTCTCCTAAATTTTGAATAAGTCGTGCTTTGTAATGTAAATACTAGACAAATTGTGGAACTAAATTAATGTTGATGATGGAATAAAAATTGTATTGCAAATGCACTGCTTTTGCCGGAATTGAAAATCAGTTTGAAATCAAATCATATCTGTCAGTTTGCGTTTATGTTTCTGACTTCGATTATCTACACTACTTTGGATATTTCCACCACGTAAGTGACACGTTGATTCTGATTTTGTTTCTGATTTTGAATATGAAGAAAGACGCTTTTAAATCTTTAATTGTTCAATATTGTGCCCTTTAAATTATGTTTAATGTTATCAATTGTTTTTAGGGCTAAAATATCTTCTGACATTAAGTTAGCTTCAAAGGTTTCATTTTTCGAGCAAAAATTGAATCTTTAACAGAGATATATAGAGATTGAAAAGTAAATTCTAAGAAAAACTGTCTTGTATCGCTACGTTTACCATTGAATTCTCATTACATGTTCAATGATCTTGATGGGGTCTTTAGTTAATGTTTAGAATATTGCCATATTACACGACAAAAATTGAAAACAGATAAAACCACATCACATTCAAAAGAAGCTACAATAAATTATTCGGCAAGCACGCATGAATAAAACACAACTTGTCGCATATCAACTCGCAACTTTTAGAATTTCCCAAACTATTCATTACCATATCAGCCAGAAGCATGTTTCCAAACTGTTCTTCCAAAGACACAATAGCACTACCAACCAATTAATAATCGCCACCACAATGTCTCAAAACGAGCTACCCGCGACTTCATTTGAAGTTATTAATAACACTCCAATTTTTTACCTTTTCCTTACCTGCTGCCAGAATCGCTGGTTAAACTGCCCTAGACAAACAAAACACTCAATAATTTATTCCCCTTAACACAGAACTGGCATTAGGGAAGGTAGGCAAACACAGCAGAGAAGAACAAAGGCAACATAAAAATCCGGAAGATTAATTTAGCAAAGGCATTGTAAGCGTTGGAATAATAAATCGCATTCATCATCCATGGTGACACCTCCCTGTTGAAAGAAGTAGCAAATTGAATAAAACTCTTGTTGTTATTTAAAGAAAGGGGAGACCTTAAATTCAATAGAGAAATTTTTGCTCGTTCGTTGGAAAAACTTAAAGCCTGGGCTCTTCTCATTAACAACCCAAATGAATTGTTTCCCGGAGACTAATTAAATAATAATTGCTGCACTTTGGGCCATGTTGGAAGCTTTTTTATTATTATTATCATCATTGTATTAGAGGGAGTTGGATGAGTTTTCTTGTGTGGTGCTAAAAGACGAGTTAATGAATGTGTAGGATTTTGTTTTATTATTAATTTGAGGGAAGTTGTTAAAACAAAGAGAATTTGGAATTAAAATTTTGAATACAAGATTTGATGGCACAGGGTCTACATAATAATATGAATACTAGATCTTAAATAGGGTGTTTCAATGATAGGTTCATGGCTACAGAATTCATGCTTCTTGATTTTGCTAATACTTTTTAATTCATGTTATTACTTCATTTCAGTTGCTGTTCGTTCGAAAAGTTTTAATACTAGGAACAATTTTTTTAAATGTGGAAAAAATGTTTATTTTACTTGCGTTTTATTTATTTTAAACTAATATCAATTTAAAGAGTACTAATATCAATTAAAGAGCCATAATATCAATTTTTTAATATCAATTCTAAACATTTTTTTAGAAAATTTTGAGAGCCAGTTTTTTTTGCGCCAACTTTGTCGTCAATCGGGATAAACTGGTTTCTTGTACCCTTTGTATTTCGCTACACAATCGTAATGTGTTATTTGGCACAATTTAGCGAAAAGCCTTTTTGACGCCAAATCCCAACTGGTTCTATTCTGCAATTTTTTATCAATATATATATATATATATATATAAAATTTTCAAATTTATTGGAAAAATGTAGATAAGAATTTAAAAAATATATGTATACTGTAAAAAAAAGAAAACAAATAAATATTCAAAACAAATGCCGTCCACATATGAAAATCTTCAGTAATAACCTTATTATGTGAACACAATTGTTTGAAGATTTTTTTTCTGACATAGTATAAAAATTTTTAATTTTAATAGAAAACTACTGTAGGTATTTACTGTAATTTTTATTGCAAATTACGTAACAAAGCATTTATTTAGCTTTATAAGCAAAAAAGATTGTGTACCCTATACTATTTCTCTTAATAAAATAGAATAACATCCATAAATAAAAACTTTGAGAATCATGGCCCTAGTTCATCGAAAAGAAAATTACAAACTCCACTGCCATCAACGTAAGTCACTCTTTTGTGTGGAACACACAAAAGCTCACAGAAATCACTGGCTATTTGACAACGAAAATAGTAGATAAAGAATAGAAAAAAAAAGTACTAACGTCCTTTGCTCTATTCAAAACTTATTAGTATCTCTTCTATTTCGTCTTCGCGGTTATAGTTACTATTACAGCAACCGGAAGGTGGGATCTCCCCTCCTCCCCAATTTTTATTTCTTTTGTAATTTTTGTTTCAGACTCACTTCCAGGTTTATCCATTGTCTCTCTTTCGCTCTCGAGTTATATCACTTGACGAAAGACAAGACGGGGTAAAGGGTGGGTGCTTCCTCCCCCCCCCCCGGGTTTTTTTATTTTTTTTTTATTTTTTGAGAGGAGCGACCACCCTCATCCTTTTGTCTCTTGGAGTCTCGCTGTGGTGTTTGAAGGAAATGGCAGAAAAAAACTGGAGTATGGATTTAGGTTTTGACGAGAACTAACAATAGGAGGATGCAAAGAAAATCATTGAAAAATATGTAACACACTCAAAACGTTAAAGTGAAGAAGAAATTTATGAATGGTGAAGAGCTCATTTACATGTGACAGTGTCAGACAAATTTTATTTCTCGTGTATGTTGTGTTTTCTATCAATGTAAATACTAAACACATCGTAGATATAAAATAATGTTCACGATGCAATACAAATTGTTTTGGAAATGCACTGCATCTGCTAGTATTGAAAATCAATTTGAATTCAATTTAAATCTGGTTGTTCAAGTGTATATTTCTGGCCTAGATTATCTACAATACGTTCGCTATTTTCAGCGTCTACTAGACATGTAGCTTCTGATTTTGTTGGTGTTTCTGATTCTAAAAATGAAGATTGCGGTTTTTAAATCTTTAACCTTTCTATATTGTGAATTTTATTTAATGTTATCAATTATTTTTAAGGACTAAAAGTTATTGATTGATTGACCTATATTGATTTCCGATTATGCATTGATATACGAATCTGATAATTTGCCAATCTGGTGCTGAGACACTCTTCAGTACGCCTAATATGTGAAACAATATTAAGAAAAAAAATGTGTAATAAGATAATATATAATAGATAATAAGATAAATAATATATAATAAGATAGATAATAAGATATTTTCCGTCAATCATTAAACTCGCAAAAAAATTCAAACTCGCCCTCAAATAACGATCACGCAACTTTTCGTTGAAATTCCCATTCGATCTTTAGCTACACGCCAAACAGCAAACCCTTCAACAAACTTCTGCTATCCTTTTTAAATCCAACTACCTATAAAACCGTAATCCCCTCTCCATAACATCTTAATCTTCATAAAAATAATTTTGGCACGAAATCCTTTACACGAAAACACGCTTAAAATCCACCATTAATAATGCACCTTTTACGGGCCATGAATCATGGTGAATGTTCCGAATGGGGGCACCCTTTTAAAATTGAGTTTCAACGTTCTGTAGTATAATGAAGCGTCTTTGGGTAATGTTAAACGCCTATTTCTTTGTCTCTAATTCTTCTGGTGGTGTTTCTGCCAACTTGGTCATATATCAGTGTCAGACATTGCAGGGCAACCCTGTTGCGCGGAAAGGGCGATTAATTATACAGAAGAGTTTTAAGTTTCACGGATGGGAATATTCTGGAATCAAATGGTGGAAGATGAATCGTTTCCTATGAAATTTTAAGATGGCTTTGGGAGCCTGGTTGTAGGGGCGGCCGAATTGATTGTGGTTAGGAATTAATGAACCAGTAACCGCTGGCGCTCAATATGTTCTCGAAACCACAGGAGGGCGCAAGGTCTTACAGCAGGATCAAGCATGAAGGTTTCAGAATAGGTGAATTTCATGAGATGCAATTTAATTTTCCGGGATGAATTTTTAAATCCCTAGAAATCTTCTTGAAGTGTGAACTACGGATTTAATGTTCAATTCTAAGAATTGAAATTTCAGTGATTAGTCTCATTGAAATATGAATGTATGATGAAACTTATGAAGATCTAAATATATATTTTAAATATTTTACTACTTGAAGTGTTTTTTATTCGTTTAAGAGAACTAATATTTGGACAACCGTAAACATCTGAAAAAGTTGCATGATTGATATAAAGCTTTTCAGAATTATTCATTCATGTTCTTTTGTTGTTGTTCATTAGTAATCATGTTAGACATATGTTTGTCGCAACAAACCAAACATTTATACTCTCGTATTATTTACTATTCTGTGTTTTTAATTTTCAAAAGTACTATGATTTGAAGTTAGGCATTGATTATTGGGAATTCTATTGGAATAATTTATAAATATTACGCAAAGCACTTCTCTAAAATGTTTCTTAAAAATACGAATTACTCTGTTTTCAGATAACGAGATTCCTTACAAATTGATACTAATACTGTCCTTTATAAACATTCTTTCCCCCTAAAATATTTAAATGCCAAATATCGAAAATCAATATTTTTACTATAGAACCTTTCTCTTTAAACTCTGAAATTTGACATGAACTTATTCTAGTGAATCAAAAATATGAAAAAATGAGACAGTAATAAGATACTTTCCTTTAATCATTAAACTAATTTCAACTACTTACTACTGCTACTTTCGCACTCAAGTAAAGATCCCGAAACTTTTCGTGAAACTCCCGTTCGATATTTAACTATACGACAAACTGCAAACCCTTCAACAAACTTCTGCTATCCTTTTTTTAAAACAAACTGGCTATAAACCTGTAATCCCTTCTCTATAAGATCTTCATCTTCATAAAAATAATTTCGCCTCAAAATCACGCTTAAAATCCACCCAACTGGCATTAAAAATGCACCTTTTACGGGCCATGAATCATGAAAAATGTTTCGAACGGGGGCATGCTTTTAAAATTGAGTTTCAACGTTCTGTAGTATAATAGAGCGTCTTTTGGTAATGTTAAACGCCTCTTTCTTTGTCTCTGATTCTTCTGGTGGTGTTTCTGCCAACCTTGGTCATATATCAGTGTCAGACATTGCAGGGCAACGCTATTGCGCGGAAAGAGCGATTAATTATACAGAAGAGTTTTAGGTTTCACTGGTGGGAATATTTCGGAATCAAATTGTGGTAGATAAATCGTTTCCTATGAAATTTTTAGATGGCTTTGGAAGTCCGGTTGGAGAGGATTGTGGTCAGGAATTAATGAACTGGTGACCGCTGGGGCTCAAGATGTTCTCGAAACCTCAGGAGGGCGCAAGGTCTTACAGCAGGATCAAGCATGGAGTTTTCAAAATAGATGAATTTCATGAGATGCAATTTAATTTCCCGGTATGAATTTTTAAATCCCTAGAGGTCTACTTAAAGTGTGAACTGCTATTTTGATATTCAATTCTAAGAATGGGAATTTCAATGATTATATAGTAGTTTCATTGAAATATGAGCGTGTGATGAGACGAAGATCTAAGTGAGGGACTTAAAAATATATCTTTTAGATCTATCTAATATTTTCCAACTAGAAGTGGTTATGTTATTCATTTAAGAGACCTAGTTTATATAATCATGCAACTTTTCAAGATATTTAAAGCTTTTCAGAATTATTCATTCATGTTCTTCTGTTGTTGTTCATCAGTAGGCATATTACACATATGTATGCCAGGAATTTTCCACTAATTAGTGAAGAAAGGGTAAATGTCCTTCATTGGTGTGTAGAATGGGGAAAAATTCGACTATTGATCTGACCATTAATACTAGATTATTGCACACACTGTCTCAATCGGCATTGAGACACTCATTCATGAAAGCAACTTTTCCAAATTGGTTGTAGTGTTTAAAACGTAGTAATAATATAAAAACAACAGATCCATTTAAGATAAAAATCATTATTTAATATATACATCAACTTTATATACATGCCCACAAAAGCCAAGCACAGTTACAGTCAATTAACAAAATATAGCATATGAGGCCATATGTCAGAAGCCTCGAATTCACTTTCAGCAGATATTGCTTAAACCTGTCGCCTCCAATCTGACTTCCGTCCCTACATAGGAGTGAAAGTGAAGAGTGAACTGCTCTTTTAATATTCAATTCTAAAAATTGGAATTTCAATGATTACAGTTTTATTGAAATGTGAATGTGGGATGAAGAGACGCATGAAGATCAAAAAGGTACATATTTAATATTTTCCAATTTGAAGTGATTATGTTATTCTTTTCAGAGACTCTTTATATCAATCATGTACATCTTCAAGATGCTTTTCAGAATTTTTTATGCATGTTCTTTTGTTATAATTCATTAGTATGCATGTTACACATATGAATGCCAAGAATTGCCGATTAATGAGTGATGAAAGGAAAATTTTTATTTGTATATGCCCAGCATTAATGTGTAGCATGTGGAAAACTTTGGAAGACTACCAACAGACAGTCTGTCTTATTGTTGACACTAGACGCTTACACACACAGTTTCGATTTATGGCGGGAGACATGGATGTTTGTGAATGTTTCGAAAACCACATTAAATTGTTGGGCCCGATATAATTAGCCTAAAGTGTTAAAAAAAATGACCGTAGAGTGACAAACCAAGCCTTTATACTCTTGTAAAATTTTTCTGTACTTTTAATTTTAAAAAGTATTTTGATTTTAAATTTGGAATTGATTTTAGTGAATTATCTTGGTGCAATCTATTTTTATTGTACAAAAAAGTTTTCTAAAATGCTTCTTTCAAATTTTAAAAAGTCGATTTTCTTTTTCAGATATCGAGATACAGATTGATAATAATATTGTCCCCCCCCCCCCCAAAAAACCTTTAAATGCCAAAAATAGTAAATCAATGTTTTTGTTATAGAAAACCTTTCTTCAAACACTGAAATTTGACATGAATGTTATTTTTTTTCTTAATACTGATGCACTAGATATGATAAGATAATAAATACTAGACAATAAGATGCAGTAATATTGGATAATAGCATAGAGAACCGATAATAAGATACTTCCGTTAAATCAATAAACTAGTTTCAAACTCGCCCTCCAATAATGAACACGCAACTGTTCGTTGAAATTCCCATTCGATCTTTAAATTAAAAGCCACACTGCAATCTCTTCAACAATTTCTGCCATCATTTATAAAATCAATTGGCTATAAAACCGTAATTCCTTCTCCATAACATCTTCATCTTCATAAAAATAATTTCGACTCGAAATCTTTTACACGAAAACACGCTTAAATTCCACCAAACCGGCATTAAAAATGCACATTTTACGGGCCATGAATCATGGAGAATGTTCCGAACGGGGGTACCCTTTTAAAATTGAGTTTCAACGTTCTGTAATATAATAAAGCGTCTTTTGGTAATGTTAAACGCCTATTTCTTTGTCTCTAATTCTTCTGGTGGTGTTTCTGCCAATCTCGGTCATATATCAGTGTCAGACGTTGCAGGGCAACCCTGTTGCGCAGAAAGAGCGATTAATTATACAGAAGAATTTTAAGTTTCACGGATGGGAATATTTCGGAATCAAATCGTGAAAGATAAATCGTTTCCTACAAAATT
The DNA here is from genome assembly GCA_021605075.1 of Caerostris darwini. Lineage (NCBI taxonomy): Eukaryota > Metazoa > Arthropoda > Arachnida > Araneae > Araneidae > Caerostris > Caerostris darwini. The sequence goes on from BPLQ01003121.1 coordinate 647,740, forward strand.
TTTAGATGGCTTTGAAAGCCTGGTGGGAGAGGTGGCGGAATTGATTGTGGTTAAGAATTAATGAACTGGTAACCGCTGGGGCTAAAGATGTTCTCGAAACCACAGGAGGGCGCGAGGTCTTACAGCAGGATCAAGCATGAAGGCTTCAGAATAGGTGAATTTCATGAGACGCAATTTAATTTTCCGGGATGAATTTTTAAATCCCTAGAAATCCATTTAAAGAGTGAACTATTTTTTTAATATTCAATTCTAAGAACTGGAATTTCTGTGATCACCGTTTTATTGAAATATTAATATGTGATGCAGATCAAAATGGTACATTTTTAATATTTTCCAATTTGAAGTGATTAAGTTATTCTTTTAAGAGACCTAGTTTATATCAATCATGTACATCTTCAAGATGTTTAAAGCTTTTCAGAATTAGCCATGGTAATTTTAATTTTTAATTTATTTTTATAATAACCCTGAATACATTACTTGTATAGATATACTTAATTTAGTGCTTGTAAATACATGAACTTGAAAGTGACTCTCTTCTTGAAGCCCTTATAGGACTAGTATAGGCCGAGACATTACACTAGTATGTCTAATGACATGGAAACATAATCAAATTGACATCAAGTGCACTTACTTGTATGCACCAAGTAAAGAAGTAATTTTAATGAAACATCCACAAGGTTTTATCTATCCTGATAAATCAAATCATGTATGCTTACTTAAACTTACTATATGGCCTGCATCAAAGTGGTTTCTCATTACTTTATGAGATTCATTCTGTTTTGGAAGACCTAAAATTTCAACCATTGAACTCGTTAAATGGTATATATGTGTTTCAGAAAAACGTTGTGTTACTTTTGTATGTTCCTGATATCATAATGTTAGGGAGAAGTGAACAAATATTACTTACGTAAAAATTTTATTAAGAGAGAAATTTGATTTAAAGTTGCTGGGAAAAACTCATTACTTGGTGTTGAATTAAGTGATGGACGATAAATTGTATGTTCACCGAAGTGACTATATTTCGAGAGTTTGTAAAACTTATGAAAATGATAAAATTCCAATATAATCGGAATCCCTCCCCATTGCTCAGGATGTAGTTTTTTTTCAAAATTACAGCAATTATTCTAAGCAACTGTGAAGAAATAATCTAAATGGAAGAACTACCATATAGAATGGGGTGCTTATCTTGTATAGATGACAGAATTAGATCAGACATCCCATATGCTGTTAAAATTCTAGCGTAATTCCAATCCAATTCTGGATATCCCACTGGAAAGCACTTTTAAAGATGTACCAGAGACAAAAAGCTTGAAATACCACGAGTTAATCAACTTATAATAAATTGTTATAGCGATTAAAGTTTTGCATCTAATCATGATAACAGAAGTTCCATGTGGTAAATGATATTATTTATAGATAATGCCCTTATATCGTAGGAGGCTAACAAGTAAGTGCATTAGTTTATAAACAATAGAGTCTGAATATTTAACACTTACACCAGCCGCAAAAGAATTAATTTGGATAATCAGATTCTTAAACGAATACGCTAAATTGAAATTGTTTAACCTGAATAAGGAGAATTACACACTATATTGCGATATGTTAGCAATTGATTTTTCAAACTCTCTAACTGAAAGAAAGACTGAACATATTCACATAAATTAAATTGTCTTAAGCGAAACTTGGAGTTAGAAAAATGGTTAAATTAAAAGTTTATTAGTAGAAAAATAAATCCTACAGATATTTTTACGAAAACATTTTCAAAAGTGAAATTCAATAAAATTTTCATAAAGAGTGTTCCTAATATTTAAAGTTATAATTGCAAGATAAAATGTTACACATATCTATTTCAATATCGGGTTAGTGAACCAAATATTAAGAAGAAAGTTTTGTTCTTAAAGTTTAAAATTGTAATTTTGTTAAAGTATTTTATACGTAATTGAAAATTCCTGAGAGAAGATTTACATTGCTATTATGAAGCATTGTCAATGGATAAACTAGGCAAATGGTCTTGATATAATTTGTAAATAATAGTTGCGAGAGTCGGATTACTAATGGGATTATATTGATTTAAAATTTTATTTAAGTCATCTTGTGCCTCTTTAAGTGTCTGTGCCTCGTTCCGATGTGGTGTGCCGGCAGTAGGAATCGAACAGACAAGCTTAAACAATATCGAGATCAAAGTGGATTCAAGTTAACATGCACCATGAGTAATCTTTAATGTATGGAATCATTTGTTGTAGTTCGCTAATTGACTGTAACTGTGTCTGGGTTTTGTGTCCATGTGTAGAAAATTTATGTAGGTAATAAATGTTGGTATATTATTTTTATACAACTACTACTGCGCTTTAAAGCGTACAACCAATTGGGAAAAAGGCAATCAGTTGCTTTCTTAAATGAGGTTTGGTTTGGTTTGCCGCTCTACGGTCATTTTGTGCACACCGTCTAATTAGACCGGGACCTACAATTTAAAGTGGATTACGAACAACTGACAGACATCCATGCCCCGACCAGGATTCGAGACAATGTATGTAAGCGTCTGGTCTGATTGCTTGTTGGTTGTCTTCCAAATTTTTCCATATGCTTCTCACTAATGCCGAACATGGTATTAATACATTAAATCGAAGCATTTACCCCTCTATAAAATATCATCACAGAAATTTAATTTATCTATTTGGAATTTCGCCCATTATACTCATTACTGAACAATTTCAGGTATACATATGTGTAACGTGCCCATTAGTGAACAGTTACAAACGAAACAGCATAAACGAATAATGCTGAAATGCTTCAAACATCTTGAAGATGTACATGATTTATATCAACTAGGTCCCATAAAACAATAACATAACCACATAAAAAAGAAAAATATTAAAAATGTACGTTTTAGATCTTCATCACACATTCATATTTCAATGAAACTGTGCTCATTGACATTTCAGATCTAAGAATTGAATATTAAAATAGCATCTCACACTTTAAATATATCTCTAGAGATTTAAAAATTCATACCGGAAAATTAAATTGCATCTCATGAAATTCATCTATTCTGAAACCATCCTGCTTGATCCAGTAAGACCTTGCGCCTCCAGTGGTTTCGAGAACATCTTGAGCCCCAGCGGTCGCCACTTCATTAATTCCTAACCACAATCCATTCCGCCGCCCTCTACAACGAGATTTCGAAAGCCATCTAAAAATTTCATAGAAAACGATTTATCTTTCACAATTTGATTCCGAAATATTTCCATCCGTGAAACTTAAGTCTCTTCTGTATAATTAATCGCCCTTTCTGCGCAACAGGGTTGCCCTGCAGTGTCTGACACTGATATATTACCGAGGTTGGCAGAAACACCACCAGAAGAACTAGAGACAAAGAAATAGGCATTTAACATTACCAGAAGACGCTTTATTATACTACAGAACATTGAAACTCAATTTTAAAAGGGTGCCCCCGGTTCGGAACATTCTTCATGATTCATGGCACGTAAAAGGTGCATTTTTAATGCCGGTTGGTGGATTTTAAGCATATTTCCGTGTAAAGGATTTCGAGGAGAAATTATTTTTATGAAGATGTTATGGAGAAGGGACTACGGTTTTATAGTCAGTTGGTTTTAAAAAGGATAGCACAAATTTGTTGAAGGGATTGGTGTTTGGCTTATAGTTAAAAGATCGAATGGGAATTTCAACGAACAGTTGCGTGATCGCTATTTGAGGAGTTTGAAAGTAGTTAAATAAATTAAGAAAAGTAACTTATTACTGTATCTTAATATTTAGTCTCTATCTTATTTTCTTTTATTACTGTATCATAATATAAATAATTATCTTATTTCCTATTATTACTGTATCTTAATATCTAGTACCTATCTCATTTTCTATTATTCATGTATCTTGTTATCTAGTTCTCTTATCTTATTATTTAATTTTTTCTTAATTTTAATTCACTAGATTAAATTCATGTCACATTTCGGAGTTTGAAGGAAAAGGTTCAGTAAAAT